>JAOTQP010000870.1:68975723-69028953 GCA_026413545.1 Cichladusa arquata
CTACAATGACAATACTGAAGGCTGATTGCTGAAAAAACCCTACTTAGATTTGTTTGTTTGTTTGGGGTTTTTTGGGTTTTTTGTTGGTTTTTTTTTTTGCTTTGAAAAGGCTGACAAAAAAGCCCCTAAGGTGGTTAGAAAACAAAGGAGTGAAATAATATCAGATAGATAAGAGTTCTTGTTCTTTGGTTTTCAGAATTCTTTTTCTTGGGAGCTTTGCAGCTGTGTCAGGGTTTGCATCAGAGGAGAATAAGTTAAAAACAGCTTGTGGAAAGACATTCCTGTTAAAGTAGCTGAGCTTCAGTGATGGCTCTGCGTGTATAAAGAGTTCTGAGTAGTACAAAGAACCTTTTTAAAAAAAAAAAAAATCATTATTTTAGTACACTCCTTGTTTGTTTCCGCTGACCTTGGTGTTACTGTGTTACCCAGAGTCCTGTGGTTTTTTTTTTTTTTTTACTGTCTGCCCAAGTGGCAGAGCAAAATTTGAGGTCATTTCCCCTGTTACTGTGAACTCAGAGTTGGGTAATGTAACACAGATTGCAAAAATGGATTTAGCTGAACTGTTATCACCATCAAGAGAGAGAATGAAATGTGAATCCCAGTGAAAAAGGCAGTTCAGTTCCACTAAACTTTGCAAATCAAAGCACAGCAGATGGCTTAGCAGCAGGAAATGGTGGAGACCACAATATCCCTGGAAATCCAAGGCAGTGTTGTCACCTGACCAAGCTTATTTGTTTATACCGTGGAAAAGCACTGTAGTTCCAGCTAAAGGCATGGCAGCCACTTGCCCACATCATGGAAGGGTTAAATCATACTAAGGAAGAGAGAAAAACACTTCTGGCAGTTGTCTTTTAGATTTTCTTTGAGGAGGGGGACTGGAAGTGGATGCCAGTAATTACGTAAAGAGCTGTGTAATTTTGTGTGAAATATGAAGGTGGTACTGAGTGAGTAACTGTCCTGAAAAAAAACCTGTTAGGAATAAAGTGAGAAAGTACAAAGGATGAAGAAAGGAAAGAAAAACTGGCCTGGAGGTTAAAATGTGTGAGGATAAAGTAAATGTTCTGGGTTAGACTTTGCAAAGGAGAGAAGAGCTAAGAGCTCTTAAGCATGTAAGTAAAAGCAAGGTAAGAGAAAGCAGAAGGATGTTCATAGTGAAGATGGAGCTGACATAAAATGCAATTTTATGTACAGTCAATCAGATAGACATGGGAGCAAAAGAGTCAGTGTGCAGCAAGATTGGGATATGAAGACTAGCACAATGAAACAAGTAGTCTTTCTTTGTCTCAGAAGAATGAGAGAAGTGTAAAATGAAATTGTGAGCTTTGTGGTAACAATTTGTGATTCAATCAAGTTGTCCTGATGTACTTTGACTGTCTCATTCAGGAAATACTGTGTGACCACTGGGTAACAGAAGTATGTCCTGCAGATAAAAAACTAAAAAGAAAAGAAAACAAAAAACTTTAAAAAGTGATGTGAACGAGTACATATCAGTCAAAGAGTAGGTGTAACACCTTCTTTTAAGGAATAACTAAAACCTGCTAGTTCTGCAAGGGAAGTCCTTTGACCTCATACAGGTAAGTGCTATAAAATGTGACATGGAGTCACCAGAGACTGTGCTGGACTGGCTTGACAGCTTTTGTTGACAAGTGATACCTCTGTGAGGGAAATTGTAATGCATTTGAACAGTCTGGACTTGAGTAAAGCACAGGAATGCTGACACATGGAAATAATTATTGGAACTGGATAAAATGGGAGAGTAACACATGAAGTGTGAGTATCTAAGAAGTTTACCTAAATTAGAGATGAGAGGTTTTAATAAAGGAGGAAATAATGGGGTTGGATGTCACCTAGAGACTATGCAGTGTCCCAAAAAGTGGCGTGGGGCCTGATCTTTGTAATGCTGTCACTAAGGTTACCAGCAAAAAAACCAAAAACAAACAAGAAAAAAATCTGCAAATGAAATTCAGTGCTGAGGCAACGTTTCAAACCTTCTTCAATGCAGAGGAGGACAGGCATGTCATTCACTAAGAGCTGCTAAATGTTGCCAACTGCAAGATTAAACTTAGCAATGTAATAGTGGAAAGTACTGGGTCATGCACTACGAAGATGTTGAGAATTTTGGCTACCAACAAAGTGCTTATCAGTTGAAAGCAAAGAAGGAGACAGATCTAAACACCATAAAAGCCACCTGTATTATGTAGCATATAAATAGGCAGGTGTGTTCTCAGCATGTATCAGATGAGAGATTTGTGGCTGGGTTGTGTGTTCTCAGCACGTGTCAGATGAGAGATTTGTGGCAGAGATTTGTGTGTTATGCTGGTAAGAACTCATCTGGAAAGCCACCTTCACTTTTAATCACCCAGGTCTGGAAAGATTAATCCAAACTGGGACAGGTGCAGAGAACTAGAGGATGATAAGTGCACTGAAAAGGTTATCTTCAGTGAGAAGAAGGCTTGGCTTATTTAGCAAAGCAAAACAAAAGCATGGAAAGGTTTGGCTCTGGGTCAACAGTGGCATGGTATTCAAGCTAAAATATTCCAATTTAAAAATAAATGGATGAAAGCAGGATAGAATAAAATTCATTGAGTTCTGCAGTGAATGAAGCTTCTCAATACTTTTCTACAACTGTCTGGTTCCCATATCCTTGTAATTTTTGGGGATTTCTGGGTTTTTTGCATGCAGATGTCTCTGAGATTTGTCCCTGATTCATTTCATTACAAATTCTGATTGAAAGGTCAATAGATTCAAATCTATTAAAAGTTTTAAAACTTGGCTTTTTTCATTCTTTCCTTCATCTTTAAGTAGTAACAATATTGTCTTGCACCTTAGCTCTGTAGATTTCCCTTGGCTAGTGCCAGTTTTAACACGCAGCAGGGCTGCCCCACAGCATTCCTGCTGTGTCTCAGATAATACATCCAGCCTGTGCCCAGGCCTTCCCCAGTACTTACCACAGACTTGATTGCATCTCTAGTTTTTGCAGCTAAAATGGCCCTATTTCCTCTCTCAACTAGGAAATTTAACATTCTTTTTAGCATCTATTAGCCAAAACCACTAAGATTGCCTTTTGCAGTCTGGCTTCCCAGTAGTGGCGAACCAGGATAATGACGTAAGGTATTCTCTCGCTTTATTTACCTCCCTCTGCCTCGTGCCCCTTTTCTCCCACTTGCTCAGTTGTGTTAAAAAGGTGCATTTCTGACTGTTGCCGTTGTTTGTTTGTTGCCTGGCTTGTTCTCAGGTGCCAGTGTGAACGGGCTGGAGGAGCCCAGCCTGGCCAAGCGGCTGCGGGGCACCCCGGAGCGCATCGAGCTGGAGAACTACCGGCTGTCGCTGCAGCGCGAGGAGGAGCTGGAGGAGGTGCCCGAGGAGACGCTGGCAGAGCACAACCTGAGCAGCGTGCTGGACAAAGGCACAGAAGAGGATGTGCCCAGCAGGTCAGCACACATTGCCCATCAGCTTTTTCTGCACCCATCCCAGCAGATTTGCCTGCCTTTGCTTGTTCTTTAACTATTCACCAGGTTGTCCTTTTTAAAGTTTTTGAAACACACAGACATTTCACCTTGTAGTTTGTAAATAGCTCACTAGTATCAGAAGACACATACAGCACCGTAATACCATGAGATTAAGTTCTAAACTGGAAGGGATTTTTTAATTTAGTTTTTCAATTGTATCAAAGGTAAGTGAGTCTTTTGAGCAAACAGAACATGCATTCATATGGAAGGGGGTTCCAAAGTTAGCTTATTTTCTGTATGCTTTGCATTACAATTCAAAACCATGCTTGGTTTCAAGATTTAGGCTTGACACATGTGTAAACCTGACTGAATGCTGGTGCAATGCTTGAGAGGTAATAATGGGAAGCAATAGCTATGGCTCTTAAAAAATGTTTTGTACCTTCGTGATAACAAAGTGAAGGTATATAAATGTGTTGTACCTTGATGAATTTCTCTTTATCTGCAAAATTCTGTGCAAGCACACCAGGATCCACATCCATGCAGACAGAGATACTGGAAACAATTGTTCCAAGAATCATTGAGAGAGAATCCTTGAGGAAGGATGCTCGTGAACTTTATAGTCAATCTCACACTTCTGCTGAGTCTTGGTCTCTTAATACAATTTCTCATCTACTTGTGTCTGTAGCAATTGCAGGCCTTAGCTTTTCATCTCTGAGTCTGTCCAATAGTCTTGAAATAAACTCAGAAAATGCTGTTATTTGCTTCCTGAAGCTTAGATTCTGAAATCATGTTCTGTGTATGCATTACCTGCAGACAGAGATCTATATGAGAAATTGAATAATCTTGGCCTATTTGTGGGAGATGCAAACTGTATTTTCTTAACTCATCCTTCCTTTAGTTACCTGCTCAGGTTTAGGAATTGTATTAATTATGACAATATAAGCATTGATGGTCTCAGGGGGTTTTACTCCTTTATGTTTCTACCTCTAAAACAAAAGTGTGGAGCTATTGACTGTTGTTATTCTTTGTCTTCATTTCAATAAATCAGGACACAATTTCTGCTCAATAAATGGCAGAAAACTTACAAAGGCCAAGAGTTAGTTAAAAAAAAAAAAGTGAAATTTTGGCATGAAGCTGATGGTCATGTGTAAGAGGTGTTTTATGAGATTCTGAGATTGAGGGCAGGACACTATTAGGTTAGCAAATTTGATTTTTGTCTTGTAGGGTGTTACATTTAGTTCCTTTTGTCCTACATTCATCCCTACAACTTGTTATCAGTATGAGTATTTCTGTCTGTAATAGAATGCATTGCATAATTTTGTATATGAAAAGCAGTGTGGGCAACTCACGTTCTGTCAGAAGGAGAAAAGACAAAATACACCAAATTCCCTGTCAGTTTGACCTGGAAGAATTTATATTCCACATCTAAATATGGCAAGCAGGTTTACTCAGAGAATGGACAAGGCTGTGTGGACCAAATATCAGAGAGAGCAGAGGGAGAATTTTCTAGGGGTTGTAGATACTGAGTTTCCCCTGTCCAGCTATATCCACTCCATGGATAGACTGTGAAGACAGAAAGACTGAAAAAAAAGAAAAGGGGAGGAGTCTGACTACTTTTTCAGCAATAAAAAAAAAAAGAAAAGTTTTGACTCTTGCAACAAGCCAACCAAGGCCCTGATTTAATCATTTTCACTGTCTTGGTGCAGTGCTGCAGGGTTAGGAGCAGGTGGGAGAGATGGGGAACTCTTTGTTCCCTCAATGTTTTCCAAAGGATGGGTTGGTCGTTCAGGGTTCACTGAGGTGGCTGGTGGAAATCAGGCAGAGACCTCACATTTTGGTGCACAGCTTCCCATCATGCACACGCTGCAGAGAAAGTTTATGGGGAAAAGTACTTGAAGTATATTTTTTCAAAAGAGAGTTAACCTTAAGTTTCAGTAAGACAAAAGATCAGTTAAGCAACTAAACCCAGACTACACAGTAGTCTGAGATGTGGGAAACCTTTTATATGCCTTATTCATTGCCTTTAAGTTGCAGTAACCCCCAGTGTGCCATCTCCAGTTTTGGTGTTATGCCCTCTGGCCTTTCAAAGGACTGTCGTAGGACAGCTTGTGCTGGATAGGTCTGTATGGCAAGGGAAGAGAAGAGATTCATTGCCACAGTTTAGGCTCCAGTTCCTTTCCTCAGCTCTAAATCTGTGTACATACACCTTTTCCTAATGAGATAATCAAATGCTTATGCAAATGCTATAGAGCAACCTACCTTGGTCTTTGATTTCTGCTTTATAGCAAAATAAAATTACAGCTGTTGAATTAATTCCTGCGGTACAGAGTTTCCATGCTGAAAGGAATGCTCACTACACAGGCTATCTCTCACTGCTGTCTTTCAGCTTCTCATTTCTCAGTATTCAAAGGTCAAACAAAAGCCAAGTGAGAAATGACATCCAAAGAAGGTGCAGTGAGCTGTGTGGTGAAGAATTTGTGTCGTCACTCTTTCATGCGATAAGCCGGCTGGTGGAAGAGCGGCAGCTCATCCAGCACCCATGGCAACAATTTGAGCAGCAGTAAACCTTATTGACAGCACACCAAGCCCCCAGCATGCAGCACCTGTCAGGTTTATTTCCATACCAAAGGGTGGGAAAGCAAATCAGGGAGAAGGGGAGCATCACTTTTTATCTCTGTGACAGTATCTGCATAAAGCCTTTGGAGTATGCTCTGGTCTCCAAGCACCAAGCCTGTGGCTTGCAACAGTGTTTGTATTCAGTATTTCACATGTGAAAATCAGGCAGCGTGTTAAAAATAACTATTGAGTTTATGCTGTGAGAAAGTGACTTGAAATTTGAAAATAATGTTAAATTTATGCAGACCAGTGAGGAGAATTTAAGAGCTATGGACAGAAGTGTGTGACAATCAGAGCATGAACAAAGTGTTCTCCTTATTAGGTTTGCTATCAAAAACAGGCTCTCAGACAAGCAGATGAATAAAATTATGTAAATATGATACTACAGCTGTACAAGTTTTATTTTTCAGACCTACATAAATTGTAAACTTTGTTACTTTCAACTTGTTGGTTTTCCCTTTCATTGTCTGTAAGGAATGGGTTCTGCCAAAGGCTGTTAGCCAGTGATAGTGGGCATAAGGAAGCAGCAGAAATACTGTTCTCGGATTATTCACCCAAACTTTAATTATTCTCAAACAGTTTTCTCCTTCGGTCAGATGAATTGGGCCTTTTAAGATTTATAGGGGAAGCATCCAACAGATGCTCTAATAATTGCAGTTCTATTAAGATAAAACAAAGCTAGAGCACCTTTTCACCCTGCAGAGAGGATCTATGAGTGTCTTGTAGTTCTCATTCATTTCCCAGTGAGAAATGCAACCATCTTTATCCTCAGTCCTTCTAGGTAGTCTGGCATGTAAGAGTGAGCTAGACTAAATGTTACTGGATAAGTGGTTATATTTCCTGCTCCTGCTGCAGCTGCTGAGGAACTGTTAGAGTTAAAAAGAAGCAGCTTCTGAAAGGCACTAATGATTTATTACTTTGCATGGTTTAGACTTTGCTATGGGAATAATAATCTCATTATTGTGATTATCTTTACACTGCTTCCTACAGTTTCTTGCCACCATGTACACTGTGTACTTAATTGGATACATATTTCTGTCTGTGATACAGGAAAGTGAGGGATTTTGGGGTTTTTTCTCCATCTCTTCTTAGTTCACATGCTGTATCATTTGCTTGACGTGTTTTGTATTCTTTCTACTCCCAAAGACTTCTCTGGTTCACAGGAGCAAGTGCCAAAATCAAATTAGGTATCGTAGCAGTAGCTGCTGTATGAAAAGACATGGCCTTCTACATTCTGTTACTGTGAAGAACTCTTGCACAAATTTATCAAGAGCAATGTGATATGAAGAAGATAGTTTTTCTGTTGTATTCAGTTGTCTTGAACTGTAACAATAAATGCTGCACAAATATTTGGACTTGGCTTCACAGGCACTTTCCTGCTGCCTCACCTTCTTTAAAAGAAGCAGGGCAAGGACCATACTGCAGCCCACAGGAGCTGCTGTCACTTAAAGGCCTGTGAAACGTTGAAAGTTGAAAATCAGTGTTATGTTTTAGGCTTATGTGTGATCTAAGTGATTAAGTGATCAAGCAAACATTGACTTCATGTTCTTTAATACTATTATTTATTATTAGGGATATAACCTTTTTTTTATTTTTTTCTAAAACCTTACAGTAGTTCAGAATCTGAGATGGAGGAGGAAGATGAGGAGGAAGATGATGAACTGCTGCTGCCTCAGCAACCCCCTTCAGACTTGGGTGGTGTGCCATGGAAAGAGGCCGTGCGTATCCATGCCCTCCTGAAGGGCAAGAGCGAAGAGGAGATTGAGGCTGAGCAAAATCATGAGATTGAGTACAAATATGATGATGAAGAGGAAGAATATGAAGAGGAGGAAGATGAGGAGTCAAGTGAAGGTTAGCTTGCTTTGTCCTTTCTTTCTTCTAGCCAGCAGGGAAAAATGAGTTGAGTATTTGCCGTGCAAGAAAGATTTTTGCCTCGGAAAACTTTACTTTTTCTTTCACTTCTTTGTTGCCCTGATTTTTGAAGGGGTTATTGTCAAGGAAAGCTCAAGGTGGTTATTCTAGAGACTGAGGGACTTTGCCCACAGGACAGTTTAGAGTACTTGTACTAACACAATATGCTTGCCATACACCATGCCAACATGTCAATTCACAGCCTTGTGCTGGTGTATTGGCATATGGTTGGTTTTTATTATTATTTGGAAATATATTTGAATGTGCCCTTTGCTCTCTGACAGCAGGAGCTGGAAGCATTGTGGTTGCAGTGTTTTCAATTTTAGAGTGCCTCACTAAGAGGTAGTGCCCTGTCACTGTCAGCAGGGCATTCCACAGGAAGGTGCTTGTAGCTCTCCCAGGTTAAAAGATGGCCTTGAAAAATAAGGAAGTTGAGGTAGTTTCCATTTTAGCTTTGAAAGATTTCTGTGAAAAGCCCTAGGGAAAGACTCCTTCCCCTGTGTTTGTCTCAGTCATCAAAATGCAAGGTTTGTGCTCAGAATAGACATGTTTCCAGTGTTGCACCACCATGCCAAATTTCTCACTGCTCTTGTCTTTGTCTTTATACTCACATTTCCTCTTTGAGGAGACTTGTAGACTCCAAAGAGCTTTTTCGTAAAGGTCTTTGGCTGCCTACTGCAAGCAGGGGTCCAGTTTTTTGAGTCTTAGTGGCAGTGTTGTTGATGAGCTCAGCAGGCTCCCTGGCTGCGTCCTCAATGTAGGAGCTGAGTGAAGTCTGTGGAAATCAAGACTCCTTTATAAGAATGGTGACATGCATGTTGTGTGTTCAGTCTGCTGAGCAGTGGTGTTCCTGGACGGATGTTGCCTCATTCAAGCAGTTTTCCTGTCAGGCACTTGGAGTACAGCAGGAGTACAGGGACTTGCAGCATTTCCAAGCAGTCTCTTTCTGATCCTGTCCTCTCTGTTTCTCTCTTTCCCTCTCTCCATGGCTTGTGTGTGCACTCGCGTGTCTGGTGTTAAATGTGGCTGTGTGCTTCCCTCTGCTGTAGAGGGGGAGTATAACCCTTGGGAGAGAGAGCTGCAGCAAGGCCTCTGGCTCCAACGTCTCTCAGACGAAGAGGACTCGGGTACACACAAAGGTACCCGAACACTGTCTCCGCTTCCACTTCCCCCCAGGAGCGGGGAAGGTTTCAAAGAGCAGGTCCCACATGGACAGTTTCTGTGTTTTATTTAATTGTGTCACCACCTCCCTCAAAACTGATTCTGTAGCTGTTGTTCATCTCCTGGTTCAAGTGTCATAAATCAGATCTGTCATTTTTAGGAAGGTGATAAAGCTGCCAAGTACCTCAGGATTTCTAGAAAACTTGGACAATTTGCTACTGTAATTTGCATGAACAGTGACTTCCAGGTAAAAGGAGTATCAGATTTGTTCTCTGCTTGCACCTGTGCATTATCTCAGACACATGGGACACATCAAAAGTACTGCCTTTAGACTGCTTGTGTCAGCAAATCTGCTTTTTTTGTTGTCCTCTGTGTGTGTCTGTCTGTGGGGAGCGTCTGGAAGGAAACTAATCAAGCAACAGCAGTCCCTCGAGATTCTTCAAACAGTTATGTAATGGTCATAAAATTAATCAGATATTCAAATCTAACTGATTGTGTCATTTTCCATGATGCATTCTCTTGTAGTTTATTTTTGATAGTTGTTTTTTTTGTAACACTTGGTCCTAATAGCTTGTTAATCCCTTTTTCCCTCAGTGTGGTTCATTAGAGCCAGAATATATAAGAGGGAAATCCAAGTTCCTTCCTGCATGTAAGGGGGAATATACAGTTGTCAAACTGCGTATTTTACAGTTTGTGGTTGTAATAACAATAACTCAGCTTCCGACTTGCTTTTTTTTTCTCCAAGACAGAAAAAAAAAAATGGAAGAAGCATTATTATTTCTTGCCATTTAACTTTTCTGTGATAAGAATGAGAAGTATTAGTAAGGTGGCTGAAAGGCATAGCTGAAGAAGTTCCCCTGTTGGAGTTGCTAGGCTTCAGCCCTGACTCTTAAGGAGTTGGTTTGCAAATGGCTCATTACTCCAATAAAGTGAAAACACTGAGCCTGGCCACAGCTTATAAAGTGCTGGTGGGTGCTACAGTGGAAATGGAGGAAAGCTACCATTCCAAATCTAAGTGCAGTTAATGTTCAGCTTCCTGCAAAGCTTAGCAGGCAGTCCTGAGGAAAGGCTGTGCCAGGTGTTGTTTGAAATTCTCAAACATTTAGACGTTGAAGGAGTGTTAGGTTTGCCTCTAAGCCAAGCAGCAGCCCTTCATGTCTGGCTGTGCTGCTCATTATTTATTGGAAAAGGTGAGAGGGATAGACAGGCTGTCCAGAAGCTTGTGGGGAAACTAAAGGTGTATGTTACAGAGGTCTAAATCCCAGAGCAATCCACTTTAAAACATGCAGATCATGTGGGACCTGCTCTTTCTTTGCTGAGTGACTCTGTACTTCTCAGCCATTGCTGGCAAACCTAAACCTGTTAACACAAAACTTTGTGTGGCAGTGCAAACGCTAACTCTACTCATCCTGGGGCCTGCATGTGAGTGCTTTGGTACAGAGTGGGAACAGCCCAGGCTCCTGTCCCTGCAGGATGGACAGTGCCTCTGGTAGCCCACGTTGTGCTAATTGGTACAAAAACTCTCTGGTGAGGCAACAGAGACATAAAGCTGCGGAATACTTGGCTACATTGTGAATCCTGCTCTGCATTTGAGTTTGTGCCTCTGAGCCCCTTTCCCTTTAATGACCATCTGCTGATTCTGTTCCTGCAGTTCCTTCTGCCTGTTTCTTCTGCGGTTTTAATGCCAAATCTCACACATAGTCATTCCTGAAAGAGAAATCCCAAACACTTTGTCATATCTGGGGAAAACATGGCTGGGAGAGAGGAACTTGTTAAAATGAGACAGCAGGAAATAATGAGCACAAGCTCTAAGTGCTGCTAATGTGTCTTGTTTCCTTCAAACAGTAGAACATCATATGAAAATCTAACTGCTGTTGAGGTTCTAAACTGCTGCAACAGTGCTTTGCCCTACTCAGTGGTAATTCAGTTGTTGTGAAAATTGACTTCCTACTTGATAAAGTAAGTGGGCACTTTCCTTTTGAGGTTGAGACATTTGCTTTTGAAGACCTCTCCTGCAGACAGTGTACAGGTGAACACCTGTCCCCTGCAGAACTGGTTATTTTGTTATGGATAAATGAAGCCTGAGTTACAGAACCAGAGCAGACAGCAGCAGAGACAGGGTCTGTAAATTTAATACCTCAGAGTAAGTGCTCCCAAGGCAGGTGTTCTGCAGAAGTTAAACAAGCTCATCAATTGCTTTAGGTGCCCGTTGTTCTCTTTAACATCCCATAAGTAGCTGAGCTTTGCGTAGGCAGGTAATTGAGGAGTAATGCAATTTCTCTTAAACACAATAATTTGTATGACAGGAATTCCCTTCTGGGGAGCTGTTAAGTCGCAACCAAAATGCTGTTATCCTTCAGAAAAAAAATCCTCTCTTTGAACAAGTCAGTACAAAAGAGCCAGGAGTAAACAGTGGTGTTTTAGGTGTTAAAATTAGCATGTGCCCATGTGTGCATACACACATACACACGTGAAACTCTCAGATCCAACGTAATATTTAATTCACAAAGTGTGTACCCAGACTAGAAATAAGTGCCTAACCCAATAGTAGGGAATAAAAAACCTTTTGTCTTGGTGCATCAATGAGATGGAGATTGTCCCTCACCTTTAACAGCAAGACATCTTTGGCAATAATCATAACGAATGGGCTGAAGGAGCTGGAAATTTCTGCTAAATTGGTATTTCCATACCACATACTGCTGGACACCCAGAGAACGTCCTTCATTCCAGCGAAGCTTCTTGCAATAGTCATGATGTCTAATGATGTCTAATGATGTTTTAATGGCATCCCTCTGCCTTTGGAATGGTGTTACTCAGCTTTGATGGGAGGTGTGAGGAGTGCTCTATTGGTGTATGCGTGCACACACAATGCTGAGCTTTTTCTGTCTGTCTTGCAAACTGACCTTAGCCAATAATATTTTCTTTTCTTATTTCCTTTCTTATGATGTGCTACCTTTCCTTTCCACTGTTCTCCCATCTTTTCCTCCCTGCCCTTCATACACCCTGCCTACAACCTGTTATGCCATGCCCTCCCCCTGCTAGCTGGAAACCTTAGGCTGCAGCAGATTGTAAATCCGGTTGATCCTCTGGAGATCCTGGCAGATGTGCACTGGACACACATCCGTGAGAAAGAGGAGGAGGAAAAGATGGTCTCGGCCTCAAAGTCCTCCACCTCCAGAGGTAATCTCCCCCAAGCCCACACTGTCAGTTCTTGGATCCAGTTGCAGCTGTTTAACTCTGTTGCTTCTGCGCCCTTCAAGAGCAGTGACTTCAGCAGGGGCAGCAGTGATTGAAAGGAACTGCTTTCAAATTGCACTGAAATTACACTTGGTTAAACATTTTGCTTTTCAGGTCAGTGTCTGTTTAAAATTGCTGCTTTCTCAGCTCTGTGACAGTGTGACTTCTGACCTATTTGTCTGCCTGCTTTAACTCCATAGCATTTTTTTCTTAACACACATGATTTGGTAGTGCTGGCAATTAGCCCTCTGTAACTGACTGGGGATGCTAATAGCAGCAGTCTTGTGATTTTTGTGGCAGTGAGGAGTCTACACTCTTTAGGGAGAGCTGAGGGGCTGTGTACTGTACATACTAGGGCTAAAATTGAACAGGGTCAGCTTCTGTATTGAGCACATTTCTCTGGTGGTGCTTTTCCAAGTATGTAACTGCATCTGGTATTAGCAAGGAGTTATGAGAGTCAAAGGGCTTGCAAATCTGACCAGTGGGGGTTTGACTTCCTGTGTTTAAGATTTGACAGTATATCTGCCTCTAATGTGAGATATGACCTTTGCAAGTTGTCAGTTGCTCAAAGGGAAACTTTGGATGGGGAAATGCTGATAGTCTAGATCTCATGTGAGCACCTTCCAGCAGTCCCTGCTGACCTTGTTCTAGGTTATGTTACAGCATGTCTTAAGGTAAGTATGTCATAAGTGCTTTGTCTGTGGGCTTAAATAAAATTTCACTGTGCAGCTGATGAGCAGTGGTCTTCTCTGTCTGCAGCCATGGTGACAATTGTAGAGGGACTGTATCTGCTGTGAGAAGAGGTGTCTTTCACAGAAAAAAGGAAACTGGTTAAAAATCTGGTGCTCTACCTCGTGATACTTTATACTGTTCTGTTTCAGATAATTCTCTTTTCCTTACAGTTAGATGTTTGGTATAGCGGCTGTTCAAATCCTGGTCTAGCTTGATACACAATTCCAGATCAGTTTGGCTATACTTATATTTGCAATTTGAAGAATGCACTGGGATTTTCTGATGTGAAATCAGCTCTCTACAAATAAGAGAAGGGTATTTTTGTTCCCATTGCAGCCAAGAAATAGGCTGTGTTCTACTGGCTGTAAATTTCAGTATTGCTAGAGTGGTTTATTAATGTTTTAAAGCATTTAGTAAAAAAAATGTTAACAGAGTTTCTTAAGTTGACAACAATTACGGTTACTTGTGCTTCTGCTTGGGAGTCTGTGTCACTCTAGTTTGCAAATTTTTATTTGAATTTGTATTTTATAAACCTTACTTTTCTGTGGGGTACTATTACCGTTGCCAGCAAAAAATTGATTTTGTGATCTTTCCAAATTCCTTTGGGAAAGGAGTTAGTATTTCCTTTCTGTCCCCTGAAACTGGGCCAACCTAGGACTATCTTGATCTAAGATTAGCTGCTTCTGTTGCTCTGTCATATGGTAGAGGTGTGTGCAGGTGTTATCAGCAGTTTGGGTATGTAAAGGCTGTTTGTGGACACACTGTAAGTTTTCAACCTGAGTTCAATAGACACATTGCTCCTGGCTGAGGAGCTTTATTGTGTGATCCGAGGTTTTTGGAGAGCCCATTGGTAGCAGCAGTGATAAGGTTTGATGTGACAGCCTGGGACAGTGCCACAGTTCCCAGAAGTCCCTCTCATTCTGCTTTGGGAGCTCTTCTTCATCTGCTGGGCAGCGCAGGTCCTGGGACACCTGGGACCCCTCTGCCATTGCTCAGCTCTTCCTTCTCTGTTTCTCTCCTCTGCAAAGTTCCAAGGGAAGCATGGTAGCAGCAGCCTGCTGGTCAGACGTGGTGTTCTTGTCACTGTGTCACACATATTTCCTCTAACATTACAGATCCCAAAGGAAGATTAGGCTCTTGGCATTTGTGTGTTACCTCGATTTAATTCTCAAGCCTGGAATCAGCTGTTTGAAATTTCATAGGTTTTATTCCTGTATTTGCTACTGAAAATTTTCCCTCTGTCACTCTTCTGTTTTAGACACTGATTGATGGTCTAATTTTGACTTCTTACAATTTATTGTTTTTTAAATTCAGCATCCGACCTTCCCTCCGTACGCCATGAGGCAGTACAGGCGTGGCTGGAGACGGTCCCTGGAGGTAGTTTGGTGATGTTCTATGTATTCCAATGCACAATAACCCTGCCCCTCTCTTCTCCGTGCCTTCAGCAGCTGAGCTGGTACTTTAACCCTGGAACTTACAGCCCTGTCGCTACTGCATGGGGGGACGGGGAGTGTGCATGTCCGCCTTGCTCAGGCAGCCCCTTCTCGCATGAACCCACACTCATCGTAACCCCCCGAGGGCAGGCCAAGGACAGCTTACCCTGGGTGGTGCAGGCATGGAGCAGGGATCCTGCTGAGTACTTCCATGTGCTCTGTATGCTGAAGATGGGCTCAGTTTTTCTTCCCCCAACCCTTAGAGAAAGTGGGGCTTTCTTGCAGTTGAAAGGTTAAGTGACAGCGAACGCTTAAAGCAATTGCACTTCTCTGTAGCAGCTGCTAACTGTAGTTATGTGGTGAACAAAAGAGGAAAGAAGAAAAGTCAAAGCTGAGATCTTTAGGAGTAGGGGTGGTTGTTGTATCTCTATTGACCTGGTGTTCACAGTACTCAGGAGAGCCTCAAGAATGTTGAAGGATGGCAGAGCTCAGCTGATTTTTTTTGCATGGTCCCCTAAGCTCTATTACAAACCAACGAGCCTGAAGATTCTGGGATGACAGTGAGGGAGCTGTGTAAAGCTGTGAAGGTGTCTAAATTAGTGGAGCAGTCTGTGCTAGGTAGTTTATCTACAGCTGAGTTGCTTTGGCGCATCAGAACAGCCAGCTTGCCTTTAAAACTTTGCTTCTGCTGCTGCTTTGGCAAGTCAGCAGTGTTTACAAGGTGTCTGCACACGATGCAGGCTGCTCACAGCTGCCAGCTAATATGAACCAAGTGCTGATCCCAGTTTCTGGCTGCTGTAGTGTGTAACTTCAGAGTTATTGTGTGACAGCTTTTGGCCTCTTGCTCCTTATCCTAACTGCATATATGTATATGCACAGTATATGAATCATATAACCAGCCACCTGCAAGCTTCCTGTGTCCCTCAGAATGGGATCCACCCTTGCACCAAGTTGTTACTTATTGATGCATCTGTAATCTTCCATTGAGTTTTTTGTATCTAAAACCTGATTTTCTCCTCTCTTTCCAACACAATCTGTATGTCAAATCCTTTCATGGTTTCTGGATCTGAAGACCCACACATACATAGGGGATTCAGATATTCTTAACATCAGTCATATTTTTTGCAAGCTTTTGATTAAGATTACTCATATTTGCTGTTACCATAAAGCCATACCATGACATTATCATTTCCAAAATAACATAAGCTGTTCCATACCTAAGCAACAATCAGACTGGACCATGGTTTGGTTTCCTTCAGTAGATTTATAAATGCTCCTGTGGGCAGTCCAGCCTTTGCCACATGATTCAGTTTTCCTATGCTTGACATCAGTAAGGGTCTGGATTTGATAATCCTCTGATGTAAAGGAATAGGCCAGTACGTTATCACACAGGAGTGGAATTGCCTTTCCATGGTAGCTGACAGAAATCAAACTAATCCATACATTTGTCTGTCTGAATAATACTACAGAGCATGCCAAAAAGGAAATTCTCAGGTTGAGGGAAGAAGACAAACCACCTGCTGAAGGCTGTCTTTTAAATAAGCAAAAACCTGTATTAAAGGAGAGGCTGCAAGACCTTAATTTTAGGGAGGGTTAGTTTGTTTTCAAGATTGTCTTAATTAGCAATGCAATGACATAAATAATTCCAAGAGCCACATGGTCACTAGCAAGTAAAAAGGATCAGGAACTGGAAGTGCTCAAGTTTTTTTTAATATTTAAATTATGTTTAATGGAAATGTTTAAGCAAAAAAAAAAAAAAAAAGGCAGCAAATAATTCATTGCACAGTTGTTTTTTTAAAAGCATCATTTAATAATGAGATTTATACTCCACACTTTGGTCTTGTCTCTCCTCCTGTATTTAAATCCTGTCAAAAGCAGAAGTGTCAGATGTCATAGTTTTCAGAGTTACAAATTCAAGAATCTCTTCTTCATTTTGACCCAGCAAATCAAATTGTAGTCTGTAAATGAAAAAAGAAAGCAACATTTTGAATATGTAATTTGAACTACTTAAAAGTGTCTTAATTAATAATCCATACCAGAAAAAAGGTTTATATTTATCATTTTAATTACGTTAAAGTATCTCAATTTGTGCACTAGTTGCTTATACAGCATATGCATTTTCTTAGACCTTATTACCAAAGACTGATGTAGCTGCACAGAGTTAAGCACTTCCCAAGTGTAACAATGGTCAATCCTATACCTAGACTCTCTCTTTGACTTACCCTCAAGGCCAGTTTCAATTTCAAGATGAACAGTCCTGGTTAATTGTGAGGTTTCAGTTTTGAGCTAATACACATATCCTATCAGGTGGTGGTAACTGTTCTGTTGTGGTAAAGAAAAAACCAAAATCTTCCTGGAAGAACAGTAACCTTTATTCTGGTTTGATGTCCTCACAGTCCCCTTCTAATTTTTCATAACACCTGTTGCTCAGAAAAGCCCTGGTAGCTTTTACTGCAAGTGTCTTGGAGACTCTCCAAGGGCAGGCATTCCTTGATTTACTGAGTCTGGAAGTGTCACTTCACCATAGATGTCTCTCCAGGTGACAGATTTCAGGGTTTCTTGTTTTGACAGTAGTTGGTAAACACCTCCAGTATAACCTGTTGGTACAGTTCAATATAGAACTTTTTCACTGTGTAGTGTTTGTTTTCTTTTCTTTTTTTCCTCAATATTTGAATATATTCTAGCTCCATGTGAGGAGGATAATGTGGAGGATGAGCTGGGCACAGAGCCTGCAGACACAGAAGGGCAGGCAGGTGAAGAGGGAGACACGGGTGCAGAGCTGGACGATGGTAGGGTACCACTGTGCAGTCTTTAAACCTGTTGTGTGAACAGAATGTATTGGCAATGACCACTTTGCATGAGAGTACTTAAACCTGGTCTTATTTTTAGAGGTGTGGGAGTTTGTCTCAAATATTTGAGAGGGACGAAAAGAAAGAGAAGAACCTCAATGTCCTGGATTATGTAATGAATTTCTCATGTCCTCTCACCACATGTCTTGTGTCTGTATCAATACTGATCCTGATGAATAACAGAAATAGAAGTAAATTTGTGAAAGTATTCCATAATACTGTCAGAATCCTTCCCGTGCTATTGTAAAATTAACTGCATATGGCAGAAAGCATGGAAAACTTTCCAGAGAACTGATAAGGCAGGACTTCAGTTACTGATTTAATAACTCTTTATACTAACAGTCCAATCATTTACTGCTTACATTTACTGCTTAAATGACTAATTATCACACCAAAAAAAGGAGTGAACATTTAAGTGTTCAGGTTATGGAAATGCTTATGGAAGTATTGTGTCCTGATGGACTTGTATCCACGTTCTCTTTTATTTTTCCATCCATGATCAGATGACATCGCATCTGATGCAGAAGCAGAGTTTCGCTTGCGTCAGGGTGGTGTGGAAAGGCCAGAAGTGAAAGTCTCTGAGGATGAAGAAGAAGAAGAAGCAGAAGGTGCTTCTCGCAGTGTGACAGAAGGTAATCACTCAATGATGTTAATTTCATTTGTGATAGTCTATACAGTCATGGGATTTAGGAGATGAGACTCTTCACTACTCTCACTGGCAAGGTCTGTGCTTGCATTAACATTTTGAGAAGAATGTTCTGAATCCATTAATTACAGCTTGATAAAATGTGAGAACCCTTCTAACTATTTTTTTCTTGTAAAAGTTGTTATTAAAAAGCTTGTACCGTTTTGGGCATGTAAAAATTTTTGTTGTGTTCCGGATGTCCAATCTAAAATTTGAAAAAAAGTTGAGAAATTTGTTGCTACTTGCTGTGTGTAACATTAAAAAAATGTAGACTATTAATGGTTTATGTATTTTTGGAACATTTTTCCTTTCCCTAGATCCATGCAAGCCATCAGTTCCTATCCAGCCTTCTAGTGACAGTGTTCTTCCTCTGTCTCCAGCTGCTAGTCCCAAAGCAAAACAAGCAGAGGTAAGAAAGGGAGTCTTTGACATTTTCAACTTAGCACTGTAGTTCAACTTAGACTGTAGTTCAATAAAAAAGTTTGTTGGATAAACTAATGGGGGCTGACAGGAGTGGGCTCTCCTCTTTTCATGTCTCTGATGTTTATGTTCATCTTTAAATCTGACTTCATTAGGCTTAAAATATAATGTGTACTATCTTTCTTTCCTATCTTCAGAGTGTAGTGGCTCTATTACAGCCCCAGGCAGAATTATACAGGGTATTTTAATTGAGGTGAGCAGTTCACAACAGGTATATGTGATAAATGTGGAGAGCCATAAGTAAAGTGTTTCCTATTTAGCCTGGTCTGGCTGTCCTTTATGTGCTATACAGTTCCAGTTGAAAATTACAGCAGTAACCAAAGCAGTATTTCTTTATTCCAGGGTTCAGCATAGTTCAGCTTAAGGAATTGAGGCATGTCAGTGTTGTACTGTCGTGTTGTCAGCCCTGGGAGGCAGCTTGCAAGTGTACTGCAGTGTGTAAGAGCTTAAGAGCTGGAAGTACATAAATGTTCCATGTTCATAATGTACATAAATGTTAAAATGTTCAATTCAAACTTCCTTTCCAAATGTCTCAGGGTGTTTTGTTTCTTTTTTTTTTGTGTTTGGTTTGGTTTTTTTTAAGGAATTGCTAAAATATTGTCTTGGAGAGTTTTGGCATAGACCAGTTTACTGTACAGTGGGCTGAGTCTCGTTTGCTGACAGCAATTGCTGATAACATTCACTTTGTATTAAAATAAAGTTTGTTTTTTTGATGGCCATCTAATGATTCTATCAGACACAGTTATTGTTAAGCAGGCAGACTTTTGGACATTAAATTAGTATTTTGATACGTGGATGGTTTCCTTTATATCTAGCTTTGTTAAAAGAAAAAAAAAAAGAAGAAAAGGAATTGTATTCTCATGTGCCCAGTGATTGCTAATACTCCCCTTTTTTCATTTTCCTGTAGGATGTAGAAGATCCCCTGGCTGAAGTACGCCGTGCAATAAAATCCCCAGAGCCACGCTTTTTTCCTGACCCTTTCATTCTTGAGGAAAGACCAAAGGATGAAATTCCCAAAGACAGGAAAGTTAAGAGCCCTTTGGTGCCACCATCTACAGTGTTGTCCCAGCCGGTTGCATCACCAGAAGCCATTGCACCCTCACCACTGGCAGAGTCTCAGCCAGGAGCACCAGCACTGCCCTCATCCCCAGCATCTGCTCAAACACCTATCTGTTCCCAGCCTTTGCCTTCTGCTGAAACATCCATTCCATCCCCAGTGGAGCCTCCGGTGTGTTTCCAACCTGTCCCAGCCTTAACATCTACTCCTTTAGCCAAACTGGCCCTCAGGGGCCAGGATGGTGAGGTGGAAAAACTGAGGAGCCCCACTGCTGCAGAAGAAGCCCTGAAACGGAGCAGCCTCGTGGAAGAGTTCTGGATGAAGAGTGCTGAAATCCGGAGGAGCTTAGGGCTCACCCCCGTGGACAGAAACAAACACTCGGAGAGCAACTTCACTATGTCTGCTCTGGAGACAACTCCTCAGAAGGCTTTCAACAGCAGGAATATTTCAGAGGATGAAAGGATCCATCCTGTGAAACCCCAGCCTGCCCCAAGAAGACAGGGACTATCCAGGTTAGAAAATGAGCAGATTTCGCTGCTCACTCCCAAGTCTCCATCAGAAAAAGAGCTAAAGATTCCCAGTGAAGTGCGGGGAGATGTATCCAGCAGCTCTGGCCTTGGCCTTCAGGAGAGCTCATCTAACATGAGAACTATGGCCAGCCAGAGCTTCAACACTTCTGACTCCACCATGCTGACTCCTCCATCGAGCCCACCCCCACCACCTCCTCAGAATGAGGAGCCAGCCACGCTGCGTAGGAGGAGGTACCAGGCACTGTGGCAGAATGAGGTTGAAGCCAGGTCACCTCCAACACCAGCATCAACACCCCCTGCTCCCAGACACCAGGAGCCAGCCCCTCCTGCCAAGGAGTCCCCCCCAGCCAAGAGAGACGACGTGCGGAAATCGTTCGCCGAGAGCGTGGATGAGATTCCGTTTGCTGATGATGTAGAAGACACGTACGATGACAGGACAGAGGACTCAAGCCTTCATGAGAAGTTCTTCACACCTCCTACCAGCAGGCCAAGGCCAGAGAAACCACATGTTTTGCCCTTGGTCAAAGAAAATGGTGGTCCACCCTCAGTGGAAGGAGGGGTTCACCAAAAGAAGAGAGTGTTCCCTGACATTTCTGTGGAGGCCAAGGAGCTGGCTGAAGAAAGAATGAGAGCCAGAGAGAAGTCTGTCAAGAGCCCAGCACTACGTGATGCCATGGCTAAACAGCTAAGTAAGATGAAAGATATGGAGATGGCTGCTGCTGCTGCTGCTGCTGCTGGGGCCACAAGGGCACGAAAGGCATCTTCTATGCCCTTGAAGACCAAAGAGTTGTTTTATGACTCTCCAAAGCATTTGGCCTTGAAATTAGCAGAGGGATCCGCACAAAAACATAATTCTGCTACTGAGAAGTACTCCACTCCTCCTGCTGATATGGCTGGACCTGAAGGGTCTGTCAGCTCTTCAGAAGGCTCCAGTGGGAAAAGTAAGAAAAGAAGTTCCCTCTTCTCCCCTCGTAAGAACAAAAAGGAGAAGAAATCCAAAAATGATACCAGACTTTCTGACAAATCCAGTGGTGGGACAGAGGAAGCAACAAAGCCTAGGTCATTATGGAAGTCTGTTTTCTCTGGCTATAAGAAAGACAAGAAGAAAAAGGCTGATGAGAAATCCTGCCCAAGTACTCCCTCAAGTAATGCCACTGTGGATTCTGGCAAGCACAAACCCTCTCCACTGATTACAGCTGCAGGTATAACAGATAAGTGCCTCTGCACAGTGCACTTTTCCTACTTTTCCAAGGTATCTTTGAAAACAGTTTCGGTTTGCTTTATTGTTCAGCTGCTGTGCTGAATGCTGCTACTCCCCAGGGTCAGGTGGGCAGAGCAGGGTAAGTGCTAGGGACTAGATTTATGTGTCTGCATATTGACAGAATCCATTTAAAAAATGGAACCCTAACTCAAGGCTTAACTCTCAATATGTACAAGGCACATCTGTTTTGTGTCTTTGATTTGAGAAATAAGCATTATTTGTTGGAATTTGTGACATTTCATCCCTTCTTTAAATCTGATCTTCAGCTTTTCTTTGGCCAATCTCTTTTCTTTCTTTCCATCTGGCCCCATGGAAGCTGAAGACTGCAGAAATGCTGTTATTCCTGTTTTCAGTAATCTAGTGTCTGTCTCTCTGCTGATCTCTGAAGGAGGGATTTAGTAACCTCCTGTAAATCTTTCACATGCCCACCAGTTGCAGGTAGAGATGTTTAATGACGACTTGGGATACAGTAAAGAAATTACCCATAAATGGGATTGAAAGCAAACATGTTACATTTCTCTGGCATTGTACAAACAGCCAAAGTAGAGCCAGCTGCTGTCATTCCAAATGCTGTCATTCCAATGCTAAGAGCATTGATACAGCACAAAAAGGGAGCCATGACCATTATTTCTAACAGCATTCAAAGAAAGTGATGCTCTCTTAGAACAGCTCAGACTCATGCTGGTCATTTTGTGGAGCAGGGCTTCTTTGATCCCTCTCAGGCAAAACAACTGACATGACATAAAAGGACTGAGTACTTTGGTGCTCAATCAACCAACCTACAGCTGAGCTCTGGAGAGTTTGCAGACAGAATTGTTGCCACTTCTCTAACTTGCCCTTTGTATTCCCAACTTGACAGATTTACAGCTCCGTCAACACCTGAGTTTCTCAGAGGACTCCGACCTCTCCAGCGACGATATTCTGGAACGCTCCTCCCAGAAATCCAAACGAGAGGTATGTAGGTGGGAAATGCACTCTGGATGAATCTAGCACCATGCAGATCACAGACTCAGAGAATCACATCAGCAACTTAGATGATGAATGTTTCTCCCATGCAGGAACTTAGATGATTAATGTTGTTGTTTTTCTCCCATGGAGCAGGTTTTCCTGTAAGTTGGCTGACTCTCCGATGTAAAATAAGATGGTTTCACTTGTTTACATGATTACAAGCTACTCTCTACTGTTATTATAAGAAGGATCCATTGTCTCACTGTCCCATTACTTTATTGGGCACTAAAGGGAGATGGACTGGCCTGTACTCTCCTTTTTCCCCTTTTTAAAAATAGGATTTTGTTTTCACTTTTCTAGTCAGTAGGAATTCCACCAGACTGCCACAGCTTTTCAAATATGATGGATAGTGGCCTAGGCCCTTTCTCTGCCAATTCCCTCAGAACTTGTGCACCTGGGGGTGCCTTAGATGTTCTCAAGTGTGACTTTCTCCTACACAGGCAGTTCTTCATTTTCCCAACCCCTTTTGCAACTGGGATGGTGTGGCTGGAGCCACTTGCTGGTGAAAATCAAGGCAAAGTTAGAGTACCTCAGCTTTTTCCATATCCTGGATAACCAGGTTTCTGGTTTCCTTCTGGAGAGGGCCCATGTTTTCCCCAGTCTTCCTTTATCACTGACATAGCTCCAGAAACTTTCCTTGTTGCCATTGATGTCCCTGAGCAGATTTAATTCTGTCAGGGCCTTAGCTCTCCTAACCTGATCCCTGGCTGCTTGGAGAATTTCTCTGTATTCCACCCAGCCTACCTGCCCTTGCTTCTGCCCTCTGTAGACTTCCTTTTTCTCTTTGAGTTTGTCCAGGAGCCCCTTGTTGACTCACACAGACCTTCCAGCCCTTTTGCCTGACTTCCTCTTTGTTAGGATGCATTGCTTCTGAGTTTGGAGGAAGCATTCCTTCAATGTTAACCAGCTTTCCTGGGCCCTGCTCTCTCCAGGGCTTTATCCCATGCCACTCCACTAAGCAGATCCGTGAAGAAGCCAAAGTCTGCTCTCCTGAAGTCCAGGGTAGGGAGCTTGCTGTGTACCCTCCTTACTGTCCTAAGGATCTAGTATAAGGATTTAGTTTAATTGCACACATTTATATGTGGAAAATATATGGTGAAAGCAAAGTTTCAAAGCTAGTTGTTTTTAAATATTTGATTCAATTTTAGAATGTCACTGTTAATGCAAAAGGAAGGTGTCCTGGTTTAGGGCAAATAATTTAAGGAACTCTTTGATCATAATAATGAAGCTTTCATTCCTGAGAGCCTCTAAGTTCTGCTAGGCAGAACTGGCAGGGTTTTGAGGAGATTTTGTTGACCCCATAGAACACTAAGGCTCTTCTGGTATACCAAAATGAAAACTGTGTTCCCACTGTTCTTGCCTGTTGGTGCCTGGTACACATGTTAAAACAGCTCAAGAAGAAAAGAGCCTCTGGGAGGGAAATGTCATAGGCACAGTGTCCTGTGCCTCCTGACTCAAATCTGTCATCCCATGTGCACAAATCAGTCTCAGATGCCAAGGTGATCCTTGGCTGAGATGGCAAAGGTGTGGAAGTACTGCAAATTGAAGTGTCATATGAAATGCTTTCTAAGTATATATAATAGAATGAACTAGAATGGCTAATGAATGAATATAAGGCTGGTGAAAGAAATTGATGAACTAAATAGGAATTTTCTGTATTTACTTATCTCTCTTTTAATCTCTTTCCCTAGTTGGTCTAGATCTCATCTGAGAGGAAGATTATTTTGTTTTTATTTTATTCCCTTTTTTCTCTCCCCCTTCCATTCCCCCTTGCATGCCCTCAAGGCGTTTCATGAGAAATTCTGCATTTTCCAAGAGATGCAGAAGAATGAGGTACCTGGGGCCAGCAGAGGACAGATACCCAATGCCTGGGGTTCAGATAAGAGTTACAGAGTTTTTGGTCTGCCTTGTCGGTCATCTTTTTTCTGGGCCACTTAGATTTAAAATGGCTTTTGCAGAAAGATCACATCTCTAAGCACAGGAGGGGATGATAGGTGACAGTAGCAGATGCCTGGAATCCTCATACTTAAAATATCTCACAAGTTCTTCCAAGGGCATGGTGGTAGTGTGGAATTTTCGCTCATTTGCTGTTGCTGAAGTTAACATTAAGAATTTATTCACTAGCATCTGCCTGTTTTCTTAAGAATAGTTTTGAGAATGTATTTATTTAGACGATATGGATCTGAAAACTTGACTTACCTCATTTTGTTGCATCCTATCCAAGGATGTAGAATATACATGCAAACACTGGAATGCCTTGCTGTCAAAAGAAATATAACCAAACTTGGAGTCTGACCAAGCTGGGTTGGTACTGGTTTGGGGTGGGAGTTGTATTTTTGAAGTTATAACCTGCCTGCTACTTTATATGGGTAAGAGCTGACTTACTGTGTGCTACTTAACTTTTATGTGAACCCCTTCTCCAAACTGAAATCCTGTTCGTGCTGCTTTTTTGGTAGTGTAGTTAGCTTGCTTCCCAGACATCCTGCTCTGTTTAGCCTGTTCTTTGTGACCAGCAGTGAATTAATTGAGTGTTGTTTAACATGGTGTCTTTCAAGAGAAGCATCTTGTCAAGAATTGCTAACGTGAACGCCCTGTGGGTGTTGTGTTTGTAGGTGTATTGTCACCATGTGTGTTTGTCATTGTTCTGTACTGTTGTGGTGTTGTGCTCAGGTGTTCACCACCACAGGTAGCTTGCTTTTTCCTGGAGCCTGCAAACATGCTGGTGTTGTTCTCTGGCTTCTCGTTTGTGACTGGTTTTAGTTAATTGAATGTGAGAGTGCAAAATGCTGTCTGTTTGCCCAGAGTGGCACAATGCCTTCTGGACTTCATGACATGAAGGCAAATTTATCTCTCTTCTTAGCAGATAAAGCTAAGTGCTTTACTTGCCTTCTATTTGGGTACAGGGTAGCGTAGAATGTCCTTGGCTAGAGTAAGCAGTGACTTTCCCTTCCTTTTCCTGCTCCTTTCCCCCTCCAGTTTTAGCTCCTCAAGATCTTTGGAGTCTCTCCTTTTAGACAAGGAGGTTCCATTACTGCAGGACACATAACCCACTCTGAGCCCATCTATTCACAAAGCAGTGAATAAGATTTATGATGTTGGTTAAATGTCAATTATAATTTCTATGAAATAATTTGAAACTATGGAATAAACACAACTCCTAGGAGAGCCTGTAAATCAGAATGTAAATGGAGAGTTGTGTGGCAGAGTAATACATGTTTCACCAAGCCAGTTCAAACCTAATATGTTCCACAAATAAGCCATGATTCCAAATTTTAAGCCAGAATTTCATACTCATACAGGTAGGCAAAGGCCAAATACGACCTCTAGAAAAAGATATTTCCAAGTTGACTCTATCTTCAAGGAGGCTGCCAAAACTAATTGCCTTCAGGAAAGTGCTAGAAACTTGATTTTGTGGCCAGAAGTTCCATTGTGCTTCATCAGCGTGGGTCACGTTCAGCATTTGCACCATCTCGTTTCATGTAAAAAACACTTTGTTTTATTACTGTGCATCTGTTTTCAATGTTGAACTGATTTTGCTTCATTTTGTGCGTTTTTTTTTATTTTTCTCCCTTTACCATTCCCCCTTTAAAGTCGATCTATGTACCACACGCCTTGGCATTCAAGAGATCATACTCGTCAAAGGTAGTGTCTCCATTCCCACTAGTTGGCCATTGTTGCATTGCATGTCCCCCTGTACATTAACCCATTGAATCCATAGCTCAGCACCACATGTGCACTAACATCAACACTGACTGTGCATGCCTGAGATGTTAGCAGACATGGGCAGCAAATTCTTTGTAGAGGATGTCTCCCAAAAATGCATTAAGCTCTGAAATGTCTGGTTGGAATGCATGCATTTATCAGTGCACCACTGTACAGTGATGTGGATGATCTGTGAGCTTCAGAACAGATTGGTCTTCAAGGCACTTAAATATGTTTGCATATTCTTCTTTTTAATACTTCACATGTGAGTTCAAATGAATCATCACACTTTAATCAGCAGCTTTCAGAATTGCTGTGTTGGCTCAAATCTTAGTGAAATTCTGTATCAAGGTAAAATAAAAGCAGAAGTTGCTGCTTTATGAAATTCTTATTGTCTTGTCTTTGCAGTCACAACAGTGTTACATAGGATAGAAAGGTCATGTGCTCTGTCACTTTACCTTCTAATTTGAGTACCATTGTAAATTTGTGTTGTTAAAAAAGAGTTAAGTGTGAGCTTTTTGAAGCTTTAACAGTGGTGTTTGCCAGTGACCTACCTGAGGGATTTTTAATTAAGCTGCGATCCTACCTTAAACTCTGTTCACTGAGAACCATCAACAGAGGTAGACTGACCAATGTGGCAGTACAGTAACTAGATCAAGCAAATTTCAGGGTGGTCTGAAATAACATTCTGTTCTTGAGGTTTACTGTCTACAGAGGAGATACATTTCCAGAAGTGGAAGATGCATGTTTACAGCAGTCCCTTAAAGCTTAAATACATGTACATGAGAAAAGAGGCTTTTTCCTCACTGTAGTTTACTTAGTGCAGTTGTCAAGTTTTTTTGACACTCTTAAAGCTCTTTAAGAGAAAGCCTTTCTAGGCTACGATATATCCAGCTAGTGTATCTGGAAAGATCCTAAACCAAATTTCAGTAATGTTAGAAAGGCATGTTCTTAAACTAGTTTCACTGACAGAAAAGAAGAGGAAATACCCTTCTAATTCTATAAACATTGGTTTTCCCCTTTTGGATAGCTTCTGGTAGTGCAATTTTGTCCATTAGTTTATAGTAATTTCTTAGCTTACACTGCTGTAACTGTTCATGTAGACAAGCCTTTACCCTCTTGTAAAATGAAATCAAGGGGAGCCCTATCAAGGTGAACCCTCTATATGGTACTCATTGATTTATCTAAATCCATTTGGCTAAATTTATTGAGAAATGAAAATTACTGAGAATAAAAACCGCTTTGATCTTTGGGAAGGGGTTTCATATAGCAGTGGAAGGCAGGGGTGGGATGTCATATAAAATCACAGCTTTGCAGCTGGCTTAAATGCTTCTTCACTCCTGATTTGATCCTGAAATTGTTGCTCACTGCACTGTGAACACCTTTGCCTACAGAAGCTTGACTTTTGACACAGCCATGGCAAAGACAGAACACCTCCCTTCTGAGATATTTTGGAAGAGAAAATGGTCATCCCTGCCCCCATATCTCTGAGCTTGTCAATAAGATCTGCTGCTGTTTTTCCTTCCTGCAGAGGGCCTACACAGAAGAGGAGCTGAACGCCAAGCTGACGCGGCGAGTACAGAAAGCTGCCCGCAGACAAGCCAAGCAAGAGGAGCTCAAGAGGTTACACAGAGCTCAGGTAGTGTCTCACAAGCCTCTTGTCATGGCACACAGATAACTGTAAAGCACCCTGATCCTGGCATTCCTGTGAGTGTATGAGAACAGAATCCTCTCTTTCTACATGAGTGCTCCTGCTCCCTCTTTCAAATTTCACGTCTTGCCACAGAGAATTGAAGGTGGGCTGAAACCTATCATGGGAGTTTTACAGTGAGAAAAATCATGCCCATGACATCTTTCTAGCTGGACATGGATGAACCATCATGCACTTAATGGAATGGTGATAACTCAGATAATACCTGATAGAGCTGCACCTGCTCATTGCTTTGCTAGGTTAAGGTTGTTGATCTGTTATAAAATTAACCTTTAATTACAAGAGAATCTGCTGAAAAACTGTTAACATCATCTACAGGTGATGGGATTTATCCGAACTCAGGGCAGGGGCTCAGCTGACTGAATAGCATCACCTTTCACTTCAGTGTTCAGGAAGATGATAGGAGTTGCAGCAAGTAAATGAATATCAAGGTGTTTGCAGATTTAAGAGTTAAGATACACCAGGGTGGGGAGGATGTCAGCAGAATCTGTGATGCTTGCAGTTGAAGAAGGGTGCTGTTGAATACAAATACTTGTTTTTGAAAAGGCAGATCTGTCCAAAGTCTCTTAGTGCTGGATGTGTGCTGCAGACAGAGCAAGAGAACTGCTTTGGTGAGGTTCTGCTCATTCTTCTCTGAACAGATAATCCAGCGGCAGTTGGAACAAGTGGAAGAGAAGCAGAGGCAGCTCGAGGAGAGAGGAGTTGCTGTGGAGAAGGCCCTTCGAGGAGAAGCAGGTACCCATCACAACTTGCTCAGGTTTCCCATGTTTTCTTACCAAATGCTTGTGCAGTAATCTGTAGCTGTTTGGATTTTAGAGGCAATTGGACCAGTATATCCTAGAGACTGAGCCCAGTGTAAATCCGTTCTCCCTGTTCTACTATCTTTTTGAGGCCTTGTTTTTCCTGTGTTTCTTTTAATTCTGGGACTTCCCTATTGGCAGGGACTTAGTTCATTTACCTTTACCTGAGGTGTGGGAGGTAATTCTCCAGCTACTGCTAATGGCTGTCTAGTTCTGCATATTACTGGATCCTCCAGCTAGAAAATTGCAGGGGTTTCTCAGCTGCCATTCACACAAAGTTGTCACAGTAAGACAACCTTGTTTGTATGTTGAGGAAATAATTGTGAAACTGTGTGTGCTTTCACTATTGTGTTGGATTATCAAGGTAGTGTCCTTACAAGGGACCATCACAGAACATCTTCCTCACTGCACAGCCCAGCACACTGGCTACTTCTGACAAAGTTGTGCAGAGCAGAAATGCACACATGTACTGAAAGGTATCCATGTCAAGCTGTTAAAACAAATGTTGTGTGTACTTGAAACTAAATTAAATGATTATCATCTGATCTGGCAAGCATATGAGTGGAGGAGTACCTGGTTCAGATAATGCTGATAGTAGTGTAATGATTTGGAAAAAAAAATCCTCAATTTGCAAGGAGTCAAATATCCAACAGGCAAATGCAGTGTGTGTATATGGATTATGTACCTGATCACAAGGGTCAGAGTTCAGAAATGGCAACAGTAGAACAGATTTTGGAAAATGTTTGCTTGTTGCTTGAAGAGCCACATCTATGCCTCTGAAGATGGAGCTTGATGAAGCAGTGAGGCTGCACCAGGGAAAAGTCTGTGGTGACTTCCTGCCAGTTACTACTCAGCCAGAGTTAGGTATGTCTGGTGCTCCATACGGGTGTGCCAAAGAAGCAGGACTGAGTGCTCACCAAAGCAAATAGGCCCTGCAAGTGTGAAGAACAGCTTTGAGGACTTCAATGTGTTAATGACCAGGCTGTCTTTTTTCATTTGTGGGATCAAAAAAATAGGCTTGTGCAAACACCTGTCTTTGCAGAGCTGCCTCCTTCCTTATGCTATGTGTCCCTGTGTAGCCCCACTCTGTTCTCTGGCCTGCCAGTTACTGCACTTACTAAACCCACCTCCATTGTTTCTAATGGTTCTTTTAATTTTGCTTCTTTTCATCTGGAAGTCCAAATAATCTTGATTATTGAGCTGCCAAATGACTTTGATGTAAGACATGCCAGCACAAGTGGGAAATCTTAGCAGCTGAGAGAATTCTATTCATGATAAGAGTTTCTCACTGAAGAATCATAGAATGCCTAAGACACGTTCAGAGAGGACAGATTATGACCAAAAGTAACAATTACAATTCTATATGGGAGACTGCAGAATAAACCTTTGGATAAATAGCTTCTCACTCCCAGCTCTCCCGAATGGAAGCAGTCTCAGATGAGTTTGTGTATTTATGAATTTCCTAGAACTGTGAAATTGTGGGTCCTGCTTTTCAAAAGGGATCTCTTTTCTTCAGGAAGTCTCTATGGTATGCTTTGCTCTTGCAAAATATTTCTATCAGTGGGTCACATGTTGCAGAAACTTAACTCTGATATCAAGAATTCACCATCCTAAATTCTTCCCCTTATTTCAGGGGATTAGCCAGAAATACATTCTGTTGGGGTGGGCAAGAAAAGCATGTTTTAATCTGTTTTGACTGAAACACAGGATTACAAATCAATCTCATGCTTCACCTCTCTAGGTCCTCTTGCATGGCCATAAAATCATTTATGTTGGAAAAGACCTCTAAGATCATGAGTTCAACAATTAACCCAACACTGCCAAGCCCACCATTAAACCACGTCCCTAAAATGCCACATCCACACGTCTTTTGAATATCTCCAGGGTGGGGACTCCACCACTGCCCTGGGCAACCTGTTGCAGGACTTGACAAACCTCTCCATGAAGAAATATTTCTTCATATCCAAGCTAAACCCCTCCTGGCACAACCTGAGGCCATTTCCTCTTGTGTTGCTTGTTATGTGGGAGAAGGGACCAACCCCCACCTGGCTACAGCCTTCTGTCAGGAAGTTGTAGAGAGCAGCAAGGTTTCCTCTTAGCTGCTTCTTTGCCAGACATATTACATGTTTGGAATCAAAATAACTGAATTCCTTCTTTTTGGGATATGTGGTATCACAGTCCAGGAAGTTAATTTCTGCCTGCAGTATCCACTAATTATTCAAGAGGGAAGTGTAATTTTTCTGTCATCTGCATTGTGACCTGACAGTGACCACTACATCCAGCAAGGAGCCTTGTCTCTGATCAGTCCCTTCCCTGATGAAACCATGAAAACAAAAAGGGAAAAGCAGTGTGTAGAGTGGTGTTGCCACCTTAAAAAAAAAAAATCTTTATAAGGTTATACAAAGAGAAAAAATGGGGGAGCTTGGGAGGTATGTCTGCTGTGCACTTGCTTTGTTCACATAAATAGAGAAGGACTGCAGTACAGCATCAAAAAATGGCTATTCCATAGGCAGCAGCCAGTATTAACTGTTCTTGGACAATATATTAGGCTCTGTAATGAGTGGGATTTTCAGGTTCCTTCCCTGTAGGGAAAGTAGAAAATCACTTACTAATCAGCATTTAAATAAGGGTTTTTGGGTAATGTTAATAGTAGTTTCTTACTATTTAAAAATCCAAACAGAAGAAACAGAATTCTGTAACTTGCAATGATTCTTTTCTTTTTCTATTATGGAACAAGACAGACAAGACCATCTGAACTACTTTGCTAGGTAGTTTATCATCTTGTAGCATATTGCTTCTTAGTCTTCTTTTCTGTCTGTAAAGAATTGCAAATTTTTCTTTTGTAGAGGTCTTCCACTAACTTTAATTCCTCTAATCTCTCACGTCTGAACCACTTTCCATTTTTAGAAAAAAGTATTTTTCAGTTCGACTGGTAAGAACAAAAACCAGTTCTATAGATAAAAATTTATTGACTTGGAATAATTTTGTTTCTACTTTCTATCCATTTTGCATCACCCTTAATATGTTATTGGCAAGTTACTTACAGTGAGAAGATTGTCAGTAAATTCTTCACAGTGATGACCTGCTGAGAGGTCACAGCTTTAGATCCTAGCAATAGATTCAGGCAGCTCAATGTTCTTTCCAGAAGTTTCACACATAATCTGCTATTTTTCAATAGTGGAATATTTATAGGCTGATACTTGCTCTTCAACTAATCAAACTCAGAAACATTTTGGAGGTCACCATCAACTTTAATTCTGACAAAATAATTGTACCTTCTTGGCTACCTCCTTGTCTTTTCTTTTTTAAAATTACCTCAGCCATGGCACAGTTGGTCTTTTATTCTTTCAAAACCTGAATGCTCAATCTAACATTTAGTTTCTGATTCAGAAAATCTCACAACCTATGATTACTTAATTGCCTCATTGTGTTCTCTGTGAGCATCTTTGAAAATCTCAGCCTTTGATAGTTGCATTCATAGCAAGAATAAATGATTTGGAGGCTGAGCTCTATTTCAAGTGGCAGTGTAAGCTCTGTTTCAGGGGCAAGTTTGTCATACACAAGTGGTCTAAGCTCCTGTCATTACTTGTTTTCCTTCCCTCCCTGCCCCCTTCCTATTGCATCATGGTATTTCACTACAATGGTAAAGTAGGATCTATCTCAATGAAGAATTGTCTCAGTTTTCTGTGGTGTCCCAAGAGACACCTTGAATGAGTTAATGAATGTAATACAATATTGCTAATGCAATAGTACTTTGTATTATAGTGCATTCGCCTGTTTGGACATGTTAATGACTTGAATTTCCTCTGTGAAGTTTTCTTTTTTTCAATCGTTAACTTAAAAACATGTCAAATCGGAAATTTCCAGAACTTTTCTTTTATTCCCTCTAGCATAAACCTTGATAGTCATTTTTAAGAGCTTGGAAAACATCTACTGTCAGATCAATCCTGAAAAGTTTAAGAGCCACCACTTTACATCAAATGGATCATATGCAGTGAGAAATATTGCTCTCAATACTTCCATCTGTCTCCTCCCAACAAAATGTTCCACAGTGCTAGACTTGTACTGCCCCTGTCTCTGGCAGCTGTGGAAATGCACATCTCTGTCCTGCAAAATGCTGTGCAGTTCTTCCCTGGCACAGAGACTGCATCAGCAGGAGCACACAATCCCATCTTCCTACGCCTGGGTGTTTGCCATTCGTGTCGGCGCTCAGTCGGTGCCTCTCACCTGTGTGCCATCCACCATCCTCCACTCATTCACCTCCAAGAAATCAACCCTTACACCTTTCCTGCAGCTGTCCTAAGAAATTACACAGTTTCCTTCTGACATATTGCTCAGCTCCAAAGCAACAGGATTAATTCTGCTTTTCTCAGCAAGAACAGGAGAGACATCAGTGACAGGTACTGCTGCAAACCCAAATAGGTGAAGTGTCTCTGTGTAAACTTCTTGATTTTTCCCCTTGGAAGTCCTTGCCTGCCTGCTGGAAATTTTCTCTTCATCTTCCCAATATATATGTTTGTGATATATTTGTGTGTGTGTGTGCATATATATCTATATACAGAAAAAGAGACATAGTGTTTGTATATATATATGTGTGTGCCCATGTGTATAGCTGCCTGTCTCTTGTTTGCCCTTTTTTTTTGTTTCTGTGTCTTTCCCATATATAGCTTTGATTGTATGGGGCTAGGGTGGGTATCTGACTCAATAACTCTGTCTTCACCAATTCCTTGTTGTAGACTATTGGGGAGAGTCTTATTACAGTGACCTCATCGACTTGCATCTGGGTGGTATGTATGGCTGAACCTCCTGCTGACACTAACCCTGCTGACACTCCTCCCCACCCTCCCTTCACCTACTTCTCCGATCCTTGGCTCACAAACGAGAAGAAACAGCCCTTGCACATGAATGATGATAGCAGAACCCCTTTTCCAGCTCAGGAACAGGAGATCCTGGCATGTTCCACAAACCATGTGTAAGGCTTCCTCTTCTGTTTTTCACAGTGCTGATTTTTTTCTAAATTTGCTTACTGTTTTCACTTCAGCCACCTTCCCTGCTAGCAGTAGAAGGTCATTCTGGTTTTTTACTTCTCCTTTGAAAAGTCCTTCTCTATCACTGATGTTTTCTTTAGGAAAGTATTTTAAGGGGACAGCAAGAGCAAACAGCACTGTCAAGGATTAGTCATGCTATTGCCTCTGTCTTGCCCTTCTGAGGCTTGTTTTTTTCTTCCAAAAAATCCAGAGTGTGTTGTTGATCTAACAAAACAAAAATGCTCCCTCAAGGGACTTTGAAAACACTTGCAGATGACAGTTATGTCTTCTTTCTTGTTTTGTCTTACTGTAAGGTTAGAAAAGAACCTGCTGCTAAGAGTTCCAGTCATTTTTGCTGGAATCCAGTTTGCATCATTACACAGCTATTAAGCTCCTTGCTGTGCTATTGCTTTAATATCCCATTTAGTGCTAAACACACATTACAGTGTTTAGTTCTCATTTTCACTTAAGAATCTGGTCATCACTCTATACCATGGTTCTGCCCTTGCTTTAATTGTTACTTCCTTAGTCCCTTAGTAGGTGATTAACTTTTGGGTTGCAAATGACATTTGATTAGCATTTGCCTATCTTGAAAATTAAAATTTCCCTTGCTAGTTTAACCACCCAAAATCTATTCTTAGGAAGTGAACATATCTGTCTGTCAGCAGATACAAGAGAAAGCAAACTCTGCTCAGTTGCCTTGTTATCTGAGGGTCTTATTTAGTTTATCTTTAAGAGTAGAAAGTTGCTTGATCTAAGCTGTGGTTTTTTGAGGGACTGTATTGCAGACCAGCTCTGCAGAGGGAAAGATCCACACGCTCTAGGCCTGATCCAAGACACGTCCCTGGAAGTCTTCCCTGGTTTCATTGTGTTGTGTATTTGATCCTCCAAATATAATCTTGCCTGGGTTTTTAAGAGCCATTTTTTTTTCCTGCTCCATGGAGGCTGTCCCACATAGTATCCACCTGTACCTGTTGTGAATTACTCGTGGCACAATAGACTTTTATTGAAGAACATCCACCTGAGTTCAGAATATCCACCCAAGTGCAAGTTTCAGAATGGAAGGCTTTCCTCCTGAGTAGATGTATTTTGTTGCCCAGTTCCCCTGTGCTAATTTTGATGTGATAGTCCTCTGCTAGCCCTGTGCTTCATTCACTGTTCAGTCCCTCTGGCATTCTTTCCTGGGCTATCTCCTGCAGAGAGACTTTGAAGCCCTCTTCCTGGTTTTATCCACCAGGGCTGGCCCATACTCATATGTGCATAGAGTAGGAGCTGTAAAAGGGTTGATGCTGAGCTACACTTAACAGATCCTTCTCCCTGTTTAATGCTATCTCCACTACACCTCTCCCTCCTCCTGCCTCTGCTCCTAATGCCTCTTTAGAGACATCGATCCCATCAAAATCACTTGTAGTGGCTTTTAGAAAAGCAAAATCATCTTCACTTAAAGGGACACTGTCACTTAAAAAAAATGTGCTGTGCTGCAGAAAATCTTAATTGGAAATGGAATTTTCTGTTTATCTCTTTGCGTGTTGGCTTTTCCATTTCTCTGAGCTCAGTCAGCTCAGAGTGGTCATTTTTGAAGAGGCTGCTTTTATTTATATGGTGACTCAGTCACATGGGCTTCCAACACTCAGAGGCAATTTTCATGGATATTTTAAAAACAGTTGATACATCTTAAAACTCTCTCAAATTTCTGCTCATCTCAAAAACACTATTTCCAAAACAAATTTTAAAACCACTGTATTTGGCAGTATCCCTTTAAATGCAGTGAGCCAGTATAGCCTGGATTATGTGGCTTTATAGTATTATTTTGTTGCCTCTGTAATTTGCTTTATATTTGCTTTTGGGCCTGCCAGAACACTTCTGCCAGAAGGGATACATTGCTCTGGTGATACTTGTCAGCTCAAGTGGCAGATACAGAGCTCATCTTCAAGATTAACATGTCTGTGCAGGATGCTGCATCTGAGTGGAGTGCCATTAAAATCCCTGGAGGTCCTGCTGAGCACTGCAGGCAGCTTGGATGCTGCACAGTTAATTATTGTATCAGCAACCCATGTCTCTGAGGCATGGCCATGGCTCTGGTCATGCTGTCATAGAATATTAACAAAAATTGCAAAGCACTTTGGAAAGTTATCTGCAAACTGGTAATATTTACAACTTCTGCAACGGGTAGTGATAACTTCTCACATCCTGGTCAACTTCCAGTGTGTAGGATTACAGATTGCTATCTCAGCTGGCTCCGTTGCTCTGCTCAGATGTCATAATCCTCTCTTCCTGTTCTGAAATGTTTTGTACTGTTGCTGTAACGCAGATGTTTCATTTCATGCTACAGATGGTCACATTTCAATTCTGAGTAATTATTCCTGTGTGTATATTGCGTGCGTGGTGTGGTTAAAAGAACATTACAAAGGTTGCAGAAGCAACTGAAATTAAGACTTTATATCATATTGATATATCAAGAGATTTTTAACCTTCAGATCCACCACAGAGAGCTGTCTCATGTCCTTATGGAGTAATTGGTTGCAACACTAGGTTGTCATCTTCTGGGTTGTTATGGAGCAGAAATGGGACACAATCAGTGGATTTTATGGATGTTTATTGGCAGCAGTGGAATAGTGAGACTTGAAAACATGGATTCTGAGCCAGGCAGTGGAGGGGTGGCCTGGTCTGGTGGATATATACTCTTTGTCCTTTTGTTCCCTCTTTTGAGACAGTCCTTGTCCTGATCCCGTCTTATTTCATCCAGAGCTCCTTACCCCATCTTCCATTTTTATTTTCAGGCATTTAATTTTAATCCTGCCTTCTTGACAAAGAAATCCTAGCATTCTACCCTTCAGACCTCCTACTCCTCTCCATTAGCTACTCCTGGTCTTGTCTTCCCACTGACAAAGTCTCCATGGAATAAATTCCAGCCTTTGGACTTCTTCCAAAATTTTTGGGCTCTGCTGCCTCTTTTGCCCAGCATTATTTGTCTGTAAATTTTAGGTCCTGCTTTCTTCTCAGATCTGCCTTCTCTATTCATCCCTTGCCCTTTTTCCCCCCCCACTTTCCTTCTTCCATTCTCCATGAGTCACCTTGCCTCCTTAGACCCAGCCTCAATTCCTCCTAACCCACCAGCTCCTTGTGTGTCTCTGGAAAGTACCTCCATGGTTTCCTCAGTGTTCAAGTGAGCAGCTTCCTTTTCCTGGCACCCAGCAGGGAATCATTAAATAACAGCCACACACGCCCATCTTGCTTTTTTTCTTGGCTGGAGTATGCCAAGAGAGGCAAGAAGGATATAGGGAAGAGAGCTGCTATGTTTGATAGTGTCAATTTCAGACACATGTTCTCCCTTCTTGACAAGAGCCTTATGCAGCTTCATCTTTTTTAAACTTATTTAAAACATTTGAGTTTACTATGTCCTTTGAAGTCTTGCAGGTCTAACTCTGCAAGGCTGGAGTCTGATATATTCAAGTGGGCTCAGTCCTATTTCTTGTGATTGGCAAACACTGCTCTTCTGGAAGGGGAGTGGAGTTTTAAGATAAACATTGTTTTCGGAGTCTGCAGCTGTTTTGACCCTGAAGGGAATTGGTAACTTGTTTTCTTTGCTGTAAATTTTGAGCAGGAAACAACACTTGATAAGCAGAACTTGTTAAGTACCAGTACTTGTCAGGCAATTGCCATTCACCTGCTTCTTTCTGCACACAAAAACAACAGTCTTGGGAGACGGGGTCGGTGCAGGACTCTATTCATTCTGAGTGCATTCTCAAGTGCCTCAAGGTCGAGTGGAAGCAGAAGACTTCTGTGGAGTCACTTGTGTGTGTGTTCTGCTCCAACCATTGCTTTCCCCATTTTTTTTCCTTCCCTTCCCTGCCTTTCACCCACCTCCTTCTGCTGGATAAATAATTAGTTCAGTTTGCATGACAATCCAGTGCTCTGTGAGTTTTCCCCAGGTTTCTTCTAGTGATTGTACTGTAAAGGATTTTGAGTTTGAAACTGTGATGTGCTTGCAGGACATTTGTCAAAATCCTTGTTCTCAGCCTGCAATTCTATGGATGCTGTTCTCCAAGAGTTGGCTTTCTGTATCCTTGGTTTTTAATAACACTGCTGTTGAGCAACTTCACCAAATAGTCAAGTTAGAATGCTTTGTTTTTCAGTACATGGATTTCTGACCATAACCTGATTTTTTTTTTTTTGTAAAGGGTGGAAAAGAGGACATTTACTGTGATCAGTGCTGTTTGACTTAGTGATCTCTTTTGGACTGATCCATATTTTAAGCACTAATATAAAAATCAGAGCTTTTAGTATTCCTGATAAATAAGGGATGAAGTTTATTAGTAGAATAAATTTCTAAAGTGTCATGCTTTTAGCATGTGAGGGTGAGTGCCACAGAACTGAGATTGGCCTCAGAGCTGGATTTCCTGTCCAGTGTTGCTGTTTTCCAAACCACCACGATTAGTCAACAATATAAAAATCTAAGTCTTTGGATGCAAAGCTCACAAAGGATGTGATCCCACCTGGTCTGTGGTGCATCTGTTCAAGTAAATTTAACTTGCAACAGCTCACCACTTCTCAGAAATCATCACAGCTCTCATATCAAAAAGCAGGGGCAAATAGTGAAGAGGATCAGTGAGGGCTGTAGCTTGGGGATGATGGAGTCTGCCACCCCAAATTTTGTGCTGTGCTTTCTTCATCCTGATCAATCATTTTGACCAATGTGCTTCTGATTGTGAAGAAGTGTTATGGAGCTAGAGAGGAAAAGGACAAAACCAGTCTGAAGAATTGCTCTTTAATCAACAGGTAAATAAAGATTAGAAAAGAATGCAACAGTCCAATGTAACAAAGAACAGTGTACAGGAAAAATGAAGGTATATTTTCATGGTGGCTATACAATTTCTGGTCCTTGTTTTGAAGAGACTTTGAAGCTATGGTATTTATTCTTGACCTGGCTCTTGGTTTCTACCACTGTAGCAAAATCTGCAATCTCTCAAAAGTACTGTGACAAACAAGGTCATTGTTGTGGATTTTTTACACAGAATCGAGGTAATTCCAGTCACTTTATTGATGGGATGTGTCTGGTGGGCAAGGCAGAGCTTCTGCCTCTCGAGAATGTTGAGTGCGCTGTGGGGCTCAGTCATTTCCTGCCTCCAAACCATGCTCTGGCTTGCCAGCAGCTTGTACTACTGAGCTCTGCTGCCAAGGCTTTTCACAAAAAAACCCACTTGGCGTGTGGCACTCAAAGGGAGCAACTTGTGACTAATACAGTCTCTTGGCAGCTTTATGCTTCTGGTCAAAAAAATGGTAATTTTCTGTCCAGAGGCTATAGCCACACCTTAAACTTGCTGGCAGCTCAGGAGGAACCTAAGAAGGGAGTACTCACAGAAATGGTTTTTCTCTTGCCCCTCAGCTCCTTCCAAACAAGCTGCTTCAGCAGGGTGTTGCTGCTGCCAGTTGCTCTTTCCATGTTGTGGGTGAAGACCTGTGTCAGTATATTTTTGGTGGTGAAGGAGACTTAAACAGAAAGGAGGGGGTTAGGTTTGTTGAGGTTTCTTTAATTTGCACAACAAATGGGTTTTTCCCTATCTGGCTCTGGCTCCACATCCAGAAAAATTGTCTTGCAGTGATGATCCTATTTATAATTTAATGAGACTAAGAAGTGGTGATTTATCTTCGCTAAACAATGCAATAATAATAGTAATAGTAATAATTAATGTAGGATTAGTAGTGGCTTCTGGAGCAATAAGCCATTAAAGAAACTTTAGAGAACCACAGGAAGTAAGTTTTCAGGTTGCACTTTGCTCTTGCTGTTAAAGACCTCCAATACATAAGGAAGACTTTTTAAAGCCTTGCTAATCATCCTGCTTTGGACAGAAATTGTTTCCAAAGTAATTGCAACGATCATGACCTGTATTCACGGATGTAATTAACTGTAATTTACATCTAGAGTATCTGGAAAGGATCTTAATTGCAAAGGTTATGTTTATCTTACTGAAAAAACATGTTGACTTTTCTAGTAGCAGGACTAGTGTAGACACCATGGACTTTGTCACTTGATTCAAGGACAACTTTTCTTTAGACAAGAGTGGGAAGATAACTAAAAGCAAGGGAGGAAAATTCAGTTGTGGGGAGTGAGCTCTGTATTAGTCAGGTGCTGTGTGATCCCTGGGGCTTTTTACTGGAGACCAAAGATGGTCTTTCCATGGATGGATACTCTCCTAGTGTCCTCTCACTTGCCTACTGATAACAAAAGTTAGTAGTTTGTGGCCATTTCACAATGAGATGAATCATGTTTTCACATACTGGGTATTTATTTCCAGCTCAAATATGGGAAACTCATCAAGTCTCTATGTCCATGGCTTGAAATGTATCAAATCCTCCAGCCCCAGTTCTGAATGAAATCTCAAACCCTGAAACAAGTGAATTTTTCCATACAGTTAAATCTCCATCTCCCTGACCACCCTCAAAGTAGTGATTAGACCAAGTTAGAGTATTAAAGCTTTTAGCTGAAAGAATAAATTTTTCATAAGATGGGATGGGAAATAAAAAATATTTAACAAATATCATACACTAAATGCTCTGCTTTGTGTGCAAGCATATTCTTCACTGTACCTTTGTGGTTTGGGGTTTTTCTTGTTTGTTTTGCTTTTGTAACCTGATCTGTGAAATGGCAGTTGTAGGAAAAAAGCCTTAGTATTTTTCTATTTTAAATGAAGAAGTTGGAAAATTCAGAACAGCTGTAATTAATGTTCTGGTACTTGATCTCAACTATTGTTGGTACAATGCTTTATTTGTAACTGTCCTATGGCCAGCTGTGGCACCTCTCCTAATGTTGCCCCTTCCTGCTTCCAGTACAGAGGTTTCTTCTTCTGAGAAAGCTGTGCTGCTCAGTCACGAGCTTTGAAGCTGGTGTGCTCTCCCTCTTGCTCCAGTGTGTCCTCCATGTGCTGGTCTAGTTCTGTGATGGTCCCTTCTAAAGCCTTCCCACTTCACTGGTACTCTAATTTTGTAGAACCTTCTCTGAACCACCAACATCAAACTCTGCTGACTTCTCCAAAATGAGTGTTATTCCTCCCATACTGTTGTTGTGGAGTTTATGCATTTTCCCAACACAGAAATGCCTTCTCTTTATACATGCAGTTGTGCCCTGAGATCAGTAAGTGTTCCATTCTGGTAGCTCTGACGTTTCAGAGTTCATCATCTCCCTGGTGCATGTTCTCCTGTAACTATTAGTGATACTGGTTACTGCCTACTATTTATCTCTGTAATGTTAAGTACCACTGAAAAGCAAATTCTTGGTGTTAAAACAGCTGAACCTTTTGAGAGATGAGAAATGTTTGTCCTTCACTGGCTGATGGAAAAGATGATAAAGATTCAGTAAGTCACCAACAGGACTTGTAAGCTTGAAAATGCTTTGTGGAATGAGAACACCAAGGGAGAGCTTTAAACTTATTGTTTTAACTCTGCAAAGTCCTCAGTTGGTCACTGTCCCTGCAGACCCTGATGTGAATCTCTTTATCCATGTAAAAGCTTTTTCCCCCCTAAGCACAACAATCCAGTGGGGTACATGTGTACTCGCCACACTTGACACAGCAGATCCTGGCACGCTGGTTCCATGGTAATCAGATTCTCCCTGTGATGTTCCCTGTCTCAAAACATTCTGTTCCATTACAAAAGACACTTTTACCATCAGTGGATGCTGCCACGGTGATAAGAGCATGGTCCTGATAGAGCTTAAGGTAGGGTGGCTGCTTACAGGTGGTGTCTTATGCACGCAGGCGAGACTTACTGTAACCCTGCTTGAAATCTGACATTGATCAGCAGAAGTTAAATATAAGTCTCTACTTGTCCTGACATCTGAGTCACAAACCTTTCAGACCTTGCACGGGAAAACTGTACATTAGGACAAGTGCAGTAACAGTAACCTCCTGCCTGGTATTTGTACAGCTCAGTAAGAGTTCACCAGCACCTCAGTCTACCTCTTACCTGTTATCTGTGCTTATCAGGGACATTTTTCATCTGTAGACTGTATCCCTTGTTTCTGCTTCTCCATTTCTTGTATTTTTTCTTTTCTTTTCTTCTTGTGTTTCCTTTCTTTCTCACTCTTACGCTTTTTGTCCTTTGCTTGTCTTTTATTTCACCCCTTTCCTCCTCTTCCGTTCCACTTCCAACTTCCTCTTCCTCTCCTGCCTCTTCCTCTTCCTCGTTTGGTCCTATTGAAGTTGAGCCCAATGCCGGGACACCACGTCGTAGACCTCTCTCCTTCTGCCCTTGCTGTGCCCATGAAGGTAACGTAACCTCACACACCCCGTGTCCTCCCTGCCCACAGCTGGGTTGTCATAGCAGCACTAGTCAGCTAGTGACCAAGGCCCCCAGCCCTTTTCTTGCTGTGTCCCCAAACCAGCCTTGTGTGTAGCTACCTGGTAACCAGCTTTTCAGAGCCTGTGGCAAGCTGTTAAAGGTACAGTATCCCTTTTGCTAGTCCCAGCTGTGCAAGAGAAGGTGCAGTGACTGGGAGGGACAATGGGCAGCAGCTGTGGGACCAGAAGTGTCACACTCAAAAGTTTCTGTTTTCATTTGGCGGCTTCAATTTCTCTAGTCCTCCTGAAAGATGTTTGGAAGGTGGGGTAAGGGATGGCAGTCTGTTTCCTTAATTAATAATGGCCTTTTAATTAGCAAATAGGGATTAAAGGAATACTGTGTCTTTATAAGGACTGATTTGAAAAACATCCTTGAACTTTAAAAAACAACAGACCTTAAGTTAGACTAGCTTTCCTTCATCTGTCTTGCTGAATGCATTCTTTAACTATCCCAAATGAAGTTTGCTGTAGGGTTTACATTGCCAAGGCATGGGGAAGGGGTTGTTTTATGTGTGTTCATGGTGTAATTTTGCTAACCACTTACCTGCTTTCCATGGTGCTCCCTCACATCAGTTGTCAGTGCTCCCTTTCCAATCCTCCCATTATTCCTGTACTCATTGGCTGTTTCAAAATACTTACTTATTTCATAGGTCAGTAGCATTGTGTTTTTGGCTTTTTTCTTAGAGGCATTTGTTTTCTCTACATCCTGGCATTGGAAAGGAAGGGGAGACTTCCCAGTGTTTTCATGGCGCCACAGCACTGGACATCTGCATGCACAGTCTCCCTTTCCTGTTGCCACGTGGGCATATTGTGCAGAGATGCTCAGAAAGGAATGCTTGGAACTGAGCAACACACTGGGATAAAGTCCACGGAGCCAGGGGCTCTTAGGGTGGTACATCCGAGTCTGGTATTCCCCCAGGGGCTGGTATGACACAGGCAGGTGAAAGGCAGCCCAAGCTGCAGCTTACTAGGGGTTGTAGGCTCTCCCTTGTGTAACTGCAGGGCAGCACTTCTCTGGCGTACTGGGGGTGAGGCAGGGCATGGGTCAGAGTTAAGCAGCCATTAATGTATTTGTGATGTGTCTGTGTCGTAGAGTTTGAATAGTAAGGTTGCTGCTTGATTATTTTAGCATTAGATGGACTGTTTGAGAGCTTTTGTTCTGGATGTAGAGTGTGTGCATCCATAATAACAAACAGAGACAGGGATGTTAGTTGCTTTGGGATGCTAGGTCACGTGCAGCAGTCCAAAAGTGCTGTTGAGCTTGATTTGAGGCCTTGCTCCTGCTTCTACTTCCACATAGGCAGGAATGTTGCCACTGGCCTTGATGGGGTCTGATGTGAATCACAGCTTTCAGATGCAGGTGGTTCAGTGTGGAATAAATGGCCCAGACCAAGAGCTTGCCAGGAGGAGCCTCCTTGGTAAGTTGTTGTGTTTGCTAAATATCAACAGAAGGCTTTGGGAACAGCATTCTGCATTTATTCCACATGACTCCTGACAGGCACAACAGTCATCAGTGGACTATTGAATATGTTTAGGAGTTCATCCTAAAATAAAAGGACCAGCTAAGAGTTCTGTACTAGGTGGTCAAGGCCCAAGGTTTCTTTATTCTTGTTTCATATTAGCAAATGTGTCTGGAGGTTCCTTTTCTTTCTAGCTCTGGTATGCAGTACAGTAGAAGTAGTTTCTGTGTTCACTGTGCAGGGGGATCTTCAAGATGAATAGATATGTGGGGCTAGGAGGAGCAGTCAGAAAAGATTTACTTAACTGTTGAAAAAAGAGGAGATAAGATGTTACTTTTGGCTAGTAAAAGAAAAACTTGAGGAGATGGAATTGAAGAAAATGAAGGTAAAACATGGAGGGGCAACTGAATCCTTTTCTGATGAGCATACGTTTAAGTAGCTGGCATGCAGATCTATAAAATTCTCCTAATGAAAGGAAAAGTTAAATACTCATAGGAATTTGGGCTTTCTGCAGTAAAACTGAGGAAGAAACAAGTAATCACAAGAATATCAGAAACAAAACACAACAAAAAACTAGGCTCCAAAGAGAAGAAAATCCTTTTGGAGGTGACTTCCACTCAAGTGAGTGCTGTAGGCAAACTGAACGGACCCGGCTTGGGAGTGCTCTGGCAGCATCTTGCTCGGCTTTCTTTGCACATTTTGCCCTATTGTTGTTTTTGCAGTTTGGGCTTGTAAGGATGGCAGGGCATTACCTGCAAATTTACCAGGTTTCTTTCTTGGCAGGCATGGGTAAGAAGGATGACCCCAGGCTGATGCAGGAGTGGTTCAAGCTGGTGCAGGAGAAGAATGCCTTGGTTCGCTACGAGTCTGAACTGATGATATTGTGAGTGAATGTGGAAAAAATGGGGATTTTGTCATAAATAGTAGTGGAAAATCTGTCAGTATTGTCTTCCCTGTAAGGCCAGGAGTTTGGCAGCCTCTTAGGCTGAGATAGGAATCCAGCTACATTTTAGAGAAGTGGTAGAAGGAATAATAGTGGTAAGGAATTCAAGTTCCAATTATTTGTGCACATGCAGAAGTACAGGTATGTGAGCCCTTCTCATGCTGTTCTTGTATAAAGCATATCCTGTTTATGCAAGTGTTTTCGAGCTGTGCAGAAATAATGTGGGACTCCTGGTTTTGGTAATGTCTTCTAAGCATAGCCAAAAGCATTTAATTCAGTCACCTTTGCTATGTGGCCCTCTTTTCTGCCTGTAGTGGGACCCCAGTGCCTCTCATGTGGGCTCAGATGGTAAAGATGTTTTCCTGTTAATGAAATTGGATTTCTTTTTCTGTTCTCATTGTGCAAATTCACTGAAATTAATTTGGAGTGTGTCAGCACCTAAGCAATGTGGAAGCTGATGGCCTTAGAAGTAGAAAAGTCCTAATGTGGTATTTGCAATGGTCTGACATGTCCTTAAGTAATAAATACTTCGTTAATAAGTAACTTTGGTTTTTGAGAGGGAAGTAGCAGGGGATAGGTAGAGGCATTGCAGATCTATTTGCTCTTTGACTCCACTCTATATTTAGTTTGCTCCACTTATGGCATTGCACTTCTAGCTGAAGGCAAAGAACCTCAAATACTAAAAGCACAATGAAATATTTTAAAAATACAGTTCTATATCTTAAGTTACTTAAGACTTGCTCTAAACAAGATTGGTAAAATGCACAGCAGATATCTAGAGAGAGAGCAGAATCTGAGAATGAACATGAAGCAATGCATGCAGTATTTTAATACACCTGGAACTTGGATTTCTGCTCTTCCTTTCAGTGCTCGGGAGCTAGAACTGGAAGACAGGCAGAGTCGACTGCAGCAGGAACTCCGTGAGAGGATGGCAGTAGAAGGTGAGAGCAAAAGGGAATATTTCATGGATTGCATGTGTGTATTTCTAGCCTTGTGTATGCTGATAGTTTTTGATATCTCTGTAGATCATCTGAAGACAGATGAGGAGCTCTCAGAAGAGAAGAGGATCCTGAACGAAATGCTTGAAGTAGTGGAGCAGAGAGATTCCCTTGTGGCTCTCCTTGAGGAGCAGCGGCTTCGAGAAAAAGAAGAAGACAAGGACCTGGAGGAAGTCATGCTTTCCAAAGGTTTTAGCTTAAACTGGTCCTGAGCTTAACCCGTTTACCTCTGCTGGTCTGTGCTGTCCAGTTGGCCTACCCTGAGTTTGCCGGAGTTACATGGATAGGAAGATGTTGAAGGGGAAACCTCCGAAGGGTCCAACAGCATGCAGGGATTTGGTTTGAAGCACTCAGAAGCCTTTTGATAAGTGTGTGGATTCCAGAAGCTTAAGTTTTACATGTCTGCAAGCCAAGTTGAAGAAGTTAGTTGAGACTGTGGAGTCTCCTTGACGTCCTGTATGATGGGCCATATTTTGTGTGTGTGGTAGGAGGGAGGGGGGTGTAATCCATGTGTGGGGAAGGAGGTTAAGGGAAGAGGTACCCTTAACTACAGTGGATTTAAGGCAGTCCATTCCTTTCCCGTTTTTACTACACCAGTTTTAATAAAAGGGAGGGAAGTGGCAACCCTTCCTGAAAAACCACAGCAACCTGTAGCAGTGGAGTCAGCTGTCCAAGAGAGCTCCAGAAGCCCAGGGCAACACCTTCTTTGCTTTAGTCTTCCTCCCCACCAAAGAAACCTGCAGTTGATCCTTATGCATGGATATGAAGAAATACAAGACAGAGAAGACACTGCTATGTGTGATGGAACTCTTTGCCGCTTGGTTTTTGGAGAGAAGTGGGCATCAGTGGACTCTTTCACTACCTTAGCCTCCTAAATCTTCTTGTGGGGAACAAGGGGAGCAGAAGAGAGAGGGAAGATGCCCATCTGCTTTGCTACACACTGGAGAGACAGCTATTGCTGGCCTTAGTCTTCATGGCCACAGCTCAGAGGCTGGTGGGCTTCCTTGTTTTGTTTTTGTGACTGTTTTGACACTGGAAAATACTGCTGTGGGACAGTGGTAAGTGTGTGCTGGGGCAGGGGTGTTCCCAGGCAGCATTCCCTGGTTATTTGGCCCCTAAGAGGGAGAAGCCCTTAACTGACCGAACCACCATTAAGACTTTTCAGTGTTTTTATTTTTTTTTCCTCTGTATTTTGTTTTTGCACATTGGAAACAAAGCTTAAGACCTGCCTGGGCCCTCAGTCACTTTGACCCTTTTATGTCAATTAACTTATTTTTTTAATACTTGAAAGAAGATTCATTTTTGTATCTTTTAGGAAAAAAAATGGACGAGTGATGGGTGTGTGTGCCTGCTGCATCCTACAACTTCCACTTCAAAATTACTGGACGTTGTTACCTGTGGCTATTTATTAGTGTTCTTATTAATAATTTGATTGTTACACATATTTGATTGTGGAGGGAGTGTTTTAACTCTGTTAGAGAAAGACACTACTGCGGATTAGTCCCTGCTTCACAGCAAGGGCAGCCTTTATGTACCCATGGATGCGTCCTGCCCAAGGAGTTTTCCTCTATGAAAAGATCCTGTGCACTCATGGAGTTTAAGAATCTATTTGTGTTCTTAGCATCCTTTTCTTCCACATCCCAGATTCTCTCTTTTGAACTAACAAACCTATATTTATTTAAATTTTACATTTTTATAACAAGAAAGCCAAAACTGTGAGGTAGAAATATCCCATACGTCTCTTCCTCACTGAAAGAGGGGATCCTCACAGTGCTGATACAGTTTGAGGGATTTCCATGAAAACAAAAATAGCACATTTCCTGCTGCATCTATTGGAAGAAGTTCCTTTTGGCCCAGTTAGTGAATCTGCTGCTTTTGAGCCAGGAGGGTCCTGACTGTAACCACATGACAACTGATGAGCAGGATATGCACTGAGCAGCTCAGCACCCTTCTCTGTGGGACAGACTCCCTGGGCAAAGCGTGTCCTGAACCTGCAGAGCTGAAACAGCACCGTGCACTGAGGATGCGTCCCATCCATTGCCTGATGTGTCCAGAGGGTTTCCCTCCTTGGGATGCTGGCTGTGTTCTTTTCCTGTTAAAGAAGTACCGAGCCTGCTTTGCGACATCTTTGAGAACGTGTCCCATTCCCAAGCACATTTGTACAGAGCACTGACTCTTCCAGCTTGAGTTGACACTGCCAGTGCGAGGCCCCCCAGCAGGGCTGAACATCCTTCAGTCTTTAGCCCCAGCACAGAAGTTTGCATGGTTTCTTGCTGTTGGCTCTCTACCTCCTTCAGAGGGGTCTCCTGTAAGCCAAGGTCTGTGAATTCACCTCTGACTTGGGAGAATGCCCCAGGCTGAGCAAGAATGGGTAGGAGTGTCCACGGGGACTGTGAGCAGTGCCGGTTGCTAACTGTGGAAACGTGTTTTCCACCCAAAGTGTTCTCCCTTTATTCCACCTAGTGTTTTATGCTAAGGCATTGCAAATTAAATCCAGATACTTGTGAAACCAAGCAGACAGGCAGCTGCAGTGCTACGTCATAACTATGTGTGTTTAGCAAGTGGTACCTGCCATACCAGCATCCTGGAGTGTTGGTTTTACCAGCAGGATGTCCAACAAACAGAATTCCCTCCTGTTTGCTGATGCAGGGCCTGCTGCCCGAGTCAAATAGGCAATGGTAGTTTGCACAGTCTGCATTTGAGGGGGCCAATGGAAACTGGAGTGCAGGAATAGGGAAGAAAGATAGAAAGTTCACTGTAAATTGACTTGTGCAGAGAAGTGACCTCAGTTTATTTCACAGTGCTCTGGGTTTATGGACCACATCTAACTTGTAACAAAAGGTCATTGAATGTGAGCTGTAGAACAGAAAAAAAAGTCCTGAAGAAGAAACATCAGATGGTTTCATTTCCCTTTCATGCTGGGGGACATTGGCCAGATCTTTGCAATGCTGAAGGAGTGAGATCACTTGAGGGTGTAATACCTTATTGCACAGAAAACCCACATATCCTAACCCCAAACACTTTGGGTTGTGCTGAAGGCCTCCAGCAGCGAGAATGAAAATGAAGAGCTAACATCACCTCACAAATTGATTAAAAATACACAAAAGGGAATGTTAAAAGGCCTTTTTATATCAAAATGGTTGTAAAAGGCACAACTTGTTATTTGCTGTTCAGTTGCACTTTAAGAATATGACTTGCATATCAGATAGTGGGTTTTTTTACTCTGAATATTTTTAATTCAAATTTTGTATTTTTAAAGCTGAAGAAGGCTCTTGTGAGCACAAGATTCCTTATTTGTATCGGAATCCGAGCAGGACGTTGTCGCTCTTGGCGCTGCCCAACGCAGCAGCAGAGACTCAGCCGTGTGCATTCAATGACGTGTGTCCATTTCCCGTGTGAGGAGAGCCAAGGGACCCCCAGCTCCCCCAGAGACGTGGGCGTGCAAAGGTGGGTGGCTGTGCCCAGGTGACATGGTCCTGACCCGGGGCTGGCCGCTTCATCCTGGCAGCAGAGAGGGCCCAGTGTTCCAATGGGCCCACTGAGGATGGGGCAGGCACTTCAGCCCCCTTCAGGGAAGGCAGGGGAACACCAACTCCTGGAAGGAAACTCCTAGGAGGCAAATGGAAATGGGGGAGTTAGGACTGCCCGAACAACTAATCTGCTGTTTTCACAGTACCTTTTTTTTTTTAACTGTTCTGTTCCTTTTAACCATATTCTCATTAAAAGTCACAACCAGCTGTAAAATTCTGAGCTTCAGAGAACTAATGTGTGGGGAGGTGACAAGACATTTCAGCTCCAACTTTCAGACATATTCCTTCTTTCAGTTAACCAATACTCCCTGGTCTCACTAGGGCATGTTATAAACTGCATTGCTGAACATATTTTAGAGCAAACCGCAAGTTTTAAAAGTCTGCCCTTCTCTCTCCGTCTCTGCATTTTCTGTAAATATTTGTTTGTATGTAAAGGCACCAGTGGATCCTTGGGGTGCTCCCACAGTCAAGAATCTGAGTTTTGTGCAATGCCTAGGCCTCTGTTAGAACACGGTGCTTGCGTAGAGCTAGTCACCACATTTGTGTGCACTCTGGTGGTTTTAATATTTTTAGACATCCTAATCCTGAATGTCCTGAAATATTCTAAGTGGTCTAGACAGCATGATCTAGAGCAGCCAGCAGTTCCCTTTTGTGAGCAGCTACACCTTGTTTGGTTACCATTCTTCTAAAATGAGTTTTCCATTAAGTGTTTACACCACACACCAGTGGCTTGAGAGAGGCGTCGCATTGTAAAATCTCCTGCATACAAACTGAAAAGCTGCAATGGGAATTTCAATTGTCACTGTCTGCAAGGAAGAGAGCTCTAAAGCTCTAAATACTAAAAACCAGCCTGTATATAGTTCACAGAGAAAGAGATCGCTGGCTGTTGACCTTTGCGAAGTAACAGAGATGAGAAGCTTTCCAAAAGTTCCTGCTTTTGGATTGTTCAAGGACTGCTTGGCAGGTACTAGGCAGGGTAGCAGGCAGATGAGGATGTCACTGAAAGCAGGTGTGAAGGGGAGGATGCCATGTTCTGATGGCATTGCAGTAATTTAAATACTCTGTATCTGTGGGTGCATGCGTGTGTGTGTGAAGTCTAATCCAGGCAAAGGGAGTTGGCTTTGGCATCTTCCCTTTTGTATGAACGTGAACTCTGACATTCAGATTGTTCAAGGCTTTTACGGTTGGCATGTATGGAGCGTTAACAGAAAAGCAAATACCCTAGCTGTACAAAACCAACTCTGTTCCAGTCTGTTTTCTTCTATTTGGTTGTGTTTTATCGTTTGTTTTTATGCACACTTGCTTCATTGGTGTTGAGATTTTAGCACCTCAGATGGCCAACTGAACTAAAAAAAAAAAAAAAAAAATAAAGTCATTAATTATTTTTTATTTTTTTTGTTGGTGGCGCTATAGTTTCTTTCCTCTGTTGTGACTTCCTTGGTTGATGATTGATGAGAACCTGAGAGGAGGTGATCTAGAGATAAATCTGGGTGTTAAAGGGCATGGCTTCAACTTCTCTTTTGCTGGCTCATTCTCTTTTTTTTTTTTTTTTGTGAAGAAGTTTCGCACAGGATGGTGGGGGAAATCCCAGCCGGGGAAATCCCAAACAATGTGTTTTATTTTCTTGTGCCCACTCAACCATTTTCAAAAACAAAGGATAAATCCTGGTGTTCCTATGGTGGCGTGATGAAAGGAAACCTATCAGAGCAGCAAGAGGGATGGCAGGCCTGGGATTTCCCCTTGCCTGGAGGCTGGGCCAGCAGGCTGTGCTGCAGGAGGAGGCAGGAATGACAGCGCTGCGCTGTGGGACACAGAAGGTTGGCTCACATCTGCAGCTTAGGGACCAGTCTTGCAACACTTCATCATGGTTTTTTAATTTACACTGCTAATTTGTTAGTCCTCAATCCCAGTTAGGGACAAAGACATACTGCTGTTTAATAAACTGGATGGAACAACGCATCTAGGAAGAACTTTATCTGTTGCAAGTTTGGGCAAAACCTATGCTGGCCCTCCAAGATGAGTACTCCAGCACAGATTAGCTACATGTGCCTAAGAAATTGCACCAGAAAAAGGCCCTCTAACAAGTAAACCCCACCCCAGGAGCCCAGCCTGGTGGCAGCTGCTGTTTTCCTTTTCCCTTGATAATGACAGTAGCTTTCAGAATGCCACCTTTCCACAGGTGGCATTCCATGCCCAGAAGCTGCCTTTCCCACCCTGCATTGTTCCCCTTGGCACAGGACCACAACCCCTCCCCAGCTCGCTGCCTTCCGTGCAGAGGTGAGCAACAGCACGGAATAACTGAGGTGGGAGGGTGAATGTTCCCTCTGCTCTCGAGAGCACAAGAGGAAGATTGTCAGTGGACTCATTCAGAAGTATGCAGAGCCTCTTTCTGGCAGCAGCAGATATATTTTATCTTACACAGCCTTCCTGACTCTACTTGGCCTGGCTGAAGACAATGAATGTAAGTTGTCAGGAAAAATAACTAAGGGACAGTCATGTCTACAACCCCCTGCCATTCTGGCTCCCCTCATGTTTTATAGGGCCTTTTTTGAAAAGTCCTCACCATCAGTGCCGTGACAGCAATTAGCAATTACATTTTGAAGTCCCACACATTGGAGAATGCAACCCTAATCCTGTAAGGATTCTACCTGGCTACACATCTCTTAAGAATTCCAGCAGGTCCTGACTGTATCTTCCTGCTGTAAATCCTCAGCATCAGCAGCAATGGAGCAGTTACCAGAAGAACGACCCTAGGTGGCAATGGATGAAAGCAACAGTGCTGACATGTGGCTGCATCTCCTCCTGAAGCCACAGGGAAGAAGGGGCCTCATGCTTCATTTTATAGATATTGCTTGAGGGATATGATGAAGAGTCACCTCTTTCCATAGCCTGCATCCTTTTACACAGCACTCAAAATAAGGAACAAAAAATCCCCCTGCTCCAGAAACCAGCTCTGGAAAAAGTGCTGTGTTGCCTTGGCACCTTGGGAACAGCGTGAATGCCTGCAGATAGCAGGAAAGTAGATAAACTGGTATTTCCTAACCTGCTGAGTGTGTGGTGCTTTTCTGCATGTCACAAGTGAAGGATTCACGTGGCTTTCTGTAAGCAAAAGATAACATCTCTTTTTTATTATTCACATGTTCTATACAAGTATATATTTCATATTACTCAGACCACAGAAACAAAAAGATACAAAAAACCTCACAGCGCTTTCTCTAAAAAAAAAAAAAAATACACTTTGGGGAGAAGGGAGAGAGGGAGCCAGTGCTGCTTGGGGCAGTGCTGACTTTGCAGGACAAAACTAAACAGTTTGAGGAAACAGAAACTTCAGTTCCTTGCAATTTTAAGACTATTCCTAGCGGGAAGCCACACGGTGGGTTGACCAACATGACTCAACCTGAGTGAGAATTGGTTCAGTCTGTTTTGGAGAATCCCAGGAGCTTTAAAAAGCACCCTAAAGTCAGGCAGCCTGAGCATGGCACTGGCACCGTGACTGGGCGTGTTAGGAAAAAAAGGGTGACAGGAAGGACACCTGCACTGAATACCAGCTAAGCATTGCTCTAAACAGAGCTATGTTCAAGTGTACGGCTGTATTAAATAGGAATTAGCTGAAATAGGACTGTATTACAAGACTTGAAAGGAGGTTGTAACAAGGTGGGGCCTGGCCTCTTCTCCCAGGCAACAAGTGACAGAACGAGAGCACAAAATCTTAAACTGCGCCAGGGGAGGTTCGGGATGAACGCGGAGTAATTCCTTCCCAGGAAGGTGTTTAGGCATTGCAATGGGCTGCGCAGGAAGGCCGTGACGTCACTGTCTCCGGAGGTGTTTAAGGAAAGGCTGGATGTGGCACTGAGTGCCATGGTCTCGTGACATGGTGGCGTTTGGCCACAGGATGGAGACGACGATCTCACAGGTCTTTTCCAACCTAATTGGTTCTGCGATTTTAAGCCCATAAAACGATTTTAAGGGGAAAACCTGCATTTATTTGGCAGGGAGAGAAGGGATTCCCGGGGCGATTCCCGGGGCGCCTCCCGAGCCCTCACGGCCTCAGCCCGCGCGGCCGTTGGGCCGGGCCCACAGCGGGCGCGTGCCGCGCGTTCCCGCCCGCCCGTGAGGCGGGGCCGCCACAGCGCCCAAATACCGCGGCCGGGAGCGCCGAGCGCTGCAGTCCCGGTCCCGATCCCGGTCCTGGTGAGTGTCGCCTGTGCTTCCCCGGCCGCAGGGGACACCGTGTCGGGCGGGGAGCTCGCGGGGTGTGCGCGGGCGGTGTCCCGGGCGCTGATGCCCCGAGACTCGGCGCGGCGCGGGCCCGCC
>JAOTQP010000870.1:69029755-69076461 GCA_026413545.1 Cichladusa arquata
CCGCCCGGGAAGCGCCGGTGGCTGCGGCGCGGTCGGGCCCGCTGGCTCCTGCGCCGCGGGGCATCAGCGCCGGGGCCGGAGGTGCCGGCTGCAGCTCGCAGCACCCCAAGCCTGGGCGGTGCAGTGATCCCGTGCCGTCCCTGTGCGCGTTCTGCTTTCTCTTCTGGGTGCTGGAAACTCCTCTGCCTCCCGGCCGATCAGAACTCCTTTCTGCCCGCCGGACCCGGCCTTGAGTTCAGCGGTGTGGTTGTTTCTGCCTTTGATCTGTTCCCCGCTCGTCCCTCCTCGCCCGTGCTGGGAGTGACTGTCCCGCTCTGCCCTGGGCTCCGGCCCCTGTGCTGCTTTCCCCGGCGGGATCGAGCCTCCCCCCCTTCCCTGGCTTCCCTCCCGCTCAGGTGCTATTTCATAAAACCGCCTTTGGACTGCGTGGTAAAAGTGCAGCATCTCGCCCTCAGTTTCTGGTGAGAGTTGTCAGACACTAGCGGTATTGGCCGGGCAGGGGAGAGCAAGGAGTTAACCCTGTAGTGGCGACTCCAGAGGGACGAGCGCTTGCCTCATCCTTCCAGCAACAGAGGGATGTGGGAGTGGCAGCCCCAGAAGGAAAGCAAGGCGAGGAAGGATTTCTAATAATAGCGCTAACATTTTTTAGGAAGAGCTGGTGATTGATACAGATGAGTCAATTCAGTGTGAGCTTTTCTGTCCGCTCCTTGCCTTTCCCAAAGCTGCGGCTGCCTGTTGAGGTGGTGAGCGCCTTTGGCTGTCCCTTTGTTTCCTGTGAGCAGCGCTCACATTCCCCGTGACACACGGATGTGTTGGATTCAGGGTGGGTGAAGGCTGGAGCAGGAGATTGTGAAGTGTGTGAAGTGGAAGGGAACGGAGTGAGCAGGGGTTAAAGAGTGTTTCTGTAAGTTACATGCTTTGGCTATAGTCTGTGTACCATGCAGTGACTGTGGGTTTCGTAAGGGGCGATGTTCTTGTCTTCTTTTAAACAATATTTTTTTGTAGCTTTAATTAAAAAAAAAAAAGGTATAGTGCATCAGAGCTATTTAAATCACTAAAGTCTTCATTCAGGAAGTCAATGCTTATTTCAGAAATGGTGAAGATTTCTTTATGTCACTTGCACTATCTAGGCCATGATCTCATCATGGGATACTTGTTATCTGTTCAAAACGGTTAAAGTGTTTGGTGGAGGAAAGAGCAAAGTGGTTCCCCGACAGGAAATTGTTTTTTAAGTTTTTGTTTTGGTTTGTTTTTTTCGTAAAGGACTTTTTGCAAAAGTCCACCTGTGGGGAAGAGTGGTTTTTGTTCTGTTATAACTTTGTCATAATCAGACTGAAACTGTTTTCACCTGCCTGTGGAAGCATAACATCTTAAAAGGTGTTATTTAAAAAGAAGGGGTTTTCTGTGTGGGGTTTTTTTCCCCTCTCCTTTGCAACCTCTTTACATGAGTTTACTGGTGTTACACAGAAACACCGGGGAAATGCAATGTATAAAAAGTAGCATTCTAGCACCCTGTAATTCGCTTGGATTTCTGCAACCCATCTCTTCCCATTTTCTGGTCCTTTGTAGGTCTCTTGTCTTTCATTAGAGGTAGCTGGGAGGGCTTAGGGACCTGCTGAGGCAAAACACTTCCATTGTGCGTGTGCAGAGTATAACAGGTGATGGCAAACCTTGTGGATAGACTGCCCTGTACCAAGGAAGGCTGGTGTGAAAAACCTCCCCTTCTTGTTTGCACCTGGTGACATTTGCTGAATTTAGGAAGAAAAAAATGTGACTAATTTTTGGTTAGGTGGTTTTGTTGGGTTCCTGCCCTCCCAGTTTCTTAAAACCAGATGAGGCCAGCTGAGAATGCGAGTTCGGGTCAGTTTCTCACTGCACAGGCAGCAGAGCAGTGTGCCACACTCCACCAGGGCTGCCTGTGCAAACCTGGAGGCTGTGCTCCTGGGGTTTGGGCATGCCTGGACCCAGAACCAGGACACTGCACCTCTGGATAATCTGAGGGCCTTGTCAAGGTGCTCAGTGTGGCTTTTTATTTCTGTTAGATCCTAAACCAGTAAGAACTGTGATGTACAGTTAGGGGATAATATGGGCTCTGTGTGTGTGTATTCGCTGAACACTCCCACCTGAGGTCATTCATGCCATGTTTCCCTATATTGTGTTTTTCCTGTTAACAGCTTGACAGGAGTCATCCACACTCAGCAGGAGTCTGAGGAGCTGACAGATCAAACAGGTTTGGTTTTTTTTCTGTAATAGAATAAAAATGTTTGCAGTCGAAGCAGGCAGACACATAAATCTTGTGACTGTCACCTTTGGAGACCTTCCTGGAGCAGCCTGGTGCTTGGAAGCCATCGGATGGTGGAGAAGGGACTGTCTCTGATTACTCTGAACAGGTTTCTGTGCTGGTGTGGCTGTGGAGGAGCAGTGTCAGGGTTCTGCTCCGTGACGAAGCAGCTCCTTTGGCCTGTGGGTATGAACTCCCCAGCAGGAAAGAGCTGGCCTGGTCTGCAGTTTCTCTGCTGAGGGGAATTCATGCAGATGGGCAGGTTTCATTTTCACTGCTTAGCAGTTCCTAGGTAAGTGAAAGAGCAGAATTTACTATAAATTTTGGTTTGTTTTCTTGGGTTGTTTTTTTTCTCAAGGAGCCGCCTTCTCCTTTTTTTCTTGGCATGCTATGGCTTTTTTTCTGTGTCAGATTACAAAAGAGTTTTGGGGGCTGGAATTATCTCTGTGCTGTCCAAAGCCAAGTATGTGAAAGTATTTCTAATTAGTGAGTGGAGCTTATCTTTTAACCAAAGGTGCAAAACTCTTGGAAGTCTGAGCCCCTTTTCATTTTGGATGGCTTTGCTTGGAGTTGGAGGAGCTTGCAGGGGGCTGAGTTTAGCTTTAATTAAAGCTTATCAGTAATGATTATGTTATGTGCATAGATGGTCCCTTCCTCAGAGATTGTACAAATTTGATTTTTTTTGACCCAGACAAGATAGGAAGGATATAGGGAAATGAGGGGTGAAATGTAGAAAGAAATGCTGAGTCACAGTGTCCAGTGCCACTCTTTAGGTTTGGTACCAGTCTGTTAAACTTTAGTGGTTGCCTTGATTTGTACCAGATGTCTGCAGTGAACTCTGTCCTGGCACTGCTTGGAGGTGCTGCTTGGCCCTGGTGGGCTTTGGCTGAGGAAAGGCCTGTACCCCTTCATGCATTATGGGAATTCTGCTCTTTCTCCCCCTAGAGGATAGTGTCCTTGTGGCTTTAAGCTCCTCCTACCTCAGTAGCTTGCTCCCCACTTTCCTTTAAGCTCTAAGAGCTTTTATTCAGCTTCACTGAGGTATGAGCAGGGGAAGTGGACTGTGTGTGCAGTCGTGGCACACATGGACGTTGGATTTTTGTTTAAATGTCTGCAAACCTGCTCTATTTCCTGTGACCTTTGGCCAGTTTGTAGTGCTCTTACTGCTATTTATAGAATGGGCAATACCCAGGTCTCTTAAATATTTTGGGCTATTTCCTTCATCTTTTAAAGACACAGGTGTTCCTTGGTAAGTGTAGCTTCTGCTTGTTCAGTGTAATTGCTGTAAGCCCTTTAGATTGACAGCCACACAAAACAAATCCACTTAGGTCAGCAGTTGCTGTATTTTGGGTTTGTCAGCTCTTCCTGTGTTTCAACATCAACCTGTTCCTCCTAAGGTAGAACTGAAAGCAAAATGTTTTTGCTTTGTTTCATGCAGAGTCATGTGTTTTCTCCTAGAAGAACAGATACTTTTTCACAGCTAACAGAGCCTGTAGGTGTTGAGTGGAAGAAGCAATGTGCTGAGGTATCTCCTGTTTGCCTGGCACTAGGAAATGTGTACTCTTGCAGGCATCTATTTGCAGTTTTCCTGTCACAGTTCCCAAGTGGCTCCTGCAGCATTTCTTTGAGAGGGAATATTTTCTTAGCTCTGTGTTGTTGTGAAAGGTGTTTAAAAGAGGTGCTGCTTTCTTTACGCTCACAGTGTATGAGGTGCTCTTGTCAAATGGCTTTGATCATGGTGGTGAATACTGCTTTGAGTTACTATCATTTTTGGCTGCCTGGTTTGATGCACAACTTTCTTTTTAAGGTCCTTGAAGATTTCTGGGCTACTGTCGTAAGACATTCCTTCAAGATTATCTTGATTTTTTTTTTTTTTTAAATATATTTTTGTACCTGCTTCATCAGTTTAACTGTCACGGTGGGAATGGAGGCTGCAGTGCAGCACAGTGGGAGAACGGCATCAAAGGATCTGTGTCAGACTTTGCTGCTGGGGATCTCCTCTGGCTGATGCACAGTTGTTTCATAAAAGTGAGGAGCATAAGAGACATTTACATTTCTGATACACTGGGCGTTTAGGAGGAGGAGAGCCTGTTGAAAATTCACTTTCGTCTTCTGGAAAAGCTGTCAAATATTGGCACAGGGTTGTGGATGCTCTCAGAGGACATGAACATGCAGCTATGAAGAGGTCTTTGTACCCCTTCCTCTAGAAATGCTTTGGGTCTTTTTGTGATGAATGTTCAGAGTCTGAGAGGGTGGGCAGGCTCCACTGAAGACATTCTGGGGAATACCAGCTATGGGAATTCCCTTGACAGTAAATTGTCCAGTGCACTGAATTGTTGCTCCTTGAGTGCCATCCTGGCTGTTGCATCAGCACGCTTGCTTTACCTCAGCAGGGAGCTCCCAAAGTGCTGAAGAGTTGTTCTTTGGACATGTAATTTCTGATGGGCCACTCTGATCCAGTATCTAAACTTCACACTGAAACATCTTTACAGCTTCTCTTTGTTCCAGAAAGCAGTGCAGCAGATATTCCTGGTGCTTACCAGCGTAGAAAGGGAATTCTTGCTATTCCTATGGCCTGAAAGGCAGAGGGAGTGCTACTGTTAGGGGTCACATGTGTCCATAAAGCTGTCTTTTTGAATTCTTTTTTTAAATTACTTCTGATCAGTTTCTTGTTTTGCTCATCTAACTAGCCAGTCAGGCAAAGGAAAAACAAGATTTACATTCCTCTTTGCTGTTGGTGTCAGCTCTGAAATGCATCCAAATTGCAAAATGGCATTCCTGATTTTCTAACTTGTAGATGGTCTGTGCTCATGCTGGCACAGAACAGTAGTACGTGTATTACAGCTAAAATCAGGAGGATTGTCTTGTCCTGTAGGTGGCATGACAGTTCTTGTATCCAGTCCCACTCTGAGGTCTTACAGCTGGCAGAGCCTGTGGCACCTGCAACTCTCAGAGCACTGTTGCCAAGTGCTGAGGCTGTCTGCTGCAGGAACTGAGCACTTTTTAGCTGCTCCAGTAAAAGCATCTTTGCCAGAGTGCAAGGGTCCAGTACCCATGGCCCAGCTGGGGCATGCTCTAAATCCAGAAGCAAGTCTTGCATTTCTCTGGTTGGACACTGTCACTTTCAGATCACTAGTGATGGCTGGAGTTTGTCCCAGTGCTGCCTGCTCTCAGTCTGTTTGTCCTTCCTTGATAATGTCAAAACACTGGAACTGTGATTCCTCACTGCTTCCTGCTTTTCCATTGTTTCTGAGAGGCAGACATAAGAGCTGCTTGCACATGCACTGTGCCATTGTAGCAGGGCTGAAATAGATAGATTTTGAACAGGAAGCTAGCCCTGTAAAGACCAGCAGTCTTGTGTGATAGTGGTGATGGTGCTTTTTCATCAGGGTTTGCTCTGCTCCCTCCAGCCAGGTCCTGAGGAAAGATAATTTTCCTAACCTTACCGAGGAGGTGAAGTGCAGGGCGACCTTACCCAGCTGGAACTCCTTTGCTCAACACCAGAGAGGAAAAACAGCCCAGTGCCAGATCCAAGAAACTGCCTGCTCTCTGATAGCCAGGATCCAAGTCCTGTCCTTACCTCTTAGGTGTGGCTAAAAAACATGGAGATGGGGAAATTCTGTTTGGTTCCAGCTGCAGTTAGCTGAACTCAAACTCCAGCTGCAGACTTCCTGCCGACTCAGTTTGAGCTCAGCTGTATGTAGGCTGGCTGCTGAGGAATAAAGTGTTGTCGTGCTGCCTCTGTCACTGATCTGATACAGAAACCACACTGATGAAAAGTTCCTGCCTGCCTTTTTTTTTTTAGAGCATTAGTAATGTGGCAGTGCTCCTTCTTACTCATTCATGTGCTGTGTGGGGGCTGGTCAGCAGAGCTTTTTGAGCCAAAGGAGAAGGGTGGTTGATGAGGGGTTTGGCTCATTTTCTTCCTAAGAAGTCAGAAGTACTGCCCTGATAACCAGAAGATTGCTGCAATTCATGTCATCATGAAAAGGCAAAGACTTTCAATAGCTTAAATAAATTTCTATCAAAAAAGCCAACTGACACCTTTTTAGAATTGTCTCTAATAAAGTTTTTCTTCCAAAGAGGAAGATTAAGCCCCCTTTAAACAAAGAGTGCAATGTATTTCTAAGCCAAAACAGACAGCTGAGAGTGCTTAGTGTCCAGGCTGGGATGATAATTCTGTACTAAAGCAACATAAAGAAGCAAAGGTAAAAATGCCCCATCTAAGGCAATAGTAAGTATTCAGCATGTTTTGCATCAAAAGTATGAGGAGTAAATAGCTTTGTGTTGGTGCTGGATTTTGTTTTCTCTTGTTGGAAAGATCAGTTAGTAGCATTATTTGCATCCTAAAGAAGCTGAAAGGAAGAGGAACAAAAGCTGATAACCTCAAGCAATCCTCTGTCCTGCTTAGGTATATCAGGGAGAGGTTGTTCTGGTCAGATTTTAGGTAGTCATGATTCCTGACTAACAGGGCATTCCTCCCAAGGGCCAAGCAAATAAACTGCAGGTGACTGGGGCAGGAGGTGTGACCTGCTCTGGTCCACTGAGCTGATGGTATCTCCAAGTATGCTCCTCATGGCTTCTCAATTTTGCCACTTCCAAAATGAGCTCTTGATGTTGCATGCTCCCTCAGAGGTCAGTGGGTGGAAAATACCCTTAGCTTGTTTGGAAGCAGTGTTCCCTGTGGCAGGGGAAGTCCTGACACTCTCCAAGCCAATAGCTTTGGTGTTAACCAGATGTGCCAAACCATCCTTTAGTTTCACAGCTGTGTGTGTAGGTGCATCCATACATGCCCAGAGGGTCTTGTTGAGCCCATCCTTCACCTGGCTTACACTTTGCATGTCTCTGTTCTTCCACCACCCTGCTTCTCTTTCCGAAGCCTAGAAGCAAATTCTACTTTAGGAGTGGTTCTCAAATGAGGCAAAATCCTGGGGTGTTCTAAACATTGTTACAGGCTGGTGAATCCTTTGCAGAGTAAGGAGTGATGGGGACAAGTTTCCTGTGGTAATGTTAAAATCCTATTTACTCATCTCAGTACTGTTGGTTTTGCACAACAAGATCCCTTTCCTGGGCTGTTTAGTTCCTGTTGGGTTTATGGGCTAGAAGTGGAGTGGCTTTTGCTGACTTTGGGGTCTGTGATGTGGTATTTGCTTACACTTTCATGACCTGAAGTGCTGCACGCAGCAGTGGCACAGCTCAGAATATCCTCAGGTAAGGAACTTCTTAAGTCTGATGCTGTTTCTCTTTATTTTCCAATAGTGACTGGTTATATAAAGTAGTTGTGCCTCTGGCAAGTTCTCATGAAGACAGTAAAACTGAGCGGTTGTGGTTTGATATGTGGGTTTAAAATGTCAGGACATAACAAATATTTGGTTTCCCTGCCTGTAAAATGATGCCCTTGCTTTGGAAAAAGTTCTGTAGCTCAGCAATGGAACGTCTGCCTACAGGACAGATAAATGCCACCAGAGGCAGAAAGGGACAAATAAAACATTGTTTTATTTCTTCCAATAATGATGTCATCCTGACTGCCACACCCAAAGTTCTTACCTTTCAGCTGCCACACGGGGAAAGCAATGCTCAGGCTGGAAGTTGTTGACTTTGCCAATGACTGATACTTTATGGCAGTTTCTACTTCGGAGATTTTAATTGCTCCTAACTCAAAGGTGAGACATAAACATCTTGACAGCTCACACAATGGGTCCATTGACGGATAGCGTCCCTGTCTGGTGTTCATATGGGGGGTGTCTCAGAATCCAGACACGGTATTAGAGGAGTCAGTCCTACAGGCCTGTGGCCTCCCTGCTGAACACTGTGTTTGCCTACCAGTGTCTGCTGGAGCTGAGAATAGTAACTCCCAGGCTGAGCTGTGAGGAGAGGTGAAGAATCTGAGAGGAAGCCATGGTAAGCAGAGACATTGTGGGGTGGCTTCTTTTCTGAGCAGTCTTGAAGGTGTAGCACTAGTGTGGAGATCAAAACTGATTTTTGGGGTTGCTTAGCACTGCTGCAGGGGGTCTGGGACCTGCAGCCCTGAGAGCTGTGGGGAGTTCCCCCCAGCAGGTAACCACAGTGTAATACACTGTATGAGGCTTTTCCTTTGGATTACCCCTCACTGCATCATGTGGGAGGAGTTGAGGTGTGGGAGAGAGGCACAGAGTGCCAGTTGTCTTGTAGTCCTGCTTCTCCCTCTTTTCCACCCTGCAAACTTGCAGTGCCATCTCACCTTAAGGCCTGGAGTCAGGGGGTTCTGGCCCTGCCTGCTCTTGCCTCTGGTGATGCCACTGCTCACTGGTGGACTGCAGCTGGGAAAAGCTCTTCTGGTGAGTTCCTTGTGAGATTTAAAGGATAATGCAACTTGGGGATGAGAGGGAGAAGCAGAAGATGGGACACCAGACCTGAAGTAGCTGTGTTGTTGGAGAGCAGGAAGTACCATCCTTCAGGGTGTACTCAGCCCCATCTAGAGCCTGCCTTGGAGGAAGCATCCACATAGTTCACTTGTGAAAAATCACAGAATTCACTTGTGGAAACTGCTGTGTGTGGGTGAATTGAGGTCTTTCCTAGTGCACTGACAGGCTGCTGGTGGATGTGCTTCTCTAACTGTAATTGTTTTCTTACCATGTACCTCTCCACAGTCCTGCATCCCATACAATGTTGAGTTGGAATGAACATGCACTGCACTGATTGTGTAGACCTGATTTAAGGTTCTTAAGTGCTTAAAGTGCCTCTTTAATTTCTTTCTAAGAAAGAGAGAAAGAACAGGTCAAAAAAACTGGTTGTAGTCTAATGTGTTGAATGCTTCAAGGCATTTAGTGATTTCTCAGAAGCAGCTCATTTCTCACAAAGAAATGAGAGCTTCTCACAAAGCTCATTTGTCTAATGAGTGAATTGAAGTAAAAAATGAATAATGCATTAAAATTAGTTGGTGTTTCAATTAAAATATCATATTCTGTAAAAATTCATTGCAGGATTTCAGCAGCCCTAAGGCAGCCTTAGCAAATGATCTAGTTTGACTCTGAATATGAGTGCATATGATGTTTGTATCCTTTATCCATCTTTTCTCCTTCTCCAACCTTTTTCCTTCCACAAGAAACAATCTTAATCTGAATGTAAAACTACCAGGATTCCAAAGTCTTAATGATTAAAAAATTTGAGTGATACCAGCATGATTACATTTGACTGTTTGGGGGAGACTTGTTTGTTTTTGTTTTGGTTTGGTTTGTTTGTTTGTTTGGGGGGTTTTTTTGGAGATTCCATTAAGGAATTTGACTTCTCACGAGGAACTTTGTGACTATTGAAGCTTTTGCATTGATTCAAAGTAGTTATGTAAAACTTGAGGTTCGTGTAATTACTAGTTAACTAAAATAAAAAATAATTTGCCCTGTACTGTAGAAGTAGGGTTTTGGGGTGTGAGAGAAATCCTTTTTCCTCTGGTGTGTTTTTGACCACCCAAGCAGACCTTTCTTATCTGAGGGCAGGTGTTGCCTTCAGGGCCATTTACCTGCGTGGGTGGTCAATCTTTGGTTTAGGAAATTCAGTCTGTGAAGTTATCATGTTCAGGCTCCCTTATCTTCATTTTTTGCCATATTAGTACTTTTGAGTGTGGTGGAACTTTTCATTGTTCTGGTTGTGTGTTTGTTTTCTCTGCTTGTGTGCAGGAGTAGACAAAATTGCTGTTTGCAACTATGGTGGGTGACTTTTTAATGTGTCTATTTTTGTGGACTTGGCCTGACGAGTGTCTCAATCCCCACAGAGTTGATTTGATCCCTGAGGGAAGGGAAGAATTCACAGGTGTTGTGGCCTGCACAGCCACTGATAGCTGCAGGTGCAGCAGGCACCTGGGTGGGCTGGAGCAGTCTGTGCCTCTCCATTTAAAGCAGAGAGTGGGAAAATTGCATTGAAAGGAAACATTATCTCTAAAATCAGTATATGTGCAAACTGAGGCTTTACCTATCCTACAGAAATCCTGCTTGTGTGGACAACTCCTGAGGAGTTTGCACCAAGCCAAAGTCTTGCCACAGACTTAATTCCAAATCCTCACTTTCCTCTAGTCTCAGCATTCTGTTTCAAGTTCTCTAACCTGAATTAACGTCTGTGTGTCTTCCAGCAAAGTCAAGCCGAGAAGCAAGGTCACCGTGACCTGTTTCAGAGCCCCTTCTGGTCCCAAAGAACAGGACAGAGGACTCTCTTCAGCCAGAACACTCCTTAGGGTAGAAGTGAGTAGCAGCAGTAGGGATTCAAATGGAACAGAGCAAAATCCAAAGCAGCAAGAGATAAGGCTAAGTATTGTAGCTGTTAGTCTGACATAATTCCATGAAAAGAAGAGCTCATGTGGGCTTTTGTGTGTTTCAGACATATTTGAGATTGTGTTTTGGTCTTGGACTTCTAAGAGTCTTTGAAAAGCTGGGAGATTCATGGTCTCTTGAAATATGACTGGTTTGCTTCAGAGTTGGAATTTCTTTCTGCTTTCACTTCCCTCTTTTCTACTAGCACACTTACTTATTAAAAAAACCGCAGATGTGATGAGTTGTTACTGTGAAATAGGGTCATTTATCTCTAGCTCAGGTCTTTGATGGTTAGGTTTGTTTGGGTTCCTTAGTGCTTCTAGCCCATTTTTGGTTAGAAAGTGCCTGCATAACAACCAGGTTATTGCCCTGGGTGAAGGTGGCTTGGTAGGGAGGGAGTGCCCCCTTTCAGCCAGGCCCTGCTCATGAAGAGTTGAACCAGAGACTTCTGTGTGCAGCTGTGGGACTGTTGTGTCTAAGGCAGCAAATGCAAGGTTCTGACCCACCCACCATCTGCTCCTGGCAGGATGAGGAAGGAGCACTGTGCTCCTACATCCTACCCCTTTGTAAGGGACACAGGGAGGCTCCCCTGTGCCTTCCCTTGCTGGGTGCTCTTCCCCTGTGCTCTGTCCTGCTTTCCCCTTTCTTCCTAGCTAGCCTACGTGGAGACTTAGCAGAGTTACACTCATATGACTGGAAGCCTCTGTGGGCAGTTGATCCAGCCTTCCCCATCATAGATATTTGTTGTGAAGTATTGAAATGAGCCTGAGTATCCACGTGGATCTCTTGCATGGAGGGTGGGGAGAGGCACCCTTGAGGCCCTGCGGATGTGTAGCAATGTCAGCTGGTTTTTTCCTTTCAAAATATTCTGCTGTGCATGCAGGCCCATCAGCTCACCTGCTCTCAGGAGGTGCTCAGGAGTTCCTTTCTGATCACCCTGCTCTTCATTCCAGCCTCTGGCTCCATGGAGAGGTGTCCCTGCCATCCCCAACAGCGGCTCTTGGCTTTAAAGCTCTGTTTGTAGGTTGTGTCACTCCACTGTCTGGCACACGTCTGTGGCAGAAAGGTGACTTGTGCCTCTCATTCACAGGGCCCTTCTCACTGAGACAGCTGTGGTTTCCTCAGGCCTTTTTCATGACTGATGGTGTGTGATGGGCAGCTCTCTCCAGAAAAACAGATATGCATCACTAAAAGGGACATTTACTATGAGACACGGCCAGACACATAAGTACAGCTGCAAGATGTGGATTTATGGGATTTTTTTTCCTTTCACACTTTTCTTTCTTACTCTTTCACAGGACGAGGATTTCTGGTCTGAAGCAGAGGTCTGAAGCTGCTGTGTCTCTGAATCCATCATGGAACAGGTTAGAGTCAAACATGTCTGAAGTCAGCTGTTCACAGTGTACAGTGGTTCCCTGGTGCACTTGTCCTGAGATACTTTGAAGGGGATAAGTCTCAGTGTTGGCTTGTGGCCTTCTTGAATTTCCCAGAATTTCTGCAGTGTTTCTGGCAGTGCTCTGAATACAGGGAATGGAACCTGTTGGGTTGCAGGCTGCTTCCTAGCAGCTCTCAGTGTGGCTTCCCCTTGGTCCTGCAGGCTGGAGATGGAGATGTAACAGACTACAATGTTTATTGATAAAGCTACAAACTGCTAAACTAATAAAGGAATTGGCACAGCTCAGTGATCAATGCATTGCATTGGTTTGTGCAATGTTAAACACAATTATGATGCTGTTACTTTGCACATTTAAATCTTACACATTGAACTGTAACTGAAATGTCTGTCATCTTCCCCCAGCCCAGCTCATGTTAGGATACAATTCTAACCCCCTACTCTGGCCTCCCACAAGCCTTTTGAACACAACATGATTTAAAAATGTTATCAGTGATAAACCCCAGGACCAGTCCAGCAGGCTGTTGCAGGGGATTGCCACTGGTGCACTACTGTCTGCAAACATGCATGCTCAGATCATGGCAGATGTGCCTTCTGTTCACCTCTGACTGATCATAATCTTATATACTTTATTTTCCATTTATTTCCATTTCTGAACCCTGCCTTCTGTTGGCTTTGTTTCTCCTTTTGTTTGCCCAGTCAGATATGGTTAAGTCAAGGCTTTGCAAGTTTCCCCTCCCCAAAACTCCCTGGTTGCATATTGTTGGCATAACAAGCTAGTCTTCTTTAACTATTTTTCTTCTCCCTAGATAAAATTAAGCCTAACTATTTTCTTACAGGCAGACCATCTGCATACCAGAGTAAGGATTTTCTTTCTTACTTTACTCCTGTGCTTAGACCACATCCTGCTCTCCTACTTGTTTAATTAAAATTTTTGGGGTCTCCTGGTTTTCTGGAGGCCTTAGTTGGTTATGAAGCCCGGTGTTCCAGTGGGGCCGCTTGCTCCCATCAGTCTGCCTGCTTCATGAACCTCCTCAACCTAATTAATTTGGGCACTCTGTGCTGCCTTGCTTGAAAGCTGCAGGTTGTGTGGCCATGGAGTCAGCATGTGCCCATTTACTGGGGGTGAATGTGCCACTGGAGGTGGCAGTGATCTGCCATCTCATGTCCCTTTCTTGTGAGCAGCTGCTTGGCTCTCTATGAGGGGCTGAACAGGTTTATTATGGAGCTGGTTCCTTTCAAGGGGGAGAAGAAATGTGAACCTTGGAGGTTTTTGCAGGCTTATGCTCTTATCTCTGTTTCCCACCTTGTTACTGCTCTGCTCTGATTACATAGAAGTGGGGAGCTGCTGCCTTCTTTATGCACAGCAAGTAGAATGCCCAATTCCCAAATGCAGGGGTAAAAGCCTTCCAAACACAGCTATCTGAGTAAAGGAAATGGATGGTTTTTGCTGAATACACAGCTGCTTCAGAAAAGGAGCTCGGATTGGGGTTGCTGCCATTTCCACAGCTGGAAATGTGAGGAGAAGGTGAGCTGGGTTTTCAACACCAGTTTCTAAGAGCAGAGCTTTCTGTCATTCTCCATGGGACAGTCTTGGGTGGGTCCACATCCAGGAGTAAGTCTGTGTTTGCTGAGGCCTTGTGGACCCCTGGCTGATGCAGAGGAGGCCACAGAGACGTGTTCAGGTTTGGAAAATGGTGCATGCCTACATGCTTTGAGTGGGAAATTTTCTAAGCATGGACTTAACAGTGATTTCCTTATGTGTCAGATCAATGGATCTCTTCAGATGGAGCATGTACTGCTGTTCACCTTCCTGGATGCATCCTCTGACTGTCAGTTCAAAGACCAGCTGCATTCCCTGCACAGCCCACAGATCATGTTGTACCAAGGAAGCGATGATGATGAGCTTCAGACCGATGGCAATCGGAGTGGCCACTTCCAGAATGGTGAGCTAGGTGAGCAGGCTTTTCTCCATCCCACAAGTCTCTCTGAACATGGTGGTTTTCTTTCCCCATTTCCTATTTTTGCCATTGTCTGTCTCAGAGGAGTAATGTTTTCTCTCTTGAGAAACTTCACTGTGTGGCTGTTGGTGGTGTTGGTGGGGAATTTAACACTTAGGTTAAGACAACTGGTGCTTAGTACTTTCTCTCTCTGTGGATTCCTGGAGCACCTGTCACTGGGTTTTGTCTGCAGCACATCAGAGAGGGGCACAAAGCTGCTACTGATGATAGCTGCCTTCAAGGATTGTGATATAAGCAGTTAAGTTAGGCCTCATGCTGCTCCTCAGGCAGTATCAATACTTGGGCTGGGATCTTGGAACAACTCGAGTCCTGGTACTGGATAAATCCTTTTCTGCTCTACCAGTCTGGTGGAAACTGTTCCTCAAGTAGCTTCTGGTCCTGTTCCTGCTTTGCTTGCCATCTGCAGGGTGGCTACTGCCCCTTGCCCAGGGTGCGTCAGCTGGCACATTGACTTCAACTGAAGCAGAGTGAGGAGGAGCTGCTACAGTGAATAGCCCTCTCTCTCACACAAATTTGCATACATCTCATGCTAAAAGCAGGTTGGACAAGGTGTAAGGTTCTCAGCTAAAAAAGAACATACTCAGACTGGATGTAAGGAAGATTTTTACAATGTGGATGGCAAAACACTGGCACAGGTTGCCCAAAGAGGTGATGGATGCCTCACCCCTGGAAACATTCAAGGTCAGTTTGGCTGGAGCTTTGACGAGTCTAATCTAGTTGAAGATGTCCTTGCTTATTGCAGGGGCCTTGGAGAAGATAGCCTTTCAAGGTCCCTTCCAACTCCCACCTGTTCTATGAGGTGCTGTACTTTAGATGGTGCTTAAGAGACAAGTCCTGACAAGTCACTTGAATTCTAGAAATATAAGCTTAAAAAACACCTTCAAGATCATGTACAGCTTCTCAATTCCCCTCTCTGGGCAGGATGTTGGCTGCAACTATTCTGTTCATATTTTGGTTGGAGATGTTCTAACATGCCCTGAAATTATTTTTTTGGGCAGGGTGAGTCTGCACTTTACCTAAACTACAGATATAAAACCCTGTTTGCCACTATTTCTGGTAAGCAGCCTGGGTGCACTTAAAGAAGTCGTGCTTAGATTGGTCATGAATACACTCAGGGATGGGAAGGAGGTTCCTAATGGAGATTAGCAAAATACTGTGACCTGTGCTGAAGCTGGTCTGACAATGGCCTGTGAACTAAATTCTGCTCTTTGTGTTGGCAGAGTTATCTCCAACAAATGAAGAAGTTATCCGGATCATTGCTGCTCAGCTCGCTGAGATTGGAGACCAGTTTGATAAAGAAATCCAAGCAAGAGTAGTAAAGGACCTAGTGCAGCACTTTGTGAATGAGAAACTGTCTAGAGAGGTGAGAGAAAAGCAGTCTGATAAGAAGTTCTTCTTTTAAATATTCTGCATACTTCCTGCTGTGACTTGGAAGGCATCTGAAAATTCATCCTAAACACTTAGCTTTGATTTGTTAGAGGTGATTCTGTGGCAGAAGTTAATGTGTAAATTGGGTTCCTTGGGCTCATCTCCTTTCTGCAGATGGTGAATAGTGGGAAAAGGATTGACTTTGAGGCATTTTGTCCTTCTTTTGATGGCCCAATGGCTTATCTTAGAAAATGAGCAGTCTGGCTAAGGCTTAGTTTTAGTACTTCAGATCTTTGGACTTTGGTGCCAAGTTCTGTACATCTGCTAACCATCATGTGGGTAAAAACTGAGCAGGTTAGTGACAGGAGCTTAACTTGTGCTTGTTACTGAGCACTGAAGAGACAGCAAGTCACGAGAACCTTTTCTGGTGCTGTGAGTGGGTTCATAGGCACAGTTTTGGGGGAGTAGAAGTGGGTTTAGGCCTGGCTGGGTGACTTGCTGGGGTGGCCTCTTCCTAGATGCAGTTGGAACAGCATCTAACATGCCTTGCTGCTGTGCAAGAAAAGTGGAGTTTGAGGTCTCTTGTGTTAAAAAAGAAAAGGAAGGCTATCTAAGGATTACATCTACATCTGGATCAAGTGTCATTGTTTTTTGGGGGAGGTTTTTTTTATGTAACAGACTGGCTCCCATGGGTGGGAGCAAGCAGAGCACATCCTGTGAAGTGATACAAAAAGCACATCAGTTATTAGCACAATCCTGGCAGACTGTGCTGAGACCCCTTTCTGCCCCAGCTGTTACACTGAGATCCCTCTCTTCCTTCTATACAGGAGATAACCCTGCACCTGTCCAGGGCAGTGAATGAGCTTTTAACATCCATCCCCTCAGACATGGCACAGGAGAAGGCCATGTTGGTGCTAGCAATGGTCTTAACTAAGAAAATTGTGAACACAGTGCCCTCCCTTCTACGCCGTGTCTATGATGCCACTGTGAACTACATGAACCACCAGTTCCACGACTACATTGTTGAAATGGTGAGTGCTGCCAAACAGCTCTGTGGGAGTCACAGCCAGCCTTCTAGCTCTCCTGGGTTATTCCCTGAGGGGTGGCCTAGCTTTGAACTGCCTGTGGCCTGCTGCTTTCCCTGGAGTGCTCTGGATGTTGGGCCAGAAGGGAATGTCAGTCCCTGCAGGGCTCTGGAGATGAGCGTGCTTGAGGGGGTCATGTCACAGCTTCTGCTTGCCCCCCTCTGGCAGCAGCCAGGGAATAGAGTGCATTTGTTCTGTTGGGCAGAGAGAGCTGTGACTGCTCCTCTTGTCCCTGCAATCTCCTCAGGGAGCTGTACCAGTAAGATTCTGGTTAATGATTGTTTCATTCCCTCAGGGAAGGAAAACCTGACCTGAGTTCTGCTGGCTGCAATTCCCTGAGGTCTTTGTCTTGCTCAGCTCCCCAGAGTTTGGGAGAACTGAAAGGGGAAAGGAATTGCTCCTGAGAATTAACACCATCAGAGGAACAATGAGAAATAGTCAATTCCATTCTTGTTCTCTGTGGGCACTGGAGCAGAGGTGGGGAGGCTGTGCAGCTCGCAGGCAAGCCAGGCTGGAGACCCAGCTTCAGTAACTAAGGAGTCTGGGGAGGGGACAGGATGCACACACTGATGTTAAGACTCAGTGGTCCCTGAGAATGAGATTTGAGCAGGCAGGGCTGTGATCCTGCCCCCCTGTGAAGCAGAGGTGACAGAGTTGTGCTGTGCTGCAGGCCTGTGGGACACTCCTGCACTGCAGCCTTGCCAGGGACACTGTTGGCAGCAACTCATGCTGTCACTTTGCCTCACTCAGCACCCTGGGCATGCTGTCACTGTGCCATGTCACTCAGCACTGCCCTTTCTTTCACTCAGTTTGGCTCCAGGGTGCTGAGTTGTGCCAGAAATGGTCACCCATGAGATTGGCCCCTTGCTGCTGCCCCAGCTGGCTCGTGGCACAAGGGCAGGGAGAGGCTGGACTGGGCAACGGGGCTGTCCCACACTATCCCCACAGGCCGTGTCCCTGCTGCTGGCACAGCAAGGTGCACGGCAGGTGGCAGTGTTGAACTCCTGGGCGGTACAGGAACAGGGCAGGGCTTGTGGGATAACCCTGCTGCTGTTAATAATGCCCCTTCTGTTTCTCTCCCTCTAGCTGGGTGAGTGAGCTCCCCAGCCCTCTGTGGAGCATGTGGACTCCTGAAGACTTTCCTTGATGGATGAAGATGACTTGATTTACACTTTCCTTCTGAGATACAGCTGTCAAAGGGATGGTGGAGCTTCATACATAGGCTTTTGTAGACTAGGACAGCAGTAATAGTAGTGTGAGCTGCCTGCCAGCTCTGCCAGTACCTGTAGGGAGTAGTGCTTACCTCTCTCCTTTTACAATTATTATTTTAGCAGCAGCCACTTTTGTGCCTCCACAGGCTCAGTGGGCACAGGGCCTACCCTCTGGGGTTTTTTTAAAGCCACTGTAACATTCTGCTTTAGTTATTCACTTACCAGCCCTGCTCCTGCAGCTGAGCCATGCTGAATGTTGTTCCCAGGAAGGCCTCAGGCTATGGAATGGCTGGTTCATCAGCAGAATAATCAGGGGTGGGTTGGAATCAGGTCTAGATGAGAAGCTGGCAAGAGGGAACAGAGCCCTCAGTGATAGAGAAGGCTGTGGCCAGAGACGGCTGACATGAAAATACTTCAGTATCAATCACCATACACTCGAGTTTGCTTGAAAAATAAAACTGCAGGAAAAACTGTAAAGAAAAGGGTAAGGTAGGCACAAGGCAAGTCTTTTGGGAATGCAACCTGGATATAGTTAAGAAAAAGTAGCATTATCTCTAGTTACATCTCAGGTTGAACAAACTTCGTCTCAGGTTGTTTGATATATAATCACACAAGGTGGCACATGTGTCACCTGTGATCCAGCTCCCTCAGGACTTTTATTAGTATGTAAATATTTTGTGGGGTTTTTTAACTTAAATAAAAATTTCATTTCTGATGGCTTCTACTTTCAGTTTCCACCTAACAATTTTTTGTGCAAGCACTCATGGCATTCTTCTAATTCACCATGGCTTATGATGCAGCTGGCAGAGACACTCTGGACCTGTCCTCATGCCTTGCATAAGCAAGTTTCCTGTAAGTAAAACCACCTTTTCTTCTGGTGCCTGCACTAAAACAGGGGGAGAGGGGAAGCACAGAAAGAGTCTACACATTGTTTTTGGAAACTGTACCATTTATTAAAGTGCAACCTGGGGGCATGGTCTTACAGCAGTGTCCCATTAGCAGAGGGAAAAAATGTATATACCCCTTCACTTGAACTGCATATTGAACAATGAAGCTGGAAGGAACTTTTTTGTCAAGGTGGAAACACTTTGATTAACCAAATGGCACAAGAAGCTTTAGATAGTTCTCCCCAAGAGGGCTGCACTTGCATATTGGAAGGAACAGTGTGATGAGTTCCTGGGACGATGGGTGACCTGAGGATCAGTCAGGGTGTCTGCCCCCAGACAGGCCTCTTGAGAACAGAATCCAAAATCCCTGCAAGGCTGTCACTATTTGCTTACACCCAGCAGAAGCCTAGCAGAAGAGATCCCCTAACCTGCAGCTTCAGAGTCAGTCCCAGTAGTCTTTGCTACTTAACAAATCAAGTGGCATTCTTTTGGTCGGAGTGGGCTTTTAGGTTTACACTTGAATAAAAGCTTATCCTGCAAGTTAAAACTGAGGACAAAGCCCCTAAAGGTACAGCAATAAGATGCATCCTCTCCAGTTGTGTCCACATCAGTAGTGTTCCTTGCCTGCCCTGCAAATACTGCAGGGAGATCAAAAGCACCTTCCACTTGAAGCCAACAGGAGCTCCCCCACTTCTACAGCATGACCATAGACCTGAAGTTAGGAGGAAGCAAGTCAGCCTACCCAAGAGACTGAGAGAAGGCCAGCTCTAAGTAGAAAAAAAAGTGATAAAGTTATTTAACTTAAGGAGGTGGAGCTAAGTGATGTGTTGTGCATCCCCTGGACACTACTGACCCTTCCGAACTGCTGTCATTCTCCAGCCAAGTCCTGGTCAGGTACCTTCACTGTATCAGACACAAACTGAGTTCTGCTGCCTAGACCTGGCCCTGCAGTCCCTGCTCCCTTTGGGCCTGAGAGCTTCTTCTACCCGAGTCCAAGTGCTGGCTAAAATTTTATAAACACTCCCCCCTCCTTTTTTTTTTGTTATGGCAATACAGAGCTTGCATACCTGAAGTTAAAGTAATACTGTTCTTGCAACCTTCCTCATGCTGAAATTAGGCAATCCAAGCCAAATTAAAATGATGCACAGCTTCTGCCCTCACTAGGTAGAGTAGATATTGTGTCTCACCCCTCTCTGTTTCCTAGAATCACCTAGGTTTGGAAAAGACTTTTGAGATCAAGTCCAACCTATGACCAAACATCTCCTCGCCAACCCAACCATGGCACTGAGTGCCACATCCAGCCTTTTCAATCAGCTCCAGGGAAGGTGACTCCACCAGCTCCCTGGGCAGCCCATTTCAATGTCCAGTCACCCTTTCTGTGAAGAACTTCTTCCCAGTGTCCAAACTCAACCTCCCTGGCACAGTTTAAGGCTGTGTCATCCTGTCCTGTCCCTGTTCCCTGGGAGAAGAGCCTGACCCACCTGGCTGCACCTTCCTTTCAGGTACTTGTGCAGTGACAAGCTCTCCCCTGAGCCTCCTGCTCTCCAGGCTGAACACTCCCAGCTCCCTCAGCTTGCTCCTTGTAGAACTTGTGCTCCAGACCCTTCACCAGCCTTGTTGCCCTTCTCTCGACTCCCTCCCGTGTCTCAACATCCCTCCTGAACTGAGGGGCCCAGGACTGGACACAGGACTTGAGGTGCAGCCTCACCAGTGCTGAGTACAGGGGGACAATCACTGCCCTGCTCCTGCTGGCTACACCATTCCTCATCCAGGCCAGGGGCCATTGGCCTTCTTGGCCACCTGGGCACACTGGCTGGCTCATGTCCAGCCTGCTGTCCCCCATCCTGTAGCACTTCAGGGGCTTGTTGTGCCCAAAGTGTAGGACCAGGCACTTGGTCTTGTTGAACTGGACTCAACTTACGAAGCCAGCCTGTCCAGGTGCCTCCCAGAGCCCTCCTACCCTCCAGCAGATCAACACTTGCACCCAACTTGGTGTCATCTGCATATTTGCTCATCCAGATCATCAATAAAGATACCAAACAGGAATTTTTCATTGGGAAACACTATCCCTGTGTGCTCCAACATGAGCAGACACAAACAGAGCCCAGAATATGACATTGTACTGAAGCCCTGGGCTTTCTGATGCCTGAAGACATGACACCTGGGCCAGCCATGTGCACCTCTTCACCCCACTCCCCCATTTCATAGCAAAACATTCTAGTAATTACACTTGGAAACTGTAACAGGAACTTGCTCTGGTGAATGAGTGACTGCAGTGCCAGAAGCATTTCTAGTTTTTTGCCAGAACAGCAAGATCTATCTTACTAGGGTTTTGCCAGTAGTGGCATAACTCTGTAACTGACATTAAATATAGGGAAGGTTTATAACCTCACATTATTTTATCTACTACAATAATTAAGATGAAAGAAGACCAAATTTCAGCAGCTTGCTTGTTTAATACTAGTTAAACATTTCATTTGTGACCATTAGAAAGCATTGATTAGTTTAAAAATCCAGTCCAAAGTTTTAGCCTAGCTGTTGATCAGCACTATGGGGGAAGGAAGGAAATGGGATTCTGGCAGCACAACTTGTCTGTGTAAGAGCACTCAGAACTGCAGCTTCCACCTGGCCCTTGAGCTGCAGCTGCCTGAGAGTGAAAAATGAAGCCCTCACAAACAGCAAGGATGGATTGCTGTAGTATTGAGCTGCCCCACAGCCTGGATCTTGTGAAGAAGCTCAAGGGACTCAGGAGGCAGAGCGCACCAGGCTCCACCCAGCACACAAGTGCTGCAGCATGGGCTGGGACCTGGCTCTGCATCTGCACTTTGGGCAACCGAGGAATTTTCTTTGCTCTCAGCCTCTTGTTCCTGCAGTGCTCGCTGAAGAAAGACCTTGCTCAGCTCCCAGCCACAGTGCCCAACTAAGCATTGCTTAAAATTTAGCACAGCTGAATTTAAGTTGCACCTTACCTTGAAAGCCTTTCCCTTGACAGCTCCCTTCCCTGCAGCTCCACAGCAGTTCCTTAAGTACTTCCCACTTTTTTTCATACATCCAGTCCTCTGCTGCTTTAGCATCTCAGCTTTAGAGTGTGCTAAGGATCAAGTGAAGACAGAATGGGTCTAAGGTAGATATTCTGTTAAAGTACAGGCCACTTGAGGACAGATATTGAGGCACTTCTGGGAAGGGGATGAGCAACACAAGTGAAAGTAATTCTATATGCCCTTTTGCAAGTCTATAGCTCCTGTCTTCCCTCTGCCAGCTACAAGAGATCCATAAAGACAGGTTCTATCACACCTTTTGGGGTAATTGGACCCTGCAGTTTAAGATTACTATAATATACTTGAAGATGGGGGGTAGAAAACTTCCATTTTCTAATTCACACCTCTTAACAGAGCAGCCTCTCACTCAGGTCTGTAGGAACACTGCCATCTGAGCTTATCCACCCTTTGGTGATCCCAGCTCTGACCCCAGGACTCCAAACTCTGCAAACTCAACCCCACTGACCTTTTTAACTAGTTTTTTTTTTAACTAACTTTTTAAAAGCTGACCTTTTTAACTAGTGGAGTGTTCCCAGAGGAAAGAGACTCCTATAGGAAATTTTCTGAATGTGCGAAATTCAATTTCAGTTCCAATTCTCACTGACGTGCCAAATCTAAGTCTCCAGAAGGAGAAGAACATTATAAAGAAAGGACCAAGCAACCAAAACATATGGTGCAACTAATGCTCCATGAGATGTAGCAACACACCAGATACTCAAGGCTTCTGCCTGACCATGAAAATGCCTCACACAATCATTTATTTTCTTTACTACTGCTGCCACCTTATCACTGCTGTGCATGGAAGCTTTTGTGACACTAAGTTTGGAACTTCTTCCCTTGCCAGCCTGGATTTAGTCCTGTCTGTCCTCTACTCATCTCCACATCACTACTGAAACCCCACCCACAGAGAAAATGAAGTAACACCAGCCTTGCCTCCACCCTCCTCCCATTGGTACAAAAGTTACTCTGTCCACAGAATCCATCTCTCCTTCAGAGTAACCTGCTGTGTGGCTGAACCAAAAGTAGGTTCATTGTTTTCATAAGGAGGGGATGTAGGTTAAGAACAGTTCTCTCCAACAAGAACCCAAAGCCATCGGCGAAGCAGCAGGAGAGGGGCAGCCCTGCCCTGACTGACCAAGCAATAAAGCTGCCCCTGCTGCCTCAGAGACTGTACCACTCCCTGATAAACACGTGTGAAACAAAACTGTTCCTGCGTGTCGGTGACAAATGGAGCATAAAGAGACCTCTCCTCCACTGGGGGAAGCTCCTGCAAGGGGCCAGAAGAGGGAACTGCTGTGGTGGGAAGGCAGACACCAGAGTCCGTGGCATGAGGAGATCCCAGCGACCCCTTCTGGGGACACAGCACAGCAACGAGTACCAGCAGGGAACCAGAAAAGGGCATATAAAAAAAAAAAAAAAAAAAAAAAAAGTCAATTCCATTCTGCAATGTGATAAAAAGATTCGCTTTTTTTTTTTTTTTTCTGATAAGGCCAACCTGCTATGTTTTGTACATGGAAGAAGAGTAATCAATGATGAACAGTACAGTCCAGAGCTCCCAAGTTCAGTCCACAGCAGCCGTATATACACAACCCTTCCTCTTAATATTTAACTTCACACACACACAGTTCAAAATCCAGTAAGTTTTCTAGAAAATCCATTTCACAAAAGCTTACACAAAAATAATTCCTCAGAATCTGACACATTCTGACTAACTTTCCAGCATCCTGGGATAGGAAAATGCAGCAAGAATATCCTAAAATAGAGAATATGCTAAGATCTCTTCATTCTGAGATCCCTTAAGAAACAGGCTCATCAGGAGATGTACTCTCGATATGGTTACTTAGAACTAAAAGTACCTTGTCTTTGTGCTTTGCGAAGAGTCCCATAAGCTCAGGTTTTGTTTTTTACATTATCACGAGTTCCCTTTCACCTTCCTCCATCTGGTCTAAGCCACAGTGTCAGCACCAACCCTCAGAGATGCATCCACAGCTGTGCCTGGGAAGCCCAAGGTGCTGCCTACAGAGCTGCAGTATGGACAAGGACAGACACACAAACGTGCTGAAAGAGGATCACTTGCAGCTGGATCCCACTAAGGATAGGACAATACTTGAAAGGCTTCTCTCCACACACACCTGAAGTGTTGTGACTACAGGAAGGGGGATTTCTTTTTTTTGCCCAAGTAAATTGCTCATCACTTGTGAACCTGCAAGCTTAGCTAATTACAGATTCACAGTCACAAAAGAAATTGCACTGAACACCACTCTGGGCCAGGTCAGGAACAAGCACATAGAGATGTTTAATGCTCTTTTGCTCAGTTACTAGAATCCATTGCTTTATATATCTGGGATTCTGACACAGGCAAGACCAAGTTAGGACTAAATACACCCTGTGCTTAACTTGGGAAAGAAAATGCAGACTGCAGCGTGACACAGGACAGCAGAGCGTTTAACGTCTCAATTGCACTTGAGGCACTGGCCTTGCTTCCACATGGTTTTGCTGTATTTTTGCTGAATACACCCCAGATATCACAATACTGATCCCAACAGCACCGTGTCCCGGATGAATTTCATACCTCTGGTAACTGAAGGGTTTGCAGTAAAGTGGGCTGGGCAGGAGCAGAGCAAATGGATTCTCAAACTAGCAAAAAGCAGTGTCCCTCCCATCCTCCTGGGCAGCACCTCTGCCCCAGGAACCACCAGGATGCTCAGAGATAGAGAGGCAGCATCTTCACAGGATGGGGCTCCAGTAAACGTTAGGGGCCAAAAGACTGTGAGCCAAGAGGTAAGAATAAGCACTGTCCCTCTGGGGCTTAGGAGGAACCTGGAAGGTTATGAGGAGCAGTGCTGTACCTGAGAGGAAGCTGAGACAAAAGGGACACCAGCCTCTCGCTACAGGACTCAGGTTGGCTAATGTTTGTTAGGAGGGGCTCAGGGGCACAACGGGAAGTGACAAGACAGCACAGCTGCAATAGCGGTCAATCTGAGAAGCCAAAATCTCCAGGGGTTGGTGGCAGCTGGCTCTCCCCTTCCCCTGGGGATTCTCTGTTCCAGTTCCTAGAGTATGAGCACCCCTTTCTTCAGCACCTGCACTTAAAGTTCTTAAATTTGCAGATTTTTTTTGTTTTTTTAAAAATACCCCCATACTTTTAATCACGAAAATCCAATTCCCCGCCCTGATTCTACTAAAAACATGATTGTCCGTAGCTGGAGGCTTATTGAACAACCTCACCTCATCACCACTGAGTTACTCAAATGTCCAATTAAACAGCAGGCAGCTCAACCTTTAGGTAACACAACTACAAAAATTGGATGTGCTCTCTTCTCTCCTCCCTCCTCCTCAAGAGAGCTCTGTTACTTTTTCCTAAGCGCCAGCGCTACTCCGACTGCCACAGCCAATATAGCGACTGCAGCAGCCCCGCCATACAGCAGTATAGATTTCCCTTCTGGCAATAGGATAGGCTTCTCCTCTGCAGCTGAGGATTTCTCTTCTATTTCTTCCAAATGGCCCTCTTTCCCCACTTTTTTTTCCCCTGGAAGCAGTATTTTCTCAGGTTCTGGTGCAGCCTTTTCTTCTGATGGGGCTAACTTTGGGACAGGTTTACTTAACACAGGGATTTCAGGTTCTTCAGCTGCTTTTCCCTTTTCCTCCTGTTTTGTACGCAGAAGTGTGGAGGGATGTGCTTTTTCAGCAGCAGCAATTTCAGGAGGTTTTATTTCCTGTAAAGAAGCAGAGGTTTCTGGAAACGCTGCCTGTGTGGTCTCTGCAGCGCCAGCCGGCACCAGCGCTTCCTCAATCCCCTCTGGAATCTCTTCCTTCTCCACATGAACGATGTCAGAGTTGGAAGAGTTGTTCTCACTCCTCTCTTCACCCCCTCCGTTGCTGTCCAGGCTTTTGACCTCTTCAGGATCCATAGCCACCTGCTGCCAGGACTCAGGTCCCAGGGAGACCGGCAGGCTCTCCGTGTGCCAGCTCTGACTCGCCGACAGGGACACGGGCAGGCTCTCCGACTGCCACGACGTGGTCACGGTCGGGGACTCCGGGGGGCTCACCTGCCCTGAGTTGTCACTGGTCAGGATGTAGATGTCATTGCTGTCCTCTGCAATGAGCCCAGGATACTCTTCCTCTTCCGATTCCAAAGTGAAGACTGTTCCCTACGGGCAAAACAGAGGATACAACATGTGAGTGCTGCCTTCAGCAGTCCCTCCCCTGCACAGGACAGAACAGGACACCTGGAAACTTTGTGAGCTGAAAGAAAGATGAGAGGGCCTCTGCAGGAGCAGTAGTTGCCTGACCTACATTTCAGTAAAGATTACAGAACCCAGCTGGTCCAGCTGGCATGTCCAGAGAATGGAACCCCTTACATGAGCTTTGCTGGCAGCTCCTCCTTTCCCTGATGTTTTGATCTCACCAAAACACGTGATTAAAAAAACTTACCCAACTACTAAAAAAATAGTTATCATCTTGTCAGGTTAAAAATGACCACATCGTTATTAACCTGACAAGATGCCAAAGTCTGAAACCAAGCTGCAACAGAACAAAGAAAAAGAAAGCAAACACAAGTACATAATCCCAGCTGAATACCACTCCTTTCTGTGCAAGTGCTCTCTATGGCTTGTCCATTTTCATCTAACAGTGTTCCTCTTGCATTAATTTGATCCCATTTCCAGTGCTATGTGAAGCCTGTATTTCTGCTTTGGACCAACAAGCTCAAATCTACAGCAATTGTAGTATTTTACTACAATTTTAGCTATTCTTAAACAAATTCACTTTTGAAGACTGCCATCATAACCTTGGCTACACAACTGAAGTTGAAACAAACAACCAAGCACAGACACCCAGAGATGGTGAGGTGGTTTGCTTGCTTTTTATTTAGCTAGGAAAATTCTGTAGGCATCCTAAAAATGTGACAATGAGTTTCAGCTGGAGAAACTGCACATGTAAAATACTAATTCCCTGTGATCAGCCCCAGTTCATGAACTGGGCTCAATGTTCCATGGTCTGGAATATCCCTTTGGATATGTGGAATATCCTATCTGGGGTCAGCTGCCCTGGCCATGCTCCCTCCCAGCCTCTTGTGCCTCTCCTCAGTGGCAGAGCATGCAACACTGAAAAGTCCTTGATTTAGGGGTAGCACTGCTTAGCAACAACTAAAACATCAGCGGGTTATCAATGTTACTCTCATTCTAAATCCAAAACACAGCTCTGTACCAGCTAGGAAGAAAATTAACTGTATTCCAGCTGAAACAAGGACAAAGAGATGGGGGTAGAGAGAAACTCCAAAGTTTCCTATGCCACAAAACAGAAGTCTGTGAAATAATTAAAAAAGATTCAGTAACTTTCTTGTTTGTAACAAGAATGATTTGAACATTCTATCAAGTGCTGCAGTGCTGGGAGCCCCCTCTGTGCAAATTCCAACCTTTCCTCTACAGTCCATTAGGACAAAAAATTCCATTCATTCTTTCTCCCTGCTCCCTTCTACACACAACAGTTTTCCCAAAGCATTCTGAGCAGTTGTCCCTTTTTTAAACCCTTCCCAACAGCTGTGAATTGGGGTTTGATTCCTACCTCATTTCCCATTCCAAGATACCTGCTTAGTTGTTTCACAACTTTTTATGGATCCACACAGTGACCTGTGTCAGGAATTCATCCCAGTTAAAAACAAAGACACTTTTTATTTTGTGGAGATGTTCTTAACCCTCAGCCCATGGAATTTTGGAAGATATTTGGAGATGGGCAAAGGAATATTACAGAACGCTTGGAAAGGAACTTTTCTTCATAAATGCCTTTAATTTGCTTGGATGTGGGAAACATAATCCAGCTTGGTAAGATGTACAGGAACTAAAGTGAAACCATGCAAAGAGTTCCTCAGGGAAAGGGTTAAAAGCAATTAAGCTGTTCACTAACCATATGAGGATCACCACAAAGTCTAATTCAGAATGTAATAAAAATGAGTAAAGCATTACATTTGTGAAAATATTCAGACACCAACCATATGCCAAACCCAAAGCAAGCTCTGCTCTGCAAGCAGTCACTGACAGTTCAAGACTCCAGTAGCCTTCTGAAAGTCATGTTCCAGTAGAACTGATTTTTTTTTTTAAATGCTGCTCAGGCCATTAAAACAAAACAGAGCTCTACACATAGGAGGAAATACTCTCACTGGAATATAAGCCATCAGCAGACACCTATGATCAAAGTTAATTTTTTATTTCCACAGGTAACACAGACTCAGAAAAACTGCAATTAAACAACAAAATAATTAGGGGTAAAACCTGCAGTCTCACAAACCTCTATACTATTCTCCTCTCTATTCAGCTCTCCACTTCCACAGATCAGGGTGAATTTATTTCCTGTCCACACCACATCACAATACACTAGACCTGTGGTGTGACATGAGAAGAAAGAACAGGGACACACACCACTGATAACTGCTCTGCTCTTAACATTCCAATGGAAGTGCACACAGGCTGCTGTGACTCACTCAAAAAAATATTCCAAAAACATACTATGCTGCTGAGGATTTGTGAGCTCTGGTTATTGTTGCAAAAAAAAATAAAAAACAAAACCAAAAAAAACACCAACAAGGGCTATACTGAGACAGCCTGAATTCCCCTGAAGTCACACACTGTGCACTGGTGAAAACCAAAAGGCTTTGAGCCATGACTCAGCAGCCCACAGAGGAGAGGGTGGAGCCACCTGTGGTCAGTGGGGACAGCAGGTACAGAGACTGCCCTGAAATTAAAACCATCCTGATACTTCTAAATACTTGCTTTCACTGGAGATTTGCTTCTCAAAAAATACAGGCGAGATCTGGGCACATCTGGAGGGTAACATGCAGGATAAACTGCTTTGGAGAGGGTCAGGAAATGACGGGATGGTTACACAAGGACCATGGGCCATCCTCATGATTTCAAATACCTCATTAATACCAACACTACACACGCAGCCTGCCTTCAGCAGGGGGGAGGAGGGCCAGAGGGGCTCAAGAGTTTTATTGTTCCTTTTCTCACGCCAAGTGCACTGACCTCAAAAGAGCTATCAGCTGCTGGCTCCCTATAAATCAGAGCCTTGTGCAGCCTGGCTGATTCCTTTCTGTCTTTACAGACAATTTCCCTTCCGTGTCACTTCTCAGGGACACAACTCCCCAGGCTTGGAGAGACAGTGGCTGGGAAGGTGGGGCAGAGCTGACACACTGGCACTGGGTAATTCCAGCACTTTTTCGTTAAAAGCTCATGAAGCTTTAATTGAAAATCCAGACAGTAATGGGCATTATTTAGGATACATGATTAATATTTCTTGAGCTGAATTAAGATTTAATACATAAAGTCAAGCGGATAAAGCTGGGATTTTGTGCCGGTTCAGTTGAGGTTTGCACTTTGGTGGGGTTTTTTTCATTTTAAAGCGGGTGTGATAAAAACTGAATGACATTTAGGACAATTCTCTTGATTCATCTGCAGATGTGACCTAGAAGCAAAGCTCCAACAGGCAGATTATTCCAGGACAGGATGGGACATGTGGAAGGATTTTTAATAACATGAGGAGGCCTTATATAAGCCCTACATTTTGGATTTAATAGTAAGTAAGGAATGTATGTAAGCATTCCTTTATCTGCTTTGTTTCTTGTAAATAGACAGTATACTGCTTCAAACCAGAAACATCACAGTTGCTTTTTTTCATATTTGCTGTTGGAAACTTGCAAACTTGCTGTTACTGTAAGGGGTTCCAGAGCAGCGAGAGGACACAGTAACATGGCACTCTCTTGCATGGTGCAAGAAAGAGAGCATTTACTGAAGAAAACCATGGCTTTAAATAAAAGAGCTTGTGCAAAACAAAGCAGAAAAGATTCATTGGTCAAAGAAGGAAACACCTCTTTGGAAACATGCTTTAAGCAAAACATCACATCTCTCACGCACCCTGCAGGTGCATAATCTTTGTTTTAATTCCTTGACCTTGTAAAGGCCTGAGAAAGGCAAGGCTAGAGCAGCTTGAGAACAAAGCTGCTTTCTTGGTTCCCAGCCGTATCCTAACAACAACTTGAGAGTGCTTTTCCTCATCCAGCATACTTAGAGAACCATGAGGTGTGGTAGAGAAGCTGGAGTCCCTCCCTGCAGCCTCCTGCCACTCCTGATCCCAACCACTGCAACCTGAAGGAAGAGCTGGCACAACTTATGAGGAGACAGAGAACTGCACATTTCCCTGCTTGGCTAGAACACAGCAAGAATGGCCACATCCCATGAGGCAGTCTAGGAGAAAAGATCTGCTACTGAAATCAATCATATCCTCAGCCTATGGGGTTTGACCCAGGAATGTTCCACTGTGCTTCTACAAGTGACAGGAAGCACCGTTAACAAATGTGGCACACTTGCCCTCAGGCCAGTATGCTACACTGAACAGCAAGATGGTAACAAAATGGAAAAAAGTCTGAAAGCTCCCACAATAATACAGTACTGAACTGTTACTTAAAAACACTCTGCGATTTAAAGACAGCAGACATAACAAAACCTCTCCCATAACACAGAAACTGACTCTTAAGTTGTCTATATTATGTCTATTATGTTTTCTGTATCTTTCATTGTTTTCCAATATGTCTATCATTAAGTGTATACAAACAAACAGGCTCATTACCTACAGTATACATTTGCTAAACAGCAAAACCTTTAACTACACATAAGAGAAAAAAATACTTATTTAACAAAATAATAATTTCAGCATGATTTATGCAAAGCTGCTGCTGGTGCCAAGATATATTCAAATCAAAATTCTGAATGTCTCAAAGATAAAAGCAACTCTTTTCTCTAAAAAAGCAATAGGAGCAGTAGCACACACTGCATCTGTAATGGAGATGAGATTAGATTAGAACAGAAGAGATCCCCATTAAGGTGTCCAATAGAGCATTTAGAGCAGACTTTGAATGTCCTGCCCTGTCCTTCAAAGACCAGGAAAATGCAAAACAGCTGTGTCTAACTGCTGTTGAAGCTTCTTCCAGGGCTTGGTTTTAAGTGTTCCTAAAACCTCAACTGGTCTCTCTGGTTCAGTTCTTAAAGTAGAAACAAGGTATTATGTGGATAGGCAACTCACACAAAACTCATTTCTGAAGGTACAAAAAAAAGCCCACCTGAAAAATATATGGATCAGCAAGCCACCTGTACACCCCAGATCCTGGTTTTGTCTGACAGAGGCAAAAATTCTGAACAGGACCAGTGGAAAAAATCTCCATATTCCCTGAGCTTCGATCCCTCAACACAGAACTAAACAGAGCCACATAAAATCCCTGAGAAAAAGAGTATCCTGAGGTTCAAGAGGAAATGCTGGCAGAACACAGTGTCCCAGGAGAGCAATCTTGGCTATAATAAAAATTTCCAACACTCAACTCAGCTAGAAAGTTTCTTAGGTAAGGGCATTGACTATCTTGTAACATAACCCATCCCAGAAAGAAATGAAGTTTGAGAGGTGTTTTTGGACAATGCTCTCAGGCACATGGTGTGGCTCAGGGCTTGGACCCAGGGATCCTTGTGGGTCCCTTCCAACTTAGGATATTCTATGCTTGTATGGCCACCTTCCCCACACCAATACTGTCACAGCAACGAGCACTAGGAACCCATCAAATGCATTTGTGCTTGAAATCCAGTGTCTGAAAAACAAGAGGCAAGGGGTGACAAGCTGCCAGGGATCCCAAGACATCTCCCACGGGGAAATAAGCAAACTTCCCACAACAACAAACTTCCCTAGAGCTGGGAACGTGCTGTTGCATGATGTGCAGCTGTGGCAAAGGAGCAGCACAGGGGTGCCTGTGCTCAGGAATGGTTTCACTCCCACCTGGGTGTGCCCAGGCTGCAGCTCCGTCTGTCTCTGTTATACCAAACCTTTACAGACCCTCATGGAAGTCAGACCAGACAGCATCACCCAGCTAATCCTTCAGAAAAACAGATTATAAAGGAGCTGCTGACAACACTCAGATCCAGAACAAAACATTCCAATATATGAAGAAGTCCCGAAAAGCCCCCAGGCACTTACTGTGCCTCTCTGCTCATCCCTCTGAAACTGTCAAGATAGGTGGAGCCAAAAAAAAGAGAGCAGAGTTTTTACAAATAGGACTCCACTTTTTATTAAGAAAAAAAAAGGAAAAAAGGTCGAGTGAACCACATCAAAGCACTCTGATATTGCAGCCACTGCTCTCATTCCCTTCAAGGAATACTTTGGCTAGAACATCCTGCAGAAATGACCCTCCATCATCCCTGCCTTCCTCCACATAACCTCTACAACCTGCAGAAAGTCAGCACCAAAGCAACACCCTTTAGGTTTCAGTCTTATGGGTTTAAAATTAGGTAAATTCAGTTATTTCTAGACCACTTCTTCAGACATGAAGCTGTTGGAAGGGAAAAAAGCAAGGAGATCTAGTTGCTCCTTCACTATTTAATGTCCTTCTTCAGCCACAGTGCCTGAAAATTAAAAAAATCTATTACTGTACCCAAGAAGTTACATATAAATAAAAGTGGACATTTCATTGCAGTATTCCACGACACAAGCATAAAGCATAATTATTTTGAAAGGAAAACTCCTTTCTAGGACTCCTCTAACTAGACTGCCCTATCTTGCATCTCTGCCACATTAAACTTAGTTCTCTTTCCTCCAGCAGAGCATGTCTCTCTATTTCTGCATTGTCATTCCCAGGGCAGACACCTGGACTGCTGCAGAAGGAGATTTTCATCTCTGGAAGCAACAAACTGACTAACTCACTTCCTTAGGATGACAATTGCCTCTTTACCCTCTTTCTCCTCCAGACTGTCAACACTCTCTAATATGTGTATTGTTCAATCACCAGCAGCAAAGAAAACAACTAAAACAGCTGCAATGCCTAAGACGAAACACTGGAAACACAGAGAAAACAGCTCCTCTATGTCCTCCTGACATAGGAAACTGTAAACACTATGTAGATTTCAAGCAAATTCGCTTTTATTCCCTTCAACATGGGCAGTTAACTAGTTAAATGCAAATCCAGGTCTGAACTCAATGAGACAAGACCCCTGGGAAGGCAGAGACAATTTCTGCCATGGGTCAAAATATAACTCCCAGGCTTGTGCTGAGAAGAAAGGTTATTAACTGCACTCTGATAAACAGGTTCAAACAAGAGGAAAGCAGAGGGGCAGGTAACAGGAATGGGAACCTGAGAGAAAAAAAGGCAGCTAGCTTCTGATAAAACTTACACTCTTTTCTCCTAACAGACATTCCAAGATATTTCTACAAAGACGAAATCTAACCATGGAAAACAGGATCAGCAGAACTTGAGAAGAAATAAATTACTTGGGAAGGAGTGGAAAAAGAAGAGGGAAAAAATCCTTACCAATCCTGACTGGCCTTACTGTGCACTTTTCCAGGAGACCAAGAATTGCTTGTGATGCAGCAGCATTCAGCCCTGGAGAAGTGAGAGGTAGGAAAAAGGGAGGGGCGGTAGGAGGAGAGAAGGGAGGGGAGAGGAGGAGAAGGGAGGGGAGAAGAGGAAAGGGGTGGGGAGAGCCTGTACACACTGCGTGTCTGTTTTCTGAGCCCCTAACGCTGGTTTTGAGAAAGAAAAGAACAAAGCTGCTTGTAAATCCAGCTGGGTATTGTTTTGCAATGGCTCAAGATGATAAAGGAAGAAGGTCTCAGTAGGATCAGTGGAACCACTAGTCAGGAGGAAGAAATGTGTGTCCTCACATGTCTGTTTAGAGAACCTGGAATGCCCAGCATGCTTTTTGCTCCAAAGGAGAGGTCATGCTAAAATTCAAACAGTCAAACAGGTAAATGCAAGAGTAGCAGCCAAACCTGTCAGAGCAATTAGTGAAAGAGGGAACATACAAATATGCCAGCCATTCCCTCACCAACCAACCAACCCACCAGTACACCTCAGTCCCATACTGCTATCAGAAGTTAGCTGAATTACAATTCTAATGCCTGAAGTGGGTATGGGAGGGGAAACACTCATTGTTTCAACACATCATCTCAGCATCATATCTCTGTGGTGCTGGCATGGAAAAATCAAAAAGCAACTTCTCATCCTCCAGTGTATCAAATTTCTCATTTCCCACAAAGCCATGGCAATTTCTTGAAATCTGCTGCGCAGCTACTCAATTTATAAACCTTTATTCCCTTGAGCTGGAAATTTTGCTTCTAGTTAACTGTCTACCATCCTCAGTCAGATGCTTTCCTGGACCCACAAGCCTCCTGAGCTCACAAGAGAACCTCAAGTCTTGCACACACGCAGAACCCTGGGAGCTCTTCCAGCCGCATTGTGGCCGCACAGGCTGATGCAGCAAATGGATGACACAGCTCTGTGCAATTCTGACTCCACAAATCTGCACTGAGGCATAGCAAGGGCTCAGCTGACCCCTTACCTTTGACAGGCTACTCCCCTCCTGGCAAAGGTTGACTTCAATCCAAAAATTGAGGAAGATGCCAAATTACATGGTGCCAAGGGATGCGACAGCACCAGAGACACCACTGAGCTTTTCAGGTCTGCTCCTGAAAATCTGACTCCTGTGAAGCTCTCCTCTACTCCAGATCCACAGAAAACCAGACAGACTATTCTTGCATCTCACTCTTAAGCAAGCTCTTAGCAGACTAGGAAGGATCTAACTTCATACAGCTCCAAAATAACACAAAAATTGAAGCTCTTACTGTCACAGCAACGTGAGTCACTGGCGACTCCCAGGTTTACACACCACCCTTATGGCTCGAGCAAATTATTACTGACAACTTGATCCGGCACACAGAGCTCCTGTGGCAGATGCTTATCTTAAAAAATGCAAACACTCCAACACTTCCCTGTGCCAGGCTCTTCCTGGCCCTTCTCAGAACACAACCTCTCCCATCCTGGCCCCATGCCCTGCTCCCAGCACTGCCATCCCATAGACTTGGAACAAACCCAGAAACAATCCACAGGGTGAAAATGAACCTTTTCCTTACAGGGAGGAAAAAATACAATATAACCATATATTCCCCTTCCTCCACAAAAAGCCCTGTGGGTTTCCAAGCCCATCCCCAGAGTAACTCACAAAGGTTAGTGCAGCTACATTAATTCATCTGGAAAGGATTTTCATCACCTTGTCTCTTTCCTCGCCTCTTGTGCTGTTTCAAAAATAGCTCTGGCTTGTTTGCTGCACTGCCTGTGTCAGTCTGATTTTCTGCCTGGCTGGATGTGCACAGACACACTGGGAGCCTGCTGGACACCAGCACCCAGATCTGTACATCCATGCACAGCCACCCAAACACAAAGCTCAGCCCCCTCCCTGGCAGGCTGTGCCTGTTTTCAGAAGCTTTGTGCTCCATGAAGTGCATTTCCAGCAGGCCTCAAAAAGGGGCTGAAGAGCACAGCACAGCCCTTCTGGAGGTCAAAAAACAAGGCAAAGAAAAGCAAAGTACTAACATTGATCTGTCTAAAAGCTGCAAGTCAGGGCTTGCCCTGAGATGAAAATACTTGGAGATATGAGTGCATTTATCAACTGACCTAAGGTCATTTGGCTGCATACTGTTAGTGCCTCTGTCCATTAAAGACAAACAAGCCCTCCCAAAGGCCTTGAGAACTGCTCTCCACAACTGCTGGGAAGGAAACAGGTAAAGAAGGTGCAGATGTGCAGAAATTCTGGAACAAGCTATTCTTCAAAAAAAACCCCTCAGGTACATACAAGAAGCTTCTGAATGAGATTTTTTCCTACTACTACTTTTTTATCACTATCCTCAGCAGCTTTTCTTTTTAAAATAAATCAGTTTGCTGGAGCCATTTCACAAATCCCAGATTAATTCCATTCAAATCTGGCATTCTACCCAAACCCAGTAATTTTACGCCCAGCCCATCAGCTGTTAGCTGCCTTTCTGAAATATTTCTAAATGAAACTTTCTCAGCATGCCATGACTCAGGAACACTGGCTACCATGAATTAAAGATTTCTAGAAGGAAAAATGCAGCACAAAGAAATCCTGATTGCTTATTCTATGCATGTTCCTATACAGCTATAAACTCTAATATGCATTAGCTATCTTATCACTTATTATAAAAATAAATTAGTACCTATTGACATTGCTGTATGAAGTGCTCCCAAATTACTTATCTGCTAAGAAACTCTCTGAAATTTAAGAGGAGGAAAAAACCCAAATACCTTTTCCAGCAGTCACCAGAGGATGAAGATACCATTAAAAAGAGAAGCCAAAAGATAGCACCTCTTGTTAGGGGTGTCTGTTTCCAAATGCAGTGCTCCATGTATATTAACAGGGAAGCACCAAGCTCACCATACTGCAATAAATTACCACCTTAACACACACTATATGAAAATTAATTGTTACCTGACACCTAAGGACCTCTTCAATTTCAACAGCAATCCAACAAACCAGAGTGCAAAGAACCAGAACAGACTGCCTGGGGAAATTGTGGAGTCCAATCACACAGGTCTTTAATATCAACATCAAAAATGAATGGGTGAAAGTCAGTTCTGCCTTGGGGCAGAGAAGAGAAATAGATGACTACCCAAGATCCCTTTCTGATCCTGACCTCCTCATTATTTTTTTTATTTCTTTATCTGAGTCATTCAGATAAATGAATTGCATCTTGCTTACTTCTTGCATCTGCTTACTTCTAGCAACCCCTCTTAGCTTCCACTCCTATTAGGATCACACAGAAATAAAGTCTTCTTACCCATCCTCCTTGTTGAATGATAAAATCTGCAGAATAATCTTCTAGATACGTCACCCCGAAGTTCACAAGGGCACTCAGTGGCTCCTGGCCCCGTCTGGTCAGCTCCATCAGAAATTGTTGTAACAGAACCAGGGGCACCAAGACCTTTAAAAAACAAGAGTTGTGAATAAATACAGAAAGCATTATCAATACTACTGTGCAACTAGAAGAGAATTCATGTGTCCACAGAAAAGCTCTGAATCTTCAAGTCCAAACATACCAGGGACTATACACTTCATTTCTGAGAAGACACAAGGCAAACACACAATAAAATGCACTAAAAAAAGAATCACTTAATCTGCTAAGCAAAAACCCACAGTCTACCTTTTACCTAATTTCACAGAACACCATGGCAGTGTTTTCTTAAGCCCCACTTCTTTCCCAACACAAGTAGAGAAGCAGAACAGGTCCAGAATTTGCTACCCCAGAAGTATAAAGATGCAACATCATAAACAGCTTGAAGGGATATACATCCAAATGCAAACAGCAAACTCATACACATTCTTGAATAGGAACACTGCACTAGACAGTCTCTCACACTTGGCTTTGAGGCAGGACAGAAACAAACACCTCCACCCAGCAGCACAACATTACAAACGTTTAAAATGACAAGCACAAAGCCCTTTCCATGTCAAACTCTCCCTCTGATGCCCAATTTAACAGAGAGAGATCTTCCTCCCTTATTTCCTACTCCCACTCCTTTTTAGAAACCTTTTAACTGAATGCTCAGCCTTAACCTAAATTGCTCTGGAAGATGCAAGACTCCGTGAAACCACCTCCTTCACATTACATGGTTCTGGAAACTTGCTTCTGAAATTTTTTGTTTACCTAAACAACATGCAGTTGAACTTTTGAACTCTAAATTTATTCTCCTAGAGCATGCAAGTGGCCCTCTGGGCAATGTTTATATGCAGCAGCCAGCCAAGGTCGGGAAACTGGTATGGACTGAAGTCATTAGCATCTGAAAAAGCATTATGACACAAGAGAAAAATATTTGTTTTACTGCATTTTAATTGAGGCAACTGCACTGCACATCTATTCACTGTGCAGACTGGAATGCTGTTTCCCAGCTGCACAAGGGAGATGAAGGCTCTACTACTGCTCATACTCAACTCCTAATGCCTCCTTTTCCAGTCTCTTCCCCCATCAGCCTGTTTTTCTTTTCTGTAAATATTCTGCATTACCATTACTAAAAATCACACCTTAGGGTGCAAAGCTGGAGGAAGATGAATAGGCTAAGTAAGCTGAAATTGAGATTTGTGCTAAATTCATGGTGGCATCACACTGAGATTGACTACTAAAACCAGACAGGGCCTAAAAAACATCCATAATCTGATAAATTTGAGATGCTCCAGCTGATTAACAAAGGAGTCCAAGACTGTGAGAGACACGTACTGTTGTTCTGTGATGAACAGTTAACACTGGTAACTGTTAGCACTTCACTAGGGATGTCATGGTGCCAGAAGTTTCAAAGTGTTGGGATTTTTGAGCTTCTTGCAATTATTCTCAACTCAGAGGCAGAAGAGATCACAGTGCACAGATATAAGGAGCAGGTCAAGAGGAATCTTCAATCTTTTTGGATCAAAAAACCCAGGCTGTCAAGGTGAGGCATCTTTCAGGGCACACCCACATAACTCTACAGCAGCATGAACACTGAGATCTCAAAATATTTGATGTTTACTGGAAGCTGAAGGCAAGAGAAACAAAGGCAAGGGAAGGCTGCTTGGGACATGAAGGGAGCTCAAATGCTGGCATAGTGAACATGATTGTTGAGTTCTTCCTTTGCCAACTTGAGGCCTAATCCACCCATTCCCCCAAATTCAGCAGGCCTCTTCAGGCCTCAGAGTAAGGGACCAAACTCAAACTCAGACCAACACCATCCAGCTTTCCCTTCCTGTTAATATTACTGACACTGCTGCCTTTGAGACCAGTAGGAACAGGAGCAGGTTTGCACGAGACTGCCCCTAAATTCATGAAAGAAATTACCTCACAGTACTTCCATCAAAATCAACAACACCTTTCTGTACAGTAAAGCAGCTGTGTGAATGGTGGTAAGATTTAACTAGAACAAAGTAAAAATACAGCCTTTGCAATTCAAAGCAACTGTAACTCCATCAGGATGCCTGGGAAGGAATGCTAGGGGCTATTTATATTTTCACTGAAGAAAAACACACACAGAAGATAATTGGCAGGAGAAAACTTCTAGGGAATCATTATAAAACCCACTTTACTATCAGAAGACAGCTGATTGTGTAAATGAAACACTTGTGTCCACTACACTATTGCAATCCCATTGAACAATATTACAATTTTAAATGCACACAAAAAAAAAAACAAACCCAAATAAAGTTCAGAGGCTTTGAGGAAGCCATATTTTTTGAGGAAGCTATACCCAAAATTATTGCAGTTCTGTGTACCTTGTAACTATTCCAACTTAAAATTAATCTAATTCTTCAGATGACTACTTCTTATATTTTTGTTGTGCTATTCTTTGCCCCCATTAATCAGTAAGAATGGGATTTAAGATGACTGCTACCCTACTCACCAGTTCAACTGGCTCTCAATAACAATATCTGTTATCCTTTCAGATGATGCACAACAGTGGGATTATGCATTTTGGATATATGTATATAATATTTAGTTTTAAGAAAAAAGCATAAAAACTCAGCATTGGAGTATTTAAATTTTTTTATTATGTTCATTTTACTATAAAAAATTAATTTGCCCTGTCTGAGGTGGTTTGGAATTTGTTTTTTTTAAATGACAGCCTTATTTCAAATAAAAGATGAAGATCCTTTTCCTTCATAGAATTCAGCATCAACATGTTTTTCTAACAGCTTCTTTAGAGTAAAAATTAAGCTGAGCTGAGATGCCAGGAGAGGTATCTAGATTTCTTCTAAAACATAATTCTGATCAAAATGATAAAGGAAATTAAAAGGAAATGAAACCACTACAAATGTATTCCACCTCTTCAAAACAAGGATTATTGAAGGAACTGCTAGGCATTCCTGGAGCTCCAAGCTACCAGAAAAACAACACAAACAGACGCTGTGCTGGGTACAAAATTTCCACTCTGGTTTGCTTTTGGAATATATGTTTTGTAGCAACAAATGCTAGGAGCAAGCAGAGTTGATGACAAAGATGTTCTGGATGATGCTCTCCACCACAAGCTGATGGGGACCAAAATCCAGGAGGCACAGGAATGCAGCAGCAATGAAGGCTGGATCATAAACTTCATCCACGCAGGGCTGCATCTTGAGGAGGTGGGGACCCAAAGCACATTGACCTGAGAAGCCCCATGCACCTCCTCCCTTGCCAGCTCAGCCACAATGACTGGTTTTATGCCTGGTTTTAGCTTTCACCAGCTGAAAAGTGACATGTGCTAGCTTAAGCCACCTTCTTGATAATCAGATTTCATGGTTGTTTAAACCAAAATGCTGTGAATCACAAGATGACAAATTGAAAGAGCACACACATAAAGCAATGATAATTGCTGGAGCCATGGGCAGTAACTTGTCATGCAATGTCTATTAAACTGCTTTACAAGTGCCCACACCCTTGGTTAGATGAACAGTTTCTGTAGTAAGCAGGGAAACCTAGTCAGGGAAAAGTCTTCCTGAGAAAAAAAAAGGAAAAAAGGGGAACAAGATTTCTTGTTCTATTTTAAATTTACGTCTACATTTTAACACTCAAATTGTGATGAAACTTGCAAGAAGTTATTTCATTCTTTCACTCTTTTTTTGATGCCCACTGAACCCATCAGAGAATGATTAAGGTGATGAATGATTAATGAAAGACGAATCTGGGAAGAGTAATCTACTCATTCTACATTAAAAGTATTTTAAGATAATTAATTTACAGATTTGCATTTTGTTTAAAAAAGAAGATTCCTATCATTTGAGATAACTACTTTTGAAACCAGGTAGGAACACCATCCCGACATTTTCTGAACAATTTAAATATCATGAAGATACTGTCAATTTTTATTTTCACCATGTTCTCCTTTTTACATATATTTTAAACCTGACATTGGAGTAGGGAAAGAGTAGAGAAGTATTATGAAAAAATCATCTCAGATTTCATTCCAAAACTGCTGCAGGAATTAACCTCTCTTGGGAATTTAAAAAAGTAACTCAAGCAAAATGTCTAACTTTTCATTTTACCAAACTAAAGGAAGGCTGATCCAACACTTCCATTCAGTAACTTCTAGTTAAATTATCTATAAAACTACCCACTATGTGTACATCTACCACTCTGAGAGTACAACTTATTTCATACTAAAACCAAGTTATTTCTATTTTTGGCCCTCTGAGAAGCACAACTGTACCTAGTACAAACAACATGAACATCAAGGAGACATGAGACATATCCAAGTGCAAGTCACTGATCTGGTACCTTGTTCCATCCACTGGCATGAGCAGCTGCCTCCTGCGTGCGCTCCCGATATTCCTGATATGTCACCGGCCTAAAGAAGTTAAACCAACACTCAAAGTTATAAAAGGAAATTAAAGAACATGACTAAAAGAAAGTTCTCGGTTTCCAGAGGACAAAATCTCTCACATGTATTGCAGCAAGTAATTTTCAAGAGCTAACAAGTTTTGTGTTTCAGGACATAAAACACCAGCACCAGACAGGGTCAAGAAGGCATCACCTTTCTCCCACTTCCACGCTTTGATAGAACTGGTTAATTGAATTTCCTAATAATTTGATACTCTACAACTTAAAAGACATTAGATAAGTAGGTTCTCTGATATGCTACAAAATTCTAAGCTTTTGCATATGTTTTTTTTTATAATCTAAGACTTTAAAGACAGAACATTCTAGTAAGAAATTCATGCCTAAGCCAGAGGCCAACAGAGAGTAAAATTTTGTAAACAATACAAGTTATGGACTAACAAAGACTGTCTGACTGCATTAATAGATTAGAGTTGAGACCTTTATTTGCAAGAAACAGCACTTCTGATCACAAAACCGCTTCATGCTTCAGTAGAAACCTCTATTCCACCTTTATCACATCCTTACTTCTCTGAATTGGGTGATGAAATTCCCCTCTTCCTCTAAGATCATTTGGCATCTAAGAGTCAATAACAGCAAAGGCCTTCTGCCAAGTGACAGCAGAAGATGCACTGCTTCAAAATCAGCTGTCCTCAGCCAGATCATTACAAAAGGCAAGTTCAGACTTCAGTTTAATGGAAATAGTGGTAACTGGCATTGGACAGGAAACTGCTCATTGAACTCCAGAACCTGACGTGATCTGACAGCCTACTGTACCATAACACTTATTCATATGTATGTCAGAGGGCAGGAAAATATAAGTCAAATTAATAAGTATTGCATCAAATAGCACTACTCTGGCAACAGGGGGGAAAGAACAGAGTTAAAGCACACTGGGGAAAACATAATTTGAGTTTGTCATTTTAAGGGCACTCTCCTGACTTCCTTGGCACATTAATTCATTGAAACCAAATCTAAATCAATCAGTGGGATGAGAAGAGCAGGAACAGCTGCAGGAAGGATATTATGAAGAGATTAAACAGTAACTCTAGTTTGCCTTATAAAATGGCAATCCAGTTTCACAGGCATTTGAGACTTCATGTATTTACATTCATAAACAAAAAAAATATCTGGAATGTAAATATTTTCCTATAGAAAACATAGAAAGCCAAGAACATCAGGGTATCAACAAGCTACATGCAACTCTTCCTAAAGCAGCACCTTCCAGCTCCACCTCTCTACCAACACATTTTGGAGGTCACTCAGAGAAGCCTCAAGTAGTTCACATGAATCCATTAAATTTCAGGCTAGTAATTGCAATACAAGATGCAGTCCCAACTTTGCATTTCAGCAGCAGTCACAGTGCAAATGGAAACATCTTTGAAAAAACAAATGGAAACTCACTTGCTAAGCAAGCTCTGCAGTGCTTTGTGCAGATGTTCCTTCAACTCCTGGGACACTTTCTCCCCCAGATGAGCCAGGCAGTCTTCTATTGAGCTCTCTGGATTGGCAGGGCTGAACACTGGGGAAGTGTGGCAGTCAAACCCTGTAGTGGTAAATGCTGAGAGAAGAAGGCACACAAAATAAAACAGATTCACAGAAGAACATCAACAATCTCAGATGTTTTATCCCAGCAGTTTACATGAGGGATGAAAAAAACCACAGCTCCGTAGTCAAAGTATGCAACGAACAAATCACAGTAAAAAAATGTCCAAATACATTCTGAAAGTGCTACTTACAAGGTAGATATTGAGCTACATTTCCCCACCAGCTCTTGTTTCACAACTGCATCCTAACCAGTAAGTTTGCTGAATATGCAGCTATTCTCCCATTTTAAGCTGATGCCAACCCAGATGGAGCAGCAGAAGAGCCTCTTTTCATAGTACACTTGCCCACACATGGACATCTCTGCAGCAGTACTAGAGTACTGGTATTTTCAATATTATTTTGTTCATATAACCTTTTCCTTCTCAGTTTAAAACTTCTAAGAAAGCTCCATATGAATGAACTTAAACAGCCCTAGAGTGTTTCTATTTCAGATTTCTGGTTTGCAACACGCATGCAAAGCAAAGATGGGTTTGACATCATTCCTTGCTGGGAGTCCTATAAAAACCACATCTACAGGTCAAAGCATATCACAAAAACAAACGTGGTGGAAGGGAGAAATCTGACAGTTTAAGTCCACACTCCTTGAAATATTAGCTCCTGAGGGCTTCTGCCATCAAGTGCAGCAGCTTAAGGGCTGCTTACTTTTCATTATTTACAGCAGACTATTAAATGTCATCCAGTTGTTTGCTTTGGCCAGGCTCCACCACTCCAAATAGTAACCTTTAACTATTTTACTCCATGTGACAATGTGTACAAATCTTGGGGGGGAGGAGGATAAAGAGATTCAACATATTCAAAAATCTCTTTAGCTGGAGTACCTGTTACAAATTAACCACCATTACAGTGCATAGAGATTATGGATTGAAACGGGAAAACCTGAAGAGCACCTTCCAAGATTTCTTCATCGAGACGTTTTAGCTCCTCCTCGATTTCTATTTTAATCTTCTCCAAAGCCTCTTTCTCCAGAGCAGGCTGTGCCATAAGCTGTTGTTGAGTCCCTGAAAGAAACCAAAGAAATAATTCAAAAGTTTTAATTTCATGTTTCGAACAAGGTAGATAATGGAACGTGGTATTGAAATACGAGGTATAAAGGAATTTGAGATGAAAGGTTGATTTCAGAAAGTAACAAGTATGATCCCTCCAGAGGGCTTATTACAACAGTTTTATTACATGAACCCAGAAACAGATAAATTTCCAGGCCTATTCAAGGTAGAACTGGTGTTTTAAATATTTTTCAAACAAACAAACAAAAACAAAACAACTGTAAGGCTACAAACAGAATACACAGGGACTTTAAAAGCAACATCTTCAATTTAAGACCAAAATAAAACCAAGTCACATAAACAATCAGCCACTGTACCTAATACACTTATTATCAAACTACACCAAAACAAAGCAGACTAGCATAAGCTTGATTTTTAGTAGCAAAATATAAAATTTATATTGACACCTGCAAAATCTACAATATTCTCAGAGCAACTATGCAATTACATCAATGAAGAATCCTGAAACCTGTGAACTGTGCATTTCCCTATTTCCCTGGTCATGAGGAGTCTACAGGCCACAATTTAACACTGGGTTCACAAGTAAGACTTGTGAAGACTTGCAAAGGACCTCAACAATTGTCTGTCAGTTGTCAATTCTCCTCTCCTAATCCAGAAATTTAAGAATTTGAAATGGCTACAGAAGTTCACATGCCATAGCTTGACAGCACATTTTCTATGTGCTGACTCCAGATATTGGTAACAAAAAGTTGTTTCAGCCTTGTCAGTCAGGGTTACATAGACTCTCAATCATCTTAATCATTATGCTGCACCAAGAGACACAAAACTGTTTCCAAACAAACCCAGGCATTCAGGACATTGGAATTTCTCACCCTTTCTACACCTACACCAAGGGCTACAGTTGTACCTAGACAATGTTCTGCTTTACATTCTTCACTCAGTTGAAGAAAACAAAAAAGGAAAAGGATTTGTATCTGTAATGTTGGTATCATCTGACTCAATTTCCTCCTCATCACTTTCATTTCACATCCAGATCTTCAGGTAAATCCTGTAACAGCCAGTGGAGCTTTCTGGCACATCTTTTTTCATTCCTGTTTTGAAGGTGCTAAATCATAACTTGATGCCTGTTTTCTTTGGTTTGTTTCTCTGCTGGAACTCACTTTAAGAGTCGTCTTGCCTTCCCTCTTCTTCCACAATGAACACACATAATCACTAAATTTCATTAAATGGTGTGTAAAAGCACTTAACACACACAAATGTGTAATGAAGTACACTGTGCATTTTCTGTATTTAAAAAAAAAACAATAGACAGTAAGCTTTTAAGGTCTCCTACACTTGAAAAATATGTTAAAAATCCACAGTATCAACCCACTGAATGTGTGTTAATGCTTAAAAACTCAGCACAAGAATCCCTCTAAACCAATGTATGCTTAAGTCAGTATAAACTGGTTTCATATATTTCTGTGACCAGTCTAAAAGAACAATGATAGTTAAATTCCACTTGACTTAACCACACATGTTCAGAATAACTTAGGTTCTTAAATCCCTATCCAAGTAGTACCTCTTTGCCACTCAGAGTAATAAATTCCAGGGAGGAGCAAACTGTTCCTCCTTTTGGTTAATGCCCTGTCAGTCCCTGTCAGTTGCCCCTTTGAAAAACTGAACCACTGCTCTGGAGTCAAGTGCAACAAGTGTGTGCAAATGCCAACCCCTGTGTGAACCTGTGCTTTCCCCGTGTAGGGAAGGGACAGAGGGACAGACCCATTCTCACAGGACTAATGTGACGATGATCACCCATGACAAGCTGTCATACTTGATAAGAAGTCACCCAGAAAATGGAAGGAAGAGAAATTCCACTGCTGCCAGTTAGCTATCTAAACAAAAGAGCTGTTTAGATAATCAGCACTGCAGTCAATGGTTTCCATCTCGTAACACCCACAACTTTGCAGCAGCTGCTAATTCCCAGAGCACCTGACTGTTCAGTCATGCCAGAACATCAAAACCCTACCCCTCCCAGAGCAGTGACTTTGCACTGTTTATTCCCCTAATAAAGAATGGATTTCAGCTTTCTGCATCTCCTGGATGTACATTGCTACCAACAAACACTGCACACAGCACTGGAGAACATCAACAGCAAAGGTCCTAAGTGAGGGGTATCTTTTTCTCAATTAGCCAACTTCCAAGTCACAAACAGGTAGAAGAAAACAGTAAAACCAGCTTATTTTAGATGAGAATATATTTTCATTATCAAAGATGCAAATGGTCACACCAGAAATGCTGTTTGTAAGAGCCGTGAGCACTGAATGCTTTCCTGTGCTCAAGAAATGGGTTTGCCTCTTCTGGGCTTTTGGTAAATCAACTCTGCACAGCCTCTTCCCAACCTAGAGGCACAACAAACCTCTGTTATGTGTTCTTACACAACCAAGTTAGTGCATTCTACTCTCTCTTTATGGAATAAATGGTCACTTCGGCACAATTATGTTCCTGTTAAGATTTTGGGTTTCAGGTATTTGGAAGTAACCTAAAAAGTAGAGGAAAATGTGTTCTGAAAGTCCATTAAGCACTGCATCAGGGAGCATCAGACTAATAAATAAATGTAATACTTGAGTAAAACTCCAGAAGCTCAGCAACAATACAAGAGTAACCCATGTGCCAGGTTTGATCCCAGGAGGAGGAGGGATGGGAAGTCATTCATCAGAACTACAGAGTCTGCACATCTCATTTTAACAGTGCTTGAGCCAAAACTTCAGCAACAAGGGACAACAGCAGCTATAAGGAGAGACTGAAAAGATTGCCTTTTAGTTCAAGGGAATGAAGGATGATTAGAAATCTCCTGATGTCACAGATTGCTCCTGATTTTTTATTTAGTAGTATCTTCATTTTCGAGTTCTCCTAAGTCTCTACATTAACTTCTGCACAGTTGACTTAAATATTTACTTTCAGCATGACTGTAATGTTTCTTTAACATCTCAGACTTTTTAAAACATTAAGTAAGACTCTAAAATTACTGTAAGCACTGAGAAGTGACAAAGATATACAAAATCTCTTTACAAATGTATTTATTTGTTTCCTTTAATGAAAAGTACATCCATTACACCAGCAAACTCCAAGCCAGGGACTGCCACACATAGATGGAGCCCTCGATTTCAGAAATGTTTAAAAGAAGATCTTTATAAAACATAAGAAGGCTCAGCTTAAAAGAAACTGAAAAAGTCTAAAATATTAAAAAGAGACAAGATACTGCCATCTAACACTCTATTTTTTTTTTCCTTTCTTTTTGTAGGCAGAGAGGAGGCTTAATCAAGTGGGAATTCACACCCCAAAAAGCTCCTTTTCC
>JAOTQP010000870.1:69076561-69114401 GCA_026413545.1 Cichladusa arquata
TGCTGGCATCAATTCCCCAAAGCTTTAACCTGCTCTGCAGGCAGCAGCAGCTCTCCTTGCTGGGGATGCCTTTGGTCGCTGTCTGTGAGGAGCTGCATCAAAATGTGTCCACAGAAGCTGAACTGTTTCCCTGCTTTAGGGGATTTTTCAGCTCCAGTGTCAGGAACCAGCTCTGCAGTGCAGGATGTCTGAAAATCCAGGTGAGTGCATCCTCCAGGATCTGCAACAAACAGAGGTAACAGGATCACTGAATGGATAATCACAGTGCAGGGTAACAAATAAACTCATTCATCTGCCTATTTTCCACAGCTTGTCACTTAGAGTTATTGAACATGAAATTGTCTACTGGCTGGCCAGAGGATAAAAACTATAAATGAATTACAAGCACATAAATATCATCCTTCCAACATTTATGCTGTGGGATTTATGCTGTTATACTGAACACTCTGGACATGTCTAAGCTCATCTCCAGAGGAAAACTGAGTATTCTGGGGTTCATCAACTCACTCTCATCTCCACAAATGATGATGATTAGAAATCTCCTGATGTCACAGATTACTCCTGATTTTTTTTTTTTCATGCCTGTAATTTTAATTTAGTAGTATCTTCATTTTCATTAACTTCTGCACAGTTGACTTAAGTATTTACTTTCAGCATGACTGTAATATTTCTTTAACATCTCAGACTTTTTAAAACATTAAGTAGGACTCTAAAATTACTGTAAGCACTGAGAAGTGACAAAGATATACAAAATCTCTTGACAAATGTATTTGTTTGTTTCCTTTAATGAAAAGTACATCCATTACACCAGCAAACTCCAGGCCAGGAACTGCCACACATAGATGGAGCCCTCGATTTCAGAGATGTTTAAAAGAAGATCTTTATAAAACATAAGAAGGCTCAGCTTAAAAGAAACTAAAAAAGTCTAAAATATTAAAAAGAGACAAGATACTGTCATCTAACACTCTATTTTTTTTCCTTTCTTTTTGTAGGCAGAGAGGAGGCTTAATCAAGTGGGAATTCACACCCCAAAAAGCTCCTTTTCCTTGCCTCAGTTCAGGAATAGCTCCCTTGTCACCATGAACTGCACTGCTCTGACCCACAATGTGAATCTTTACAGCCCAACCAGGTCTGTTTTCCGTAACAGAAGGCCTCTAACAGGTAAGCTCATCATCTAAGTTAAAACAATTTAAAAAACTCCATTTCCTACAAGCCAACAGTAGGTACCATGTGTGTGGGAAACCAGGAAAATGGCTCAACCACTAACTACATACAGCACTTCATATGGTAATTCCAAAAAGATAATAAATGGTCAAATGGACATTCTCCATGATAATTGGATTAAAGTACTGTGGATAGCATGCTCCTCAGGGAAACTGTGAAACTGTCAAAACCTTGCACACTTCTTGACTAAACTGTCACCATGCAGTAGTAGCAGTGACTATAAATCTTTCAGATGCTCTGTAAACAAAGGGATTATTTAAGATTTTTCACTCTTCACCTCAAGGAAAACACAGAAAAACCACTTTTCTTCACAATGTTTGTCATAGCCACAAGCATGGGATGGTGTCAAGCAATGGAGGAGTAGATTAAAAAGGAGAAATACATTAAAAGTCACTCCTTGACAAAATACAAAGAAACAAAATACAAATACATTGAATCACAAAACCAAAGTACTTTGACTCACTTGAAAAGTACTAACAACTGCAGCAGAGTAAAGCTTCTGTAAAGAGAGTGACTTCAGGGGGAAAAGTGTAAAGATGTTTTCCAATATTTAATAATTATTTTCTGTGTCTGAACCAATACTTATAGGTATGACAAGAGTTCTGAAAAAATACAAAGCATCTCTCCACAATCTAATGAACAGACAACTGAGAGCTCCCACACATTTTAAATACATGTACTCATCTGTTGCCTCAAACCACATTGACTTACATAGATGATGCTACTCTAAGTGTTTCATCAATTTATCTGATTTGTTCACCTACCTGAAAACCTACCAAAAGTAACAGAATTTACTGCTAATGGATTTTGCTTTAAAGAAACTGCAGTGACTGTTATGTAGAATCACTGTTCTGGCAAAACAAATAGGAAAAATCTCCCAAAGCATTGGCCAGTTAAATTTGCTGGATTTACCTCTGGAGACACTGAAATCCTTTACAAAACACTGTAGAGCTATAATGTTAAAAGATTGGCTTGTCCAGTAAAACTTCTTTTCTTCAAGAGTCTAGAACACTGTGGATAGCTCTCTCTTCAGTCCCTGTTCTGAAAAGAAGAGAGCAAAATAAAAATTTCCAAATGCTCATCAGGTTGATTTAGATCAACCTTATTTGCTTGAAGCCAGAAGTGATTGAAACCATTCTTCTTGCAACAAAACCAAGACCAACCAAGAGACCCAAAAGGAAACAGCAATGAAATTTTCTATATAATTTCTCTCAATTTTCTATTCACTGAATAAAAGCCCTCCAAAAACCATCAGTCTTGCAAAGCACATTAGGCCTACAAAAAATGAGAAGTTTTAACTGGAAACCCATCAACTTACCATAAAGGTTTATTCTTATCTCAGTTTTTGAAACAGAAAGACGTACACCAGAAAAAAATAATAGTATAAAATGCAGGAAAACAGAAGCAGATGATGGTAGGAGGGAAGGACAGGGAACAAACAAAAGCATTCAGTCTCTCCTACCAGTTCTGGTGGACAGAGATAATATAATACCACTCCTGTTGGGAAGGATCACTCTTTTGGTTGGGTGTTTTTGACCCACTAGATACCTCTTCTAGTTCAACTGGATGATGAAACTTCACTGAAATCTGGGAGAATGCTGTACAAGGAGACTCAGGGAGATACAGAAATCCTAACAACACCCAGTGCACCTTTCTTCCTCACCTCCCATGTTCTGTGCACATGCAATGGAAAGGCAGAAGATCCTCCAGCAGGTGACACAAGGTGGCTGGAACTGGGATCCTGCACTGAACTGCCCTCTAGAGGAGTCCCTTACTCTCCCACTCACACAGACAAGGAAGTTAATTTAACTCCATCAGGACAAGCTACAACTTGTTTTCCTGGATACTCCCACTACAATGAGTATGGTTCAGAAAACAGAAGTACAGTCTTATTTGGATTTGAGAAAAATAAATGAAGGGAAAGTGCTGCAAACCAGAGTCAAGGCCTCATATGAATGAGACACAAAATACAGGAAGTGTTCTGCAACTGGAAACAGGCAAGAGGCAAAATTTCTGCTTCATTGCTTCCCATGGAAGGTGTCTGCACAATAACCAAATCAAAGCAAAATAAGATAAAGGACAGGTGTTTTTTATTGGAATCCTCTCAATTCACAAATCAATGGTGTTCAGCCATAGAGCAGAAAGACCCCTGACCAGCATTTTGAAGTGCCACAGAAATCCACACTGGAAGGAAGTGGGATCACTCAAAGTGTTGTATCAACAGCTGGTGATGGTGCTTGGAAAACACACTGCCAAGCAGGAAGCAAAGCTGTGCTGCTGTTACCCCTCCTGTGCCTGTCACCAAACCCACAAGCCTCCTCCTCATTACAGGATTCCAGACATTTCCATTTCCCAGCTTTCCTGTCTCTCTTGCTCCAAGCAGGTTTCCCAGCTCATGCACAGGGCCATAACACCCAGCTAAACCTCCCAGCAGTGCATTAGGCAGGGCAGGAAATATCCATTATGGGCTGTGCTCCCCTCCTAGGGGATTGCAGATTACAGCAAGCAGGCATCAGCCACGTGCCCAACAACCAGGAGATACACACTGGGTATATGAACTGCTCAACAGCCAATGGAGATGCACTCAGCACTCTGATATAACCACACACATTAGGGAGTGCAGCTCAAACTGCTTAATTACAAGCAAAGTGAGAAAAAGTAGGAGAAAGGACTTTTAAATGTAGCTAGCAGACAAAATAAACCTCTCAGAAGCATGGAAAGCAGAAAACCACCACCAGCAAAAGTGAGTTAGGAAAAGAATGAAACAAATCCTGAAGCAGAAAAATAAAAGATAAAGTGTTTGCTTAGTTCAATGCAGCCTGAAGTTCATTCAAAGCATTACAAAACAGTGAGAAACAAGTTGGCAAATTAAAAGTAAGGCAAAATTATTTAATCCAGAAGCTTTGATCTGAAAGCAGCAAAAACACTGAAAGAGAGACCTAATTAAAGTGAAACATGACCAGGAGAGGAGACATTGTGGACACTCTCTGGTTTGGGGAATGAGGTGGCGAAAAGGTAGGAACATTTCCTTTTTAGAAGTCATAAAGTATGAATGCTTCAGAGTATTTCAGTAGCAAATCCAACTACAGATTGCTGTCACACAAGCTAACACATCTATACAATATCTGAGAAGTGAAGTCCTCTTAAGCGACTACAAAATTGTCATTTAAGCATTTGCAGCTTCCTCTTCAGAAAGTTTAAATACATCTCTGTAGTTCAGACTAGAAGCTTAGAGGTTTCAGTAATGAGAATTAACTGATTCTGAAATGGAAAGGTTTCACCTCAATTTGCAAATACTTCAAAGGTAACTACAGCCAAATAGTTTTTAAAAAGCTTTAAGACTAACATTTTCCTTTCTGAATCTTCTATTTATAGAACAAAAGAGACTCTCACACATTGAACCTTTATATGTACTCAATACAATGAGATGTTATTGCTTAAATAAGCACATTTTTCAACAAAGATTTTTATCAAACAGCTAAGGTGCCTCTCCTTTAATGAGCCACAAATGCAGTCAAAGTGGAAGTAGCAAACATACCTTAAATATACTAAGGTTAATTTTATGAATCAAATATACTAACATTAATATAATGAATTACATATAATATAAGCGGCATGTGCTATGTGCTTTAGTGCCAAACTGAAAAGCAGTTTTCAGTTTCATAACTTGGATGTAATCTTTTCTTTATAGGAATTTCTAACTTCATGACAGGTAAGTTCAGTAAATATGCATTCTTAAATGATGGTTCAAAGAGATAAAAAAATAGATTGTGAAGACTGTCTCTGTTTGGTTTTGGGCTTTTTTATCCTCCTTTCATCAGAAAATGTTCTGAATCACAGAACTAGTAGAGACTAAAATGTCACTAGAAGTGACAAGTCACCCAGGCAATCCTGACAAACAACATTGCTTAAGTGCTCACCACCACAAAATAAAGAACAGTTTTACCCCCTAAGTTTATGTGAACCACAATCTACCAAACTTCTGCTATTCTGCCTTCTATTTATTTATCTAACCTATTTTATCCATAAACCTGTCCTGGAAGAAACATCTGACTCTGTGCAGTCCTTGGCTTCTCATAAAGAAATAAATAAACAGAAGTAGCACAGACCACATTTCTGCTCCAGCACTGACTGACAACAACAAGAGCCTCAATGCAATAGGGCAAAACTATTTAGCACAGGAGATTGCTCAAGACACCACTCAGTTTATGCCAGTAAACACCACCTCACTCACCTCTGCTTACTTCCACGTGTGCCCCAAAAAACAGCAAGCATGGGCTGAAATTCTCATGATGCCTCAACAAAGGCAATACACATCCATCCCCCCAGCCTCAAGACAGCAATCAAAACCAGTGACTTGCTTCCCAAACACCAGTCAGCCCTGGCACAGCTCAAATTAAAACAGTGATCTACATACAAACAGCTTTGTTTCCATCAGCATCTCTCATCTTTCAAGTGAACTGGATTCATTGTTCACAGAACAAACCAAGAGCTTTGTCTCACACTCTGCATCCCTGCAGAAACAGCCGAAGAACTACCTGCAAATACAGCTGCACATGCAAACAGCTGGAGATGAAGGTGCAAATGTTACCTTGAGGTGGAGGAGGAGGATGCTCCTGTGGCTTCTCCTGAGCTAGAAGGCCCACGTAGCTGAGCACCACGTACTTGGTTTCGTAGTGGAATCCTACAGGCACGGCAGTGGCGGCCGCCATCGGGGTGGCTGTGCTGGCGGGGACGCGTCGCTCTGGGGAGGCTGCCAGGGAAGAGTCAAGTGTTTTGTTTGTTGGTTTGTAAGGCTGCAGCAGGGCATGAACCCACAAGGAATTATGTAACAATCCTGAAGCAATGTCCAGGTTTCTGCCCTGATATCCTATGCATTCTTATTTTAATGAGAACCATGCAGAGTAGAGGCGGCTGTGCCCCGGCGCAGCTCCTGGCTGCTGCCAGCAGTGGCACTTCTCACTCCTGCCTGCCATGCTCACACTCCCAGGGAAGCAAAACAAGCAATCCCTCACCACGTGTGCTCCTCCCAACACCTCCCATCAACCACGCACAAAATACACGTGTTCACCTTCTGACAGATTCTGAACACTTCCTCAACCACAGCTTGTGGTAAAAGGAGAAATTCCGAGGAGTCCTTCTTTCCCAAAGCCTCCCAAGAATATTTTCTCTGCTTTCTCAGACTCTCTATTCAAAAATTGTAATGCAGAAAGAGTGACCACAATTGCCTCAAATTATTTTTACTGTGCCAACAGCAATGGAAAACATATGGTCAACAGAGTAAATTCCACATTCATTGTAGGGATTGGAAGAACAGATGATTGCTCCTTCTGGATTTCTCACCCAGACATTATTAAGTATAAACCAGAAATCCACACCTAACAGCAACATCTGGCCAAAGAACTCCTCCCTGTTTCACTGTAATTGTTTTCTTGTTTTTTTCAAATATCCAAAATAAGACCTGCAGGAAAAACTAAGGTAGAGAGAAATTAAAAACATGGTAAAAAGTAAAATCTCAAACAACAACATGGAAGTGGGGAAAAAGCCATGCAACAGATTAAAAGGATATTTGCTATTAATCAACATGTTTTAGCTCTTTTTGTTTGGCAAAGTCTGGATAACTACTTCCAACATGCTGTCAACTTGATGGATAAATAATACTATCCAGGGGTTTCTAACAAACTCTTCAAGTTAAGTTCTCTAAGACTTCAAAGACCCATTCCCAAAAAAGCAGTAGCCCATTCCTGGCCACCAGAATGGATGTCTAAATGAAAGGCACACAAGAAAGTTTGTGCTACAGAACAGCTACTGAACAGGCACTGAAAGAGCCAGATAATTTAGAGACTGCAGTTACATTTAGAATAAAAAAATTTATCAAGTTTAAAGTTTAAAGCAGTTAGAATGAGCAAAATGCTATATACAGGGAAGAGAAATTGGACCATCTCAAGAGAGTTATGGATTGCACTGGAAATGCCTCGGGACTAAAAGAAACAATCTCAGGTTCCAAAAGCAAAAACAATCTGCAAATGAAGCGTCGAGATTAAAATTATTAATAATAAACCGAGAAAGCAAAAGAAAAGCACTTGCCTGTGTAGCTATTCAAGATGTCTGGGCTAACTTTTAATCCCTCCTCCCTGAGAAGGAATTCAGATCAACAGCAGTTGTCCACTGGTTACTGTGGATAAACAGATGTTGAACTGTGCTGTGGCACGGTTGCTGTGGGAGTAGATAGCTTGGCAAAGAAAAATTCACCTCCAAACTAAAAGCTGCAAAAGGAAAAGAACTGGTGTAAAATTGGCTGACTATTCTCTTTAGAAACTCTGGTTTCTGAAACCCATTCAGTTCTGAAAACAGAAAAGGGCTCAGGAAGACCATGCTATGGCAGCCCTGCCTCTTGCTCCATGTATTTGAAAATGCCTAAAAGCCTTTACCAGAAAGGTTCAGTTGGGTCTTTGCTACAGCCTGAACCAAAGTAGTGAATTATATACAAAGGACACAATAAACTTGGAGTCAACACTTCATCTGTGCTGCCACTTCCATCCCAAAGTGCTCCATGGGCAGCACATCCTGCTTCAGAAACCTAAAAAATCACAGCAAAGAAGCACAGCTTTAGCACAATACAGTCACCCTTGAGCCTCTTCCATAACTGAGATTTTCACAGAGAAGAGGATCTGGAAAAAAAATAACTGCTGTGAAGACTTTAAGATCCTTTAACAATAGATCTGCTCTTCAGGCAATCACCACATCACCAGGTGTGAAAGGTGCCATTCACCGGAGAGCAAAAGCTCCCCAGCATGGTTCAGTTCTGGTTTGTTCAGTAGAGATCCACAGCCCTGAAATCAAAATGCTTCTCGCAATGCCTACACAGTGAATGGGAGCCCTTCCAGGCAACCTGAACTGATCTCCCCTGGAAAAATCAGCCTGAGAGATGGTCCAGAGACATCCAGAAACTGTGATGTGGACCAAAGAACGAGTCTGGGTATAGAACAAAGATTATTCTTCACAATATAATTCCAAATCAATGCAGAAAATTAAATTAAAAAGTTGATCAAAACAAGCATGATATGCAAAGCAGCACAGTGCAATAGGGAGGCCTAATTCACAAAAATTACAGTGTGCTTGGCTCAGCACTTCTGAGGGGAGGAGGGGAGAAGAAAAAACAGAGAGAGAGAATCAGACCACTACTTATTTAAATAGTGGCTAGTGTTTCCCTGGGGAAAGAATGATAAAAAAAACCCAAAATTACCTTGTGGATATATTTTGAGAGGGAGTTTCATACTGAAATGAGAAGAGAGACTTAAAAACTTGAATGGGGAAGATCTTCATATTCACATAAAAGAATATAATGAGTGGAAGTGCACATCAGAATCACTGGTCTTCCTTTGAGAGAAACTCACAGCACAGTGACTGAATGACTCGTTTTGGATTGCGAATGACTGGTTTTGTTTACAAAAAGGAACACAGAAATATTGACTCAGATACTGTAAATATCTCAGAAAAGGCCATTTTTCAGCAATGAGGGGGATTGAAAAAGGACACACAGCTTGAGAGACCAGATCAGAGGAAAGAGAGCTCTCTGCTAAAGGAGCAAAATGAAGAGAGTCCAGAAAGTGTTTTCTTAAACAAGCTTGTACAGGAGATGCAAAGGAGCAGAGGAAATAAGGTGTTACACAGACTGCCTATGTCTCAAAGCCAGGGCAAGAGGGCTGCTTCTGGTTTTACAGGTTCTCTGCAGGAATACCGTCCTTAAAAAGCTACAGAGATCAACATTATTACCAATTACTCGCTACAAAAAAAAAAAAAAATCACCTTTCCCACCCTTGGGGGATAGAAGGCTGTACCTGCTGAAGCTCACTCAGCTTGTCACTCCTCCGGCCCTGCTGTCACTTGTCTCGTGGGCTGAGCTGCTCAAGCGACCTGAGAGCAGGAGTTGCAGCAGGAGTGACATTTCCCCATCTGTCACGTCCTAATCCACGGCAGAGTTATAAATTGGATAATGGGCAGCACCAGCCTACCAATGAATACAGCGAATATAATCCCCAGCCACGGGGCCGGGCTGTGTTTCAGCCCCATCTGTGAAACCCTCCTGCGCGTCAGGATGTTCACTGTGCATCGTGCAAGCCCCAAAATGCAGCAGCACTGCTCCACTGCCCACAGCATCCAGCTGGTTTTGGAAACGAAACAGCAGGCAGTGGCACCTAGGGATTTCAGAAACATCAGCACTGCTTTCCAAACAGCAGCACCACAGCTCTCAGCTTGCACTCCAGAGGTGGATGCCTTCCCCACCTGGAGCCGGGGTCGCCAGGCTCACTCGGAGCCACAGAGCCGATCACCCTGCACTGGTGGTGGTTCCGTTTCTGCCGCTGCAGAACGCTCCTGCTGCTGCTGAACTATCGCAGCCACGCAGGGCTCGGCCGGCGAGCGCTCAGCCCAGCGCGGGCGGGCAGAGGCAGCGCCGCAGCAGCGCCGCAGCTCAGATCGCTCCGGGGCCGCCGGACACCCACACCCACGGCTTGGGCCGCCTGCCCGACATCAGTCTGTGCAACAGGCAGCCGCTCCTGGCCCAGCTGCACCCACAGCCTCGGCTTTACACCGGGCTCCGGACCAAAGCCACCGAATTTCAAGGAGCTGCAGGTCTGCACAACCACACCCCGCATCGACAGGATGGAAAACATCCAGGCGCTCTGCAGCCTTAGCCGAAGGTTTGTGTGGGGATTTCGGGTGAGACCTGCATGTGTGGACTAGTTTAACCTCGCAGCAGTTTGTCTCTGAAAACACTTCCCATAACAGGCAGGACTATCCAAAGCACCCAGTTGTGATCAACCGGGGAGATAAATTCTCCGGAGTACTTTTCCAACTGTGTATGAGGGTATGACTAAGAGATTGTTTATAATAAACTGAGAACTACTCAGTTCAAACATGTCAGTTCCTACTGGAAATGAATCAATACTGCAGCCACTACTGATCCTCTGGTGGCACTTAAGGGACAGAAATACTGGAAAACATAATTGTTCTTCATCTGGACAGCAGCTGTAGCTGACCTGTGACAGAAACGCAATTCAGTGAGCATTCCAGGCAAACGGTGAGATTGCTCTTCTAGGAAGAAAAACAAAAGCTGCACGCGTTACCCACTACGGATGTCCTCAGTCCTTCGCAGCTTCAAACCATCTCACCACAACACTACATTATGACAAAACACTGCTTTTATGAACGAGCAGGCGGGTCCGGGTGTCCCGGGTGTGTCCCGGGGCTGTCCCGGGTGGAGCGGGGTCCGCCAGGGGGCGCGCCTGCCCCCGCCGCGCCCCCGCCGAGACGCGCGCTCTCGGTTCGCGCCCCCCCCCCCCCGCACCCCAGCCCGCCCCTCGAGCACGGGAGCGCGCGCGGGGCCGCCGCCGGTACCCGCTCCCCCCTGCCCTTAAATTAATAAGTAAAAGCAAACGGACAGGTCGGTAAATAAATAAATAAATAAGCGGCCGGCTGGCCCCGCTCCCATGGCCGTTCCTCACCTGCGGGCGCCGCGGGGAGGAGCCGGAGCAGCGGCCGCAGCTCCCGGGTCGCTCCCGCCGGGGGCGGTGGGCGGGCGCGCGCGCGCGCTCGGCCGGTGCGCGGACTCTGCCCTAATTCGCCGCCGCCGCCGCCATGATGGAGGGGGCGGGGGCGGGAGCGCGGCGCGTGCCGCACGTCACGGCTCGCGCCGGGGGAAAGGGCCGGGGCCGGCGGGGGCTCCGCCCGCGTGACGTCACCGCCCGGGTGGGGCTCCCGGTGGTCACGGGACCCAGTCACCGGGAAAAACCGGGGTGCGCTCCTGCCCATCTGTCCCGTTTTACTCGTGGGTTCGGAGGAAAACGGGACTGGACTCTTGGCACTTCAGTCTCCGCGGCCCTGACCTCTGAATCATGTAAGGCTAAGTGGGTCCGAGCCCCAAACCGAACCCCCCACAGGGCAGGAAGAAGCGTGACTATGACGAATACTGCATTTGACACTGATTTGTAAAGAAATGGTTTTGTCTTTTCCACCAAATATTCCTGGAGAATGGAAATGGAAGTTGCCAATTAGAACAAACCAATACTATTATAGATCATGAAGTTGGCTTAAACTGTGCCGTAAAGAATGCTCTTTCTTGCATCTTTCTGTTTCTCCCCTGCACTGCCAACACAAAGCTACTTCAGGGCCTTTCGAGCGAGTTCGTCCCCATGTTTAATCTCTATTCGCTGCAGGTTCCACTCACCGCAGTGTTTCTGTGAAGTGGCTCAGATTGTACAGCGGCAGTGACACGGCACCTGCCCCGCCATATATGGTGGGGTGACATCATACAATACGGGTGTTCCTATTGGCCCAGAGGCGCGGTGGGCGGGGCTTGTGGCGGCCCAGCTCCAGCTGTGACCCGAACCGGATCTGATTCCGCTCGCGGCTACCGACGGCACCGGGCGCGTCTCCTCGGGCCTGCCACCGCCACTGTCACCGCCACTGTCACCGCCGCCATGGCGCTCAGCGATGCCGACGTGCAGAAGCAGGTAGGGCCGAGCGGAGCCCCCTGAGGGCCGTGAGGAGCGGGGCTGACTGCGCCGGGGCCCGCAGTGCAGCGCTGGGGCCCGGCTCTGCTGCTCTGCCGGGGCGCTCCCCTGCGAAAGGAAGGTCGCTGAGGGGAGAGATCCTGGCTTGGAAAGAGCAGTCTTCGGACAAAGCCATTTTTGCCCTGCCGGGTTGGATGGGCCCCACTGGGGAACTTCCTTGAGGCGTTTTGGTGATATCTTACGCCAGATTGTAACGAGAGGGTTCATGAGCAGCCTTTGTGCTGTGTGCAGTGTTTAATTGCACCCCAAGGCAGGTAAATGCACAGCTTTAGACGAGTAATGTGTTTTTGCATGTCGCTGTGGTAGATGTGTAGAGGTGAGGGCCAGTCTCTTCTTCCTAAGCAGAGAAGTGGCCTTAAGCTGAGACAGGGGAGATTTACATCAGATAAGAGACACAAAAAATTCACTGTTAGGCTGGTCAGGCATTGGAATGGGTTGCCCAGGGAGGTGGTGGAGTCACCATCCCTGGAGGTGTGTAGGAAATGTCTGGATCTGAAGTGGTTTGGGGGTTTAAAGGTTACAGTGTAGTGGTACCTTGATGGTTGGACTGGGTGATCCTGAGGGTCTCTTCCAACCTAATGATTCTACGGTTCCCTAAGGATTTCCCGTCTCTTCTATGCTTGTAGCTGTGTTACCTTCAGTTAGCTGTACCTCAGCATTTGGGTGGGCTGCTCAGCGTTCCTAAATGCCCTTTTCAGTTCTTCATCCTAAGCAGAGTGCTGCAGCCTGGGCTTGGCTTGCAGTGGAAACTTCCAGCCCTGAAGTCTGGCTGTGAACACTCCTCCAGAGGCAGGATGACTTGTCCCTGTTGACTGTAAACACTGCCCATAGCTAAAAAAGCTGCTTTCAGCTGGGTTGGAGATGATGTGTGGTGTTAAAGGCTGTGGGGATCCAGTCAGCACTGGTCTGGGTGGTTTCTTGCAGGTGATAAGCAGATCAGGCAAGTTCCCTTTGTCCTCTGCATCACAAGTACTTGTGTCTCACTTTCTCATTCAGTAAACATAGTCTCTTGGCAAGGAAGCATCACAATAAAAGTAAAATTAGTAGGGTGCCCTTCTCCAGGAGAAGAATTGTAACATTACATTGTCTTCCTTTTATCTACAAAGCTCGGGTTTTTTTTTCCTGACACTTCCATGAGAATAATAAAGATAAAGCTGACTGTTAGGGTGGTCTTGCTCAGCCAGAATGGAGCTGAACTTCAAAGGTTAGTTCAGGCTCTGGTGATGTCATGAACATGTAAAACTAACAGCATTTCACATCTGCAGCATTCCTGTCAGTGCTTTACACTCCTGAGCCCAGGATGATCCTGCAAACTGGAAAGGAGAGTGCTAGTGGCTGGCAATCCTGCATGTGGATGAATCTGGCATGACCTTGCCAGCTGGTCCTCTTAACTCCTTGCCACCACACTTCCAGTGATTGTCACTTGGAAAATCATCTCTGATTGAGACTTTTTCCCACTGACAGACTTGCTTTGTTATTCTGTCAAAGGTATTTAATGTATTTTTCCATCTGGTCACTTTTAAAGCCCATCTAACATCTAGAACTTCCTTCTGAAAGGATAATCCCACTGCTCCTGATGGGAAAACCCCTTCTTCCATTCTATAGGAAATACTGCTTTAAAATTAGTCTCTCATTTCCAAATGCGTTTTTGTCAGTGTTATTAAAACTAATCCTATTTATAGATGTTAAAATCTCACTTTGGTGCTCTCTTCATTTCTGCAAAAAGCAAGAGGGGATTTCAGTACAGCAGCTTTTGAAGTAAGTAACACTGTTCAGTCTTATCAGTCTAGAAGTAGGTTCCATATTAGCTTGCTTCCATCTCATTCCTTTTCTTTACACAAGGGATGTTTCCTGAACACCCAGAACTGTTAAAAGTGCTTTTCCAAAATTCAGAAACCAGACTACACTGGAGGAAGTGACTCAGTAACATAAAGGCTGCTGCTGCTTGGTCTTGTCAGTCTTCTTCAACAATAGGCTATTCAGCAAAATAATATTCTTATTTTAAATGCCTCTCTTGTCCTTTCTGAAGGGCAGGATAGGAAGCTGATGCTGTAGGTAGACAAGCACTTCAGAGTCTTTGAAGACATGAATTAAAATAAAACCTGCTGATTTGAATTTGAGGATGTTGATGTTACTGTTCACTTCTTCCACTGTGTTAACACGTGTTTAAAATCTTCCACTTGTCTCTTCACTTCTGTTTTTTCATCTCTACAGGCTTAGTGCTGTTCTGCACATTGGCTCAGTTTTCACCTTGGCACCTTTCTAACCTCCTTAAAACATTTAATTTTAACATGAGATTCTATAAATAGAGTCTTTTGTGTGAGTTTATTCAGACTGGATTTTCTGCAAAATGTGTCTCATCACTAAGTGCAAGCAAAATGTCAGTAGGTTTTTAACGTCTGCTCTCTCTGGCTATGGAAGTGTCTGTACCTCATCCAGTTGCAGTTTGTTTGGGAGTGAGTCCTTCCAGTGAGCCCCAAATGGGAACCTGATCTGAGGAATGGTCACAGAAAGGCATGTGATGGATGAACAGAACTTGGTCTGATTGCTTTCCTGGTCTTTAAGCTGCTGGATCCTGGGCTCTGTAGTGCTTTGAGGTGGCTTCAGAAATGTTTTTCAAGTGGGACTTACTGGTTCATGTGGGGCTCTGAAGCAGCATGTGACATTCTTGGTGTGGTCTGGATCATGGAGCGTTGCTGCCACTGTCTCCTTCCGCTCCAAACTGACCTTACAAGTCTTTACAGAATTTATTACAGGTTATTTGTTACAGGTTTTCAAGAGAAGTGTCTCTGGTGCTCAAAGGAACTTCTGGTTGTACAAATCTGACCAGAGTGGTCAGCAGCACTTTGCTTTGCTTCACTGTTCACCTATGGAAGGCCCAGGTTCATTCAGACACCACCTATGATAATCTTCATGTTTCATGTAAATGTCACAACAAACAGACTCATTTTGCTCTGTGAGGATTTTTGAAGCCTGAGAGTTTTTTTTTAATAATCCCAGGGGTGAAAAAGTTGGTCTCATTAATGAAGAATGCCAACACCCAGCCTCACATTTCTATAAATTTACTTTTGAGTTGGTTGGTTTGTTTTGGGGTTTTTTTATAGTTGCATACCTGAAGTGCATTCTTCTAATGGCAGTTAGTGGAAGAGCATTTTATAGAATTATTGGGGAAAATAGTTTTCTTGTAATATATGTCAAGATGAACTGACTCTTTAGTGTGTATGCTCAATTAAATTTCCTTGCAAAACAATATTGTATGAGTTAGTAAATGGATATAGAGGATCTACAAATGAGGTTATATATACACCTACTTCCTCTGGTCAATGTCCTTTCCAACAGAAAATATTTTCTTTCCTCTGTCTTGTTTTAGATCAAGCACATGATGGCTTTCATCGAGCAGGAAGCCAATGAAAAGGCTGAAGAAATAGATGCAAAGGTAAAAATGGAAGTTCACTGTCAGTAAGTGCAAAAGGAAAACTGCATCCCACATCCTCCTTTGAAAGTTGCAGTCAGAGAGGACTAGAACACCTTTGTAAGCTACAGCTGATTTCTGTTTAGTTATTACATAGCAAAAAAAATATTATACCAAATAAAGTTAGCATTTCTTAGTTTTTGACAAATGAAAATGACTCAGAGCTGGTTTTAGTCAATGTTTTGGTGGCTCTTGAATATATTTGTATCAAACTTCACCCCTTTTTTACAGAATCAGAAGAGCTGAGTGGTAACGTGACTCAATTGGATTAAGCAGAACAGCCTCCCCCACTAAATTAGTATTTAAGGAATGAGTTTAATTACTTGCAGAATGCTTCACTTAGGTTAAGCCACAAGAGACTTGGTTTAATATTAACCTGGTGATAGAGTATAGATGTTTACTGAGGAAGGATTAATGGTGCCTTTCAGCCCCAACAATCTGCATTGTACCACTACTGAAATGCCTTGTTGGTGTTGGACTCAGCATATGTGTTGCTGATAATATTTGATCTTCATTAAACATTTAGATTTACACAAGTATTTAATCAGTACAAAAACAGGTATTCCTGAAGATCTGCAAACAGAACTCAGAAGTTGAGATTGGATTCTCAGGTACAAGTAGGAGAATTATCCATGTGTTTTTACATTCTGTCTGGTGAGGCTTCACAAAAAAAAAAGTAACAGCTGTGCTGTCACCCTCCTTGTGTAAGAATTACTTAAAGAAGTGAAGGGTTTTTACATAGAACCATAAATTGTATTATCCTATCTTGTCTGTGAATATGCTCTTTTACATTTTGGTTCTGTTTTTTTCAGCCCAAGGAATCAATTTCCACTTCAGTTATTTAATTTTTACTGTAGGCAGAAGAGGAATTCAACATTGAGAAGGGTCGCCTTGTTCAGACACAGAGGCTGAAAATCATGGAGTATTATGAAAAGAAGGAGAAGCAAATTGAGCAGCAAAAGAAAATGTAAGTTGCTTGGGTTAGACAGCTGACTTCAGAGCCTGAGCTCGCATTTTGTTGTTAAATTTATATAAAATTCTTCTTCCCTTGGGAGCAGGCAAATTGTAGACAACATAATTCAGTTCTAATCGTGAGTTTCTGCTTTTTTCTGGGGAGACATTATCAAAGCTGAGCTACAATGTTATAACTTAGTGTGATGAAAGAATCCTTCACATTTCTTTATGTAGTTAATGTCTAGAATTCTATCCTCCTCTGTTACTCTGGGTCAAATGATCATGTTGGGTTTAGTTTGGCTGTGTCTTCACCAAGAAAGGGCTTCTGCAGTTTAATCTTTTGTGCAAGTCCAGAAACAGGTTCAAATAGGTGAACAGACCTTGTTTTTAAGTGTTGTAGAACTGTTACCTTTAAATGCAAAGCGTGCAGTTAAATGTTACAGTTCTTCTGTCAAAGGCTGATGGATTGATTCAACTTTATCATGCAACTTGCAGTCAGATGTCCAACCTGATGAATCAAGCAAGGCTGAAGGTCCTCAAGGCAAGGGATGACCTTATTGCAGTGAGTATCTCTGAAGTAAACACACAGTCTCTGTTTCTACCATGTGTTAGGAAATTGAACCATTCTCTAAAGAAAATATGATTTTTGACTGGGTGATGTTTGCTTTCAACATCCAAAAATGGCTTTCCAAGCTGCTCTGAAAAGGCCTTGAGGATTTAGTCCAGCTTTGCTAATCTCCTTATTTTCAGTTTCCATTACCTGCTGTTTTAGGGAAATACATTGGTCTGCCAGGAACATTGCAGGCAGTGTTGTATCTGTCATTTGCACAGTAGCTTGTTTCTTTAAAGAGCAGCAACTCAAGAGCAGCAATCTCTGTTGCACAGTTGGTAGAATTTTGAAATTCCGTTTCCCTGAAACAATGTTTATGTCAAACACCCAGCATGACATAAGCAAGGAGGCTTAAAACTGGGATTTTTTTGTGTCCTTCAATGGCCCATAGTACATGAAAAGTTTTGCTTCTTGTTCTGGTAGGTGATCAGTATGTGTGTTGACACAGAGGGTGAGTAATCATTCATCAGGGCAGGCTACATTCAGGCTTTTGTGGGTGTCCTGTGTTTATCTCTCACCCTGGGCAGTGTGTCCCCATTCTGCTTACTGAGCAGTGACCAGATGTGCTGTGCTCTCCCACCCTGTCTCAGAAATAGTTTGAGTGTTCCATGTTCTGCTAGATGGGGCTGTTGAGCTGTTGGAAAAGCTTGAGACATCCGTGGAAGTCAAAAATAAAAGATGGGATAAATGTTCAGGTTGATGCTACCATGAAAAAGAGGAGTTAGCAGAAGAAAATCACCAGTTTATTGACTCTTTAAAACAAGTTTCAAACTTCAGATTGTATTCCAGAGACGAAGAAGGTGGATTGCTCAAGGGCTAACTCTGTTGTGGTAGTCTCTGCTGGGTAATCTCTTCCTCATTTGTCTGCTGACTCAGCCTCATGCTTCTGAGTAATTCTAAACACTCTTCCTCATTTTAAGACATTTAAAGTCACATGCTGCTCAGTCTTTCTTCCCTTATCAGATCTTTGGCTTCTTTAGTGAAGAGAGATGAGCAGTTCCAGAAATGCAGTGTTAGTCTAGGGAGGACAGAATAACTAGGTTTGACCATGACAGTAAATTGTGATAGTTTTATATCCTCATACTGATTGTGTTACTGGGCACTCTTTTTCAAAACACTGTGAGACAGGACAGGAAAGAAAGGTTTATACCAAATCACAGAGTTTCTTTATCTGAAGCATTTCTGATGGTTCAGTTTTACAAGCTCTGAGTTAACTCACATTTCTTTAAAAGCTTCTTAAGAATTCAGTCCCATCCAGTACTGATTTGCTGAGTAAAGATAACCAAGAAAGCTACTTCAAATTAAAAATAAGGTCTCTCTTTTAAATTTTGATTTGCATTTACTTACAATTAAAGGATACTTAACCTGAATATTATTTGATGGAAAAATAGGTTGGATTTCTTTGCTCAACCATAAGGCTGAAAAAAATTTGTTTGGACAACTGTATTGTTTTACATTAAGCAGTTATTTACTACATATTTCATTTATCTAAGTTAATGCTCTAAGTACTATCCTTTTACTCCTGAGCTCTCCCTTTTTCACACAAAAGTAATTATTGTCAGGTTCTAATAAGGTCAGCCCAGGGCAGGAAGAAGGGAAGTGTTGGGCAGGGATAGTGTGCCACGCACAGAGGTGGAGGTCTAGCTTGGATGAACACCAGCTGGGGTGTACATTTAGGTGTTGACAGGGTATGAGAGCTATAATGAAAGTACAGAAAGTTGGTAGGCATGAAACCAAATGCCAGACAGATGGGCTCTGCTGATCTGATTTCTTCTGAATGTAGGATTTGCTGAATGAGGCCAAGCAGAGACTTGCCAAGGTGGTGAAGGACACTGCCAGGTACCAGACACTGCTGGATGGACTAGTTCTACAGGTAAATATTTAAATAGTAAAAAATGGATCATTGCTGCTCTAGCCCCCCATGTTTCTTTTTGTCAGAAATAGCCCTTTGAAAGTTACAGTTGTATGGGAGTCTGGATCAATTGCTGCTGAGTGGTCCTTGAGTTTTAAACATCTCTTCAATATCTTTGAGTCTTGGATTCTGAACAGAAAAGACTGTGGCTCATTTTGAGGTGTGGGACCTGGTACACCAGCAGCAGTTCCATTGTAAGAACAATGGCAGATGTGCACACACATTTTGGGGTTCACACATCAAGCTGCTGTAGTGATCAGTTGGATCAAATGCATCTTTGGCCGAGGCTGTTTCTCTAAACCTACAAATCAGTCCATATCTGCTTTGAAAACCTTTCTGGCATTTGAGACTTAATAAGCTTTGACAAATTTACTGTAGTATGGAGTGTGCCTGTGACAGAAGCAGGCACAGAAACAGAAACCAGTGCTTTGCTTGCCTAGAAGAGCATCCTCAAGCCCCAGAAATGAACGGCTGAAAGTCCACTGTTGGCCAGGTCAGTCCTGTGAGCTCTGGTGCCTCCTTCTGGCACAGTCTGATCCTGTTGCTGTGAGCTCCAGGAGCCACCCACGAGCTCTCCTGTCACACTTGGATGGCAGAGTTTTCTCAGTCGTGTCTCCTGCCAGCTTGTGCCTCCGACTGGGTGTTGTTCTTTGTCACGCTCAGGTCTGGTGTTGCTGCACATCAAACAAACCATTCTTGTCGTTGCAACACTTGTCTTGGCTCATTGTGTTAGATCCAGTGAGGGATCTGTGCTCACAGCTGGACCATTGATGATCATTGTAGGTGCCTTCAAACTGGAATTAAACTTATTCTGTTCTAGCCTCAGGTATTACCACAGGAAATGCAAGGCAGGGGTTCTTAGAACAAGCATCTGAAACTGCTGCATGTCTTCAAGACCTTTGGTTGCATGCTCAGCAGTGATCCTTATGTGTGCATAAACAGTAACTGGCCAACACAGTCCTGAGATTCCGTATGTTTAGTTGCACTTGAGTTCCAAAAACATCATCCCTCTTTGGGCTCTTCCCCAAATATTGGTGCTGTCCTCTCAGAATGTCTGTGTGAGGTGAACTTGTGAACAAAGATCTAAATAAATAAGGCTGATACTGTTGGGGCTTGGGTTTCAAATTGATCAGCTTCTTTCCTTTCTTGGGGTTAAATAATTCTGACAAATTATTAATTATTGATAATAAAGAAAATGTTGACTTCCTGAAGCTAAAATGGTTATTCCTTGCAGGGATTCTACCAGCTGCTTGAGCCCAGGTTAGTTGTTCGGTGCAGGAAGCAGGATCTCCCCATGGTTAAGGTAAGACACCTGGAATATTTTGTCAGTGCCCTGCTCACAGAAGCTGAGACCTGATTATAGATATTTGCTGCTCAGATCCCCCTCTCTGTGTGCTATGAAAACAAGCTTTGCTGCTTGAACTTCTGTTGCAGCTACAATGTGCTTCCAAAGTTGGGGAACGTTTCCCTGCTTGGATATTACCGTGGAAACTTTAGACATGGCTACAGTATTAAGAGTAATAACTGGGTTTGGCTGAAGAGCCAAACTGAAATTCATTTGTTTAATTAAAAAAAAAAAAAAAAAAAGAGGCCTCAATCTCTTCATTTTATTATTACAAGTGATTGAGTGATCAAACCTGAGTGCTACAGTAGCATTTGTCAGTGCTAACTGGAGGTTTATCTTCTGTCCTAGACTGCTGTACAGAAGAGCATTCCCGTCTACAAAAATGCCATAAAAAGGGATGTGGATGTTCACATTGACCAAGACAGCTTCCTGCCAGAAGATATGTAAGGAAAATGGGATTGTTTTGTTCAGGGCACTAACTTTATGCAACTTTTCAAGCCACTGCTCACATTAGTGTCAGAAAATTAGGTATGGAATGTCCTCAAAGTGGCTGTTGCTGTTCTTGTGGAACTGGCACTTCTTTGAGTTTAGCAGACACAGACTCTGCAGTTTTATCCAGACAAGCACTGTGTCAATCAAAAATGTGAGGAAAGGTTTTGTGCAGTCTCCAGGCTGATTCACAGTACTGGAGTAGGGAATAACTGTGCATAGGAACTGAACCACTGGTCTTTTAAGGAGAGGTAATATGGATGTAGCCATGCTTTCTGTCTCAAGATGAAGCAAACTGAGTCCTAAGGTGCTGCAGGAGAGGCACTTGATGGGGTTTGTGTCTGTTTTGTCTGCAGGGCTCTTTCCATATGGTATCATAGAAGTACCATAGACAAAGCTGTATATTCTGTCATCTTTATGTATGGGCCAACAAACAATACTTCCAAGTCTTTTCCTCACTTTCCAAAATGTGACAGCTGTCTTAATAAAACAGAGTCTGAAGCTATTTTGAAGGGACAAATTGCGTACTCCACTTAGATTTAAAACATGCTAATGAGGATCCTTGCACGTAGCTGTGGTCTCTGATAACTCCAAAGATGCTTTGCACTGATTCACTGGATCTCTTTGTGCTGATTCCTATTAAGACATGACCAAAAAGGTTCTTTTTTTATAGAATTGAAATGTTAGCCATGTATCTGACATTCCTATAAAAGCTGATTTGGCATTTTTGTTTGCCACATTCTGACTCTGACCATGGATTTCACTGCATTATTTCTTTTTTGTTTTGTCCATCTTTAGTGCTGGAGGTGTTGAAATCTACAACAGTGATGGCAAAATTAAAGTTTCCAATACCCTGGAAAGTCGTCTGGACCTTGTAGCCCAGCAGGTAAGTTTCTCCAACAGGTAGACAAAATACAATTAACTAGTTTGTTCTTGTAAAGAAATCCTTGTGTTTCCAAAGTATCACAATAGTGCATGGCATCAGATTTCATTGGGAATGACAAGTAAGAAGTGATTTTTGAATGGAAAGAAGTAAATTACTTATTGTTTGTGCAGCAAAAAAAAATGGCTTTCCCCACAACGATTCCATCTGAATTAAGCTTAAGCATAAAACTCTATAAATTAAGGTACTGAAAGCCTTGGTTGTGACTGCACTGCAGTCAAGATGCTGAAATGCTGAGGCTAATTTGAATTACTGAAGCTAGCTTGAGTACAAACTTCAGCTGAGACCTATTACACCCAAGTGCAAAAAACCCTAGCTTTGGCATCTCTTACATTGCAGTACAGGCAGTGCTTTCAGACTACAGAGTCGCAGGCAATGTGTGATCAGAGAAAGACTTCAGAAAGCTCAGATGAAGTGATTTGTTAATTTTGAAGCCAACTAAACTATCCCACAGTGCTTGCAGGAGGAATGCACAGCAGTTTCATTGCCCATTTCACACAGCTGATGTGTTCTTTCTCTACAGATGATGCCAGAAATCAGAGTGGCTCTCTTTGGTGCTAATGCCAACAGGAAGTTTTTGGACTAAACCTCTATGGGAGAAGGTGGGATCTGTTCCACTGCCATACTGAAGGGGATGCAAAAGCATCTGCTAATGTAAAATTTTGAAATTCAACATTACTGTGTCATCCAGTATCTGTTCTTCAATTGAATAATTTTGCATACCTGCTGTGCTTAGCCTCTCTACTTGTGGTTAGAATGCCTTGCTCAAGGGATGTGAAGACATAGATATTCATCCAGAAGTGACACTAGGAAATGGAGGCACTTGGGCTCTTGGCTTTCCCTGCACTGTTGTGACTCTGTAAAGGCAAGTGGTCCATTTAGGGTCACTCTCTTTGCTTTGGCCACGTCTCTCAGTTGTCTGATCTGTGAAGTAAATTCCTGTGCTGCTGATGGCAAATCCCCTTTCAGTTATGGTCTTCAGTGTTACAGAGGGCATGTATTCCTTCCCAAGGTTAGTAGTTCAATTCATGTTACTTGGTCAGGCATTTCCTGTTCTGTATATGTGATTTAAAAAAAAGCCTGAGCCTGTAAAACTCTATTTATTAAAATAAAAATGCGTGTGTGTATGGAGTTCCTTGTCACTTCTCTCTGGAGCATTGGCAGCAACCTTTGAAAAGTGGGATTGTTTGTGTAAGGACTTCTACCTGAGCTGTGTGTGTGAACTGTTCTGTGAAGCTGCAATTCAAGTGCAAGGAATAGTGTTAAGCTGTTTGCAGGAATAACATTGGATTGTAGGCAAAGCTTTTGAATAGGAGCCCAGGATTCTGGAGCATCATTCTCCCTGAAAAATGGGTCAGTAGTTTTACTCCCTCTATCTTCTGTCATAGGAGAGAGCTACAGTAACTCATCTGTGCTACTTAGATTATACAAACACCATCTATTTCCCATCACAAGTTTGTTGCTTCTGTGCAGGAGATGCAAACTGTACCCTGACTCTTCCTAATGCTCAATTTGAGATTCCTTTCGTGGAAAATAGAAGCTGGTGAATTACTACTTAAATGTGTTTTGAACTCATCTTCTCTAAGTGTTGCAGTGAATCAGGAGTGGTAGGAGTTTTGCACTGTGCCATGAAGAGCATCTGCCAAGCTGCAGCAGCACTGCCTTCATGCAGGTAGCATCTTTCATGAAGGTAGCAAGACCTTCACAAATCCAATTTTGAAAAGCAAAATAATAACTAGGTAAGTGTTTGACTGTGATTGTCACACTGGAAGATGTTATTTACCATTTACTTTACTCTGTTAGTTTTGTATCTTCTTTCTCAAGAAGGAGGAAGAAACTTGTTACACTTAGATTCAAGAATTGGTGTTGTCTGGAATGTGTTCAGTGTTAGTCAATGACAGCAGGTGATTGAGAAAGGGTCTGAGATTTATTTACCTCTCAGCTGAAGTCCAGGACTAGGGAGTTTGTATCCCCCATGGCTCCCCCTAGGCTGACTGAGGCATTATTTGGAACATCCTGGTCCTTTATTCCAGGTAATAGGAACTGTCACCGAGTTTTTTTACCTTAGAGATGCAGAGGAAAATGGAATATCCCATCCATGTGTACCTAATGTTGTTAGCAACCCTGTTATGTCTTCATGCAAACTTCCTTCAGTGTTTGTACACTGATTTTTGCAAGTCAAATGTGAAGCAAAAGCAGCATTTCAGGACAATTTCAGAGTTCCTCCTGGAGCATTGTTGCAGCACAGTTTTGTAAGTTGAACTGTGCTGCTGAATGTGGCCTGATGACCTAGGGCAAATCAATGAGAATATTGATCTTTATTCATCTTTGTATAAGCATTCATAATATTCCAGTTGGGAACAGTAAACAAGCCCTAAGACAGATCAGCACATTAAGAAACTGGACAAATAGAGGGAACAAAGGAGTCATTAAATCAGGAAAAAAATCCTCTGTGAAGTTGTGATGGGAGAGGCAAGCACTGCAGTGAGATGGAAAAGGAGTCAGGGAAATAGATAATATTGCACTTATTCTGCAGAGCTGGCAGTGGAAAATTTAGGAGTGGGCTTGACACTAAGTGGTCACCAGAGGACTTGAAATGTTGCTGCACACCTGAATCACAGCCCTGTTTCAGAAGGCAGTTTTCACACCTGGGGGTATTAACATTAATCAGGCTGTGTGAATGCTCCCTGGAAGGGCATGCATGTGTCAAGAAGGGAGGAAGCCTGGAAGAAAACACCCAGAGGCTGGCAGAGGGAGGGAGCCTGGCTTGTTGCATGCCCTGGAGCATTGACCTGCTGATGTCAGCAAGCAGAATATGCATCTCCTGGAAAACAGAAAAGTGTAAGCTCATACCTTACACAGCCCAATAGCACACACAGAACAGCCAGGCTGGGGCCACACAGCCTGTGCCTGAAACAGCTGGGGAATTAAAAGAAAATTACCCATTTATTCACTTCCAAAGAAAGTGCAGTGAAGGTAGAGCTGAAAAATTTGGAAATAAAAGTGAACCGCCCCAGGGAAAAATTCAAAGCAAAAAATTTCCTTTAGTTAGGTGGGCTCTGAGCTGTTCCTCTGAGGAGCAGAAGCTTGATAGTGCAGTGAAGCAACTTGGCAAAAGGTGTTTAGCCCTAGGCAAGAGCCCTGACAGACTTGAGTGAGGTTTGGCTGGGTGTGCTGTTTGATGCAGGCAGCTCAGAGAGGCAGGTGGGGGCCCCATCCTGCCTCTCAAAGGTGTTTGCAGGGAACAGGCCGTGACAAGAAGGCCCTTCCAGGGCTGGGAAGTTCCTGCTGCTCTCAGCCAAAGTAGAGCTGGCTGGGAAACCCCAAATCTGTCTTCCTAGGCATCTCATTCAGAGCATCCCATACTGGTTTTTTGGCTTTGCTTTAGAGAAAGCAAGAAAAACATCTGTACAGGAATATTCTCGGGTTAAAATCATGCTGACAATGTGCCAAAAATGTCATTTCCCAGCCCTTGTTACGTGCTGGAAATCAAAAGCTGTGGAAATCAAGGCTACCACGTTAAGTAGTTCAAGGCTGATCTGTGGGGAGAGACTGCAAAGAAACTATCAAGGGTGGTTCCCCCCAGCATTTCTAGAGGCTGTTTTACCTTCCTGTGTCCCAGGGGGTTTACAGGAGAGGGGAACAGCTGGCTCAGCTGGAAAAATGAGCACAAATAAGGGAGAGAGGGACACAGTGAATATTCCTGGTATTGACAGGTATTTTTTGCAAAACTTCTTTGATCCACACGTACACAGTTTACCTCGCTCCCTTGGGACCACTGCCTGCAGTGCCACTGTAACTCCTTCCTCCCATTTCCTCATGTGGTCATAGACAAAACCTGTCTGGAACATCTGGAGAAAGGCTGGTGCTTCTTCTCAGAGGTGCTCCTTCTCAGGACAGAGGAGCCTCAGTACCAGCAGCAATATGCCAGAAGTTAATCCCAAAGCAGTGTTTGGGTGGCAGCACAAGAAAATTGATAATGTCTAAAAATTTAAAGTATAATTCTTTTTCCTGCATGCACAAGAAGTAAAGCAGTTCAAGCACAGACAGTTGTTCCACACTTCTGCTCACAGCTCCAAACACTTTGAAGTGTTAGCTGGCATCACTAGCCAGGGCTGGGACAGGAATTGGGAATTGCTGCCTGGGTGATTTGCCTCTTGATGAAGAGCAACAAGCAGTTCATCACTCATGCTCTAAAATCCTGGCATTTGAAGTGTTCATCCCAGCATAGCAGTGGCTACAGCTGCAATGCAGGCTAAAGGTGATAACCTACTAAAAACCTTTAAAAATGTTTCTTCTCCAGCCCTGCAAATGCTGTTCTGCAGCAGGACATTCCTCAGTCTCCTCCACATTACATTGGCAGGCACGAGCTGTTTGCTTTCATCCAAGCTGAAGCATTTGCCTTTCAGTTTCACCAAGTGACCTCTTGTGAAGTCATCTGGAGTTGTAAAGTAAATTGGATCAACCATCTGGCTTTTTTTTTTCAGCTCCCCATTTAATATATTGCTACCATATCTCCCTGCATCTGAATGGTTTTATTGCTCTGTGCTAACCATTCCTTTTTCATCCTGTGTTTCCCTTTTTTCATGGAGCACCAGCTACAGGTAGTGACTGGAATCTGGCTGTGTTGTGCAAGAGGGAAAAAGAGGAGAGAGGCAAACCCTCAAGCTCCCCAAAGCTTGGCTGCTTTATCTCCATAGAGAGGTGTCCATGCTGCTGAGTTTGCTTCTGGCATGAGGCATCACCCTTTGCTTTGATTTCAGCCTTTTGGCTGGTAATTTAGGCCAGCCCTTTTGGTTGGCCACTCATATTGGTAAAAGTGAAAAACATACCCTAGGGGCATATGGCCCAAATAAATATGTTAATTAATTCATTATATGCAGGTACTTCTGTATTAATCATATTATAAAGCATAACAAAATTAGAAATTTAAAAAGGATTATATAAATAAGAAATAAATATTATTCTCCTCCTGCACCCCAAGAGCATTTTCTTCTGCATGCACCTCACTTTGGAGACCTCTGATGTACCAAAAAGTCTTTCCATGCTACTCATTAGTACTAAAACCCACGAGGCATTCCCAGCTCACCCCTTGGAGCTGGATGTGGGAGCAGAGGGTGCCTTTCCCTGCTGGGAGTGCCAAAGGAGAAATGGGGGTTTGGAAAGCAAACAAAGGCAGGGAAGGAAAATATCTTGGAGAGAAGATAGAGAGCATCACAAGTCTCTTGGAGAGAAGATAGAGAGTGAGATGGGTCTCCTGGGAGGCACAGGGGGGGTGTGCACACAGGGGATGCAGGAGCAGCCTCTTTGATCTCCCAGAACATCTGCTCCGTGGGCATCCCCCCATGGGGCAGCCCCACAGCCATGCTGCCTGGCACAGGGGGTGCACACCCCCAGCCTGTGCTCTTTCCCATGCTCCACAGCCCCTCTCCTTCACAGCAGCCCTGCAGAAAAGGCTTGTGCCTCCAGCCCTGGCTCCTTGCTCTTCGCAGCAAAGCAAGATTTGGTGTCTGGTTTAACCCCTCAAACCTCTCTGAGCTCTCACTGAGCTGTGGCCATGCCATGCAGGGGTGTCTGGGCTGCAGGGAGAGCAGCTAAAGAAGGGGCTGGGGGAGGGAAAGGGCCTTTGGGGCTTTAATTTCTGTGTGCCCTTTGCCCAGACAGCATGAGATCCCCTGAGATGGGCAGGGGACACAGGGTGACAAGGAGGACTCTGCTTAATGTTTTTTGGTGGCAGATGCTAAATGCCAACAGGCCTGGGGTCAACACCCAGTGTACAAAGTCTCTGCACAACTGATCAAGGTGTGGGAAGATGTCAAAGACATCAAACCTCAGCACTGCTGACTCGAGTGCACATAAACAGAGAGGTTTGGGCTTGGTGTGAGCCAGGCAGACAAAATCCAGATGATGCAGAGAGAAGTGGCATCGGCACTCAGGCACACAGGCTGCCAAGCAGAGCAGCAATTGTCATGGGAGCAGAGGATCATTCCTACTGAGAGGTCTGGTTTGCCTTCTCCAGATCTTCTGGGGGACTCACGTGCCTCCCAGCCCAAGGAGTGACCTCACACAGCCTAAGGTTCTCAGTTTGAGGGGTAAAAGGTCTTTCCCTTCTCCTCCCTGAGCTCAACACATCCTCATCAAACAAGGAAATAAGCAGCACATTTCTCCATGTCGTGCTCTGCTGTGCCTGAAGTGAGCACACTTCCTGGAAAAATCTGCCCTGGTTGTTATGTGAGTGATTGGGCTGGAAAGGAAGGTCTGGGTGCTACAAAGGGGACAGGTGAAACACTGCAACCCTCCCTGCTGACGCCAAAACCCAGGTGCTCTCCAAGGGGGATAACTGACAGAGGAACTTCCCAAGGGAATCTGTGTTTAACAGCAGGGAAGCTGGGCAGGATGCCTTTCCCTAGGGAAGGGAGATCAGAGGGAGGGGAGGCAGGGGCAGGCAGCCAAGGGAAGCAGAGCAGACTGGTAGGCACAGGCTGCATTTCCTCAGGGGAGATCTGTTTCATATGCAGGTATGTCTTCAAAGGGGACACCAGGGTGCAGGGCAGCACCAGGGATGCTCCAGGGATTAATTGCCCCCTCTCCTCCCCCTTCCCCCCCGGGAATTCGAGTGGAGAGGCAGGTGTCTGTGGGAGCCAGCCATTTCCCAGGGGGGAGTTCTAGTTTGCCACTGATTTTCCTAACAAAACACAGTCCTATGGGACCTTCCAAAAACCCATGCAGCCTGGAAAAGCCAGGGACCAATAGGGGCTGGGACTTGGGAGGTGGTAAATCTACTGGCATCTCCTGTTCTGTCCAATTCCTGCTGGAATTAGGGTGCTGATGCAGCTGGCTGGTCTGCAGGGCACAAGCTCTGCAGGACATCTTTCCCCACTCCACTGGTGCAGCAAATTGTAACCCAGTATCCCTCTAGGGAAAGGAAATCAAAGCAAACACTCAAATCTCCCCTGTGGCCACACTGTGAAGTTTCTCTCACTGAATCCCATATTGGGAATTTTGAGTTTCCAGCTGAGCCAGCATCCCCCCTTTCCTCCTCACTAAACCCAAGCCGTGTCCTTGTGCCCCCTGCTCCTGCTACAGGCTCCCCCTTCTGTGCTCAGCCCTCTCCCCAGGCCAGGCCAGGGTTTGATGGATTGCAAACTCCTCTGCCATGGTCAAAACAAAGGTCACGGCCCCAGGAAATTGCTAACAACTTTTGCCCACCGGCCCCGGAAGAACAGGAGCATTGGTGACAAGGGGGTGAACTTTTTATGATCCCTCCACCCAGGCAACCTCTTTGGGAAAGGAATTTTAAAAAGTGGCCAGGGAACATGAGGCTTCCGGGAGCTGACAGCAGAGGAAATGCTGCCCCAGCCCTTCCCACCCCTCCCTGCCCCCAGCAAAACTCTCTGCTGCTGGGCAAAGCCCCACTGGGGGGCTATTTTATGGTCCAGAACAAGTTTGCTTTTATTTCAGCACTTGGGAGACCCTAGTACATGTTTTGTGAGTGTGTAAATATCCAGGCACCAACACTGCACCCCACACCAAGCTCGTGGACAGGAACAAAGGGTTCAGGTACATTCTTACCAGGCAGGGGGGTGAACTGCCCCATCAGGCTGTGCTTTGCCCTCCTGTGCCTCTGCAAAATAAAAATCTGCAGCTTTGTGGGCTGGAGGAGATACAGCAGGGTCCCACCCTTCAAGAGACCCCTCTCTGCTTGGAGAAGCTGGATTTTACATCTCAATGTGAGGGGAAAAAAAAAATCAAAATTTTGAACTTATTTATTTTTCCTAATAGCTGTAAGTGAACATTTCTGTGATTAGAAAAAATTTGTTTTAGCCTAAAGCTGAGTCTTCCTGAGCTATCCCAAATGTCCCAGTCCTGCCTTTCTGTGTGAGGTAGCCTCTCCCACACTAAAGTGTGGTGACTAATGGGAAAATTCAGGATGGGAACTTTACCTGTAAGATGCTTTTCTTTTAGAGAAATACACAAACCAACCAACACCCTCCTGCCCCCCAACCCACCAAAACAAAACAAAAAACCAACAAAGCCAACAACAACAAAAACAAACAAACAAAAAACAAACAAAAAACCAAAAAACCACTGATTGTGCCAAAGACACTCTGGTTCTTCCTTCACCATTAGGCATTTCCAAAATGCTGCATTTAGCTCCATTACAGCTGCATCATCCTCCAGCTGTGGCAAAGCCTGCCTGCAGTCAGAGCTTTCCTCAGGGTCTGCCCTATCATGGGGGTGAGTGGCTGCCATTTCCTTCTACACCCAAACTGGGCACTAAACTGGTCCCTATTGAAATTGATTGATCAAATCCATCCCCAGTTCAAGCCTACATGAACAAGTAAGTTGCTTTAAAATGGCTCTTTGGGGAAAAATGCTGGGTCTGGGAAGCATCTCCCTGTTCCGAGGGAGAAGGAGGTTAGAGGGAGTTTAAACCTCAGGCTAAGAGCCCAGGAAAGCTCCCTTTGTACAAGGGGGTGGGAGCAGCTTTGCCAGCCCATGGAAAGAGGAGAAGAATCAAGAATTGTGGATAGTAGCAGAAAAAAAGGTAGAAAAAAATAAGGGGACACGTGGCTTGTTTGACACTGCCTTTTACACCCATGATAGCATCTTGTCAAGATCAGGATGTGGCATTTCCTAGAGCACAGATAAGCTTTGTCTTTACCTTCAAGGCAGCTCTAAAAGGAGCAACTCTGCATCCACCCCTTCCCAGGACTGGTTCCAATTAGTGCTGACTCCACTCTGTGCAGGCTTAGGCCCAGGATTAAAAATCTCCCCGTGCCAATCCCCTCTGACCCAAACACTTCCTGGGAGTGACAGTGCAACCAAATTCCTCCCCTTCCTAAATTGGACAGCTTACTCTTGTTACCCCAAAGGAGGGGAAGGGGGGATATGTGAGAGAGAGCAGCCCTTCATCCTCCCCAGGAACAGGGAGCCAAGGTCCTCGGGAGCCTTTGCAGGGCCTGGAGCTGCAGCCGTGCTGGGAAAAGCCCTGCTGGGATGTTTGACTTCATCTGCCTGCCCTGGACAGCAGGGGCAGCTCTGGCACCCAGCTGGTGGGTTTGGGGCACTCAAGATGTCAGGGTGCAGCAGATGACATCTCAGGCTCCTCCAAAAGCCCAGGATGGGAAGTTACTTACATGTGCTCCTGTGACTTCTCTGGCCAGAGGAGATGCTGGCCCCTGGCGTGGCCAGCAAGTAGGGAGCCCTGCACCACGGACAAATGTTTCCTGGGCATCTCTGCAGAGGCAGCTCTGGTGCTGAGAGCCAGGAGAGTGTGCTCAGCTTGGGATCAGCCCCATCCCCAGTGAGGATCCCACAGGAGGAGCCCATGGAGCAAGCAGGCAATGCTGCAGGGCTGTTTGGGCAGATGTGAGCCTCTGTTATCAGCCCTGGAGGAAAGAGAGGGAGATTTCACTGGATAGAGCTCAGGAGGAGAAGGAAAGGGCTTGCAGCATGCACTTGGGAGTCTTTGTGCCCTCAGCCTTCTGCTGTTCATCCCCACATGCCTCTGTTTGCTAGCACCAGTTTTTAAGGAAAGTCACCTTAATTCTGTCCTGGTGCAAAATCAGCAAAACTGAACAAGTTATTTGTTCAAAAAGCAGCTTGAATGGCAAGCCATGGCCAAGTGCAAGCTGCCTCCTTGCACCTACAGCAGCATGAAACAGTATGGCCAGTTCCTGGCTGTGATGCTGAAACCCTGGTGGAAAGAGCAAAGTTGTCTTTAAACACTTGCCTGTCGGGAGAGCTGCAACCCCTGCCCCATCTCACGTGGGAGATGGAACAAACAGCAAACAGCAAGTGCCCTTTTGGGCCCAATATTCATTTGGACCACCACACAGGGTGGATTTCCATTCCTCTTACAGCTCCTGAGGGCCAGCATGAAACCAGCACAAAGGGGAGTCACAGAGGCTCCATCAGCTCCTCCTTCACAGCATCACTCCATGTGCCCCACCCAGGGCAGTCACCACTTTCACAGCAGAGAGGTTTCACATGGGTGTCCTGTGCCCCAAAAATATGGTGTGTTTTGGGGAGAGAGGAAAACCCACAGCCCAGCAGAGACTTGGGGGGTGAGAGCAGTTACACCATCTTCTTTCCACAGCTGGGCTGTTCATAGGCAGAGAGCTGTGCATCTGAACAGGAAATGATCCCCTTGAGCTTTCCAGGTGCTCTCTTGTAAATGGATTACAGGTGGTACAACGGTGTCTGACTGCAGTCCAGGGCTTTGTGTCTCTGAAAAAAAGCCTTCTGTGTTATCCTCCCACCCCCATCCGCTTCCCCTTGCAAAGGAAGAGGGAAACCATCCAGGAGACAAGAAAACACACATACAGCAAGGGTGATTGCTATTTTAAGAATGTACTTTATACAAAATAACCAATTCATATGGAAATAAAATCTACAGACCTCCAAGGATCAAGATTTTAAAAAAGTTCTTTAAAAAAATTACCCAACACACAGTATTAAACTAACTATTGAGGTAACTGTCGCTCTTGGGGAACAAAGGTAATCAGCAGACCAAGACAAAATATACACAATATAAAAATAAATAGCATTCCCCTTTCCAGTATTGACCAGGAAAGTTCACACAACTTTGCAGCAGCAGGAGAGAGAAGAGGATCCCTGACACTGTGCTCTGCAGGATGGGGAGGGAGGCAGGGTAGCAGCAGGTGATGCAGAGGTGCAGCCCCTGAGGCCCTGCTGGGACAGAAGTGCTGGATGAGCAGCTCCAGCATCAACTCCTTCTCGAGCTGATAAACTGAGCCCATCCAGTCCAACCTTTCCTAAACAGCATGGGCAGCTGTTCAGCCCAGTTTCCAAATGAGCTGAGGACAACAAAGCCCAGTCCACGTGCCAGCACCCAGCAAAATGTGCCAGTGCAGAGCCCCACTGCAGAGGTCAGATTTCCCCACTGAGGGACACAGCAGAGGTGTTTTCACAGCTTGGTGTGGGAGGTCTCTGCTGCAGCCTCAGCTCACCCTCCTGTCACCCTGGGACAGCTGCAAGCCATTGACAAGGGCCAGGCTTTTCCTCCATGGCCACCAGACCCCTCCCTGCCCAACAATGAAAAGCACAGCAACATAAGAACAGCCTCACCCAAAAACAGAAAGGCCCCCGTTTTCTCCTTGTGCCCCTGACAGACAGATTACATTCTTTACAAACTTACAATAACACAGAAACAACCCCAATGTTACCCAGCTTCAGAAAAATGAGTGGATGTAGTGGCATGGACTCCCCCACTCCCTCCCCAGCAATGCCAAGTGAAGCAGCAGTGAGCCACTCTCCTCCCCCAGAGGCATTAAACCCACCCCTCTTCCATGTGCATGGATGGATGGATGGATGGATGGATGGGGCTCAACTTTACCCAACTGCTCCCTTCCCTCTCTGCCTTCCTAAACACAGAAGCAGCAACCAGCTCTCTCATGGCTACCTAAATCAACCCACCAATCTCTGGGAAAGCAGGAATGTGGCATGATGAAATATAGAGAGCACCTTGCTTCCCACTGAGACTGTGAAGACCCCCACAGGTGTGCTCCATAGCCATCTTAGCACTAAAACAGTACAGGAAGGTCAAAGTTGCACTGCTGCACGTTATTATTGCTCAGAAAAAGATCAGGCAGTAGTGTTCATTGATCCATTAAGGAGGAGAGACAAGAGTTTTCACAGCTGTACACAGTCTATGCACAGGCATTTTTAACCTAAACCCTCCTGGAGGTAGATATGCCAGGATCACGTGTGGGAGCCCTACACTGGGACCAGGAGCAAATCCTTGTGCTGGCAGATGGACAGACAGTGCTGGGCCTGGGTGCCAAACGTCCTTCCCTGGTGCCAAACCTCCTTCCCTGGTGGCAAATGTCTTTGCCTGGTGGCAAACATCTTTCCCTCTTGCTCTCTCCTGGATGCACTGTTCATTTTCAAATCCACATTTCAAAAAGAGAAAGACCTTTGCCAAAAGAAATCTAGGCCATGGCTGCAAATGGAGGAAGAAGAATGCAAGACCAGCAGTGTTAGATCTACAAGATGCTCCATGGTCTCTCAAATCCTGCATGTGAGCCAAGGTGAGACAGTGACCAAAAAGGGAAGGGCACAACACAGTGACTTCAAAGGTACACTGGGATGTTACTCTCTAGTTTCAGATCCATTAAACCCTGTCCCCAATTTCCCTGCCTGGGGGTGGATGAGCCTTGCCCTGGTTGTCTTCAGCAGCTCCTATTGGGACACAGCTGGACAGGGGCCCCTCCCCAGCTCTTTTTAAGAGTGAGAGGTGGGCAGAGTGGAAACCAGAACGTGCAGTTCATTATGTACTGGCTAAAAGAGATCTCCTCTGCAGTGTGCTCACCCTATCTATGTTCAACAAGTACAGATGGGGACAGGCTGTGAGGGCAACATTTGAGATGTTTTCTCCCTTATAATAAGGATAGGCTCTTAAAGCTCACAGGCAGCCCTCCTTGCACAGCCTGCTGGCCCAATCCTGGCCTTGCAGGAAGGACCTGGCACTCACACAACTGCTCTGCAACCTTCAGCACCCACCTTAAAGTGAAACAAGAATTATGCAAGAGAAAACTCCTCCATTCCTCCACTGATGCACCACAATAAAAACTTTCTAAGGGGTTGCTCTGATTAAGTGCAGACCCACTTGCATGGCTGCTCTGCAGCAAGGGGAACCAGGACCAATCACACCATCACAGATTCCACTGTTGGTCTTCTCCAAGCCACCTTCTGGGATGACACTTCCCTGTCACTCATTTCAGCACCTTCTCTGAAATTCCACAGAGCATACAGCAACACAGTCTTTTCAGAAAAGGAAAGCAGAATAAAGCCATCAAGAACAAAGAAACCACCCTGGTTGAACAGAGAGATGAACAAAAACGTGACAGCGATCAGTGGAGAAAACAAAGAAACGTTATTTTCTAATTATACTTTCATTTTAAATGGAGAAGTGTTGGGGTGAGAACCTGCAGGGGAGCTGCCTCAGTCAGCAGAATGAAAGACAGCCTCTGTGACTTGCTTTCTGATAAGACATCATAAAGCTGATAGCTCTCCAAGACCCTGAGAAACCACACTTACAAAAATATACACAGGCGATTTGCTTCGGAAGGTCTGCATGGGAAAGGCATTTGGCAGACAAAAAGGAATCAGAAGCTTCCAAGAAAAGTGTCTCCATCTACTTCAAAGTCACAAATCAAACCAGTTGGGCCCTGAAGCTTCAAATTTACTTTCCTCTTTCGTCCTCCTCATTGCAGGCTGGTGCCTTGGATTGCTACTGAGTGGTTTGGTGGGTCACACCATGGAATTTATAGATCGCAATCTTCTGAACACAGCTAAAAGTCACAGTGAAGCCTCAGTGACTGCCCTTTCCAGTTGAATTGCCAAGGCCTGTAGCACCTAAGATGCCCAAAGATTCAGGGGGATTTTACACAATGGGCTTTGAAAAGGCAACTTGACATCCCAGGAGCTTGGGAACACCCCATACCACTTAGAAAGGAGGAAGTGGTGGGGAGAGCAAGAGGCTAAAAAAGTAGAGTAGCATACAAAGCTCTTCTGAGAATATTGGAAATTTTTGTCATGCTTGAGCATGGTCAACTTCATAGTTATTCTATGTGCTATATAACCTCATTTAACATGAAATCCATAATTACAGCAAAACACATCCTCCAGATGGGAAAAGTAATAGCTACAGGAAATTTTGCAAAGTCACTAGTTCAGGATGCTTTCTGAAAAAGGGCCACCTGGTAATACATTGTACTACAGCAATGCTGGGAGATGCATTAGAGTTTCTCTGCATTGTGTTAAAAAATTTAGATAATGGCACAAAGTATGGCACTCAAAAGCCATGTTATTTTAAAATGCAGCTACACTCATCCTGCACTGCAAACCAACCCAGGGACAACAAAAACACCACTCTGTACATAAAGAGCTGCAATGCCACTCTTCTAAATCCCTCAAACCTCTCTTCAACAATATCTACAAAGCAGCATGGTTTGGAAATCATAAAATTCACATTATTTGCTCCTCCTTACATTTGCATGGGGATTCCAGCCCAGCAATCCTCTCCCAGGGCTGCGCCCTCTGAGGGGAGTCAGTTTTCAGTGATTTGCTCAGATGGTGCCTAGTGAGATTAAGCTCTGATTTTGAGGGGATCCCTAGATACTGCAAGAGGGAAAGAAAAATCCCCAGCCCTCATTTATGAACAAAGCCTTTGAAAGTCTGGAAAGTCTGATCTAAGACTCCACCAGCACCTCTCCACCTCAGTGTGACCTGTCCTCAGGAAAGCCCAGCCACAGCTTCCTCTATTCTTTATTATTCAGCTATCTGTGACAGGAAGACAGGCTGAAGTATGGCAGGGCTTTGCAGAATCTACATTCACATTTCCAGAGTTTTCAATGCTTTGCTACAAGTTATATTTTCCAGTTCCTCTGTTTTAAAATCTGTTATTTCCAATTATTTTTATATCTACAGTGAAATACAGACTACTTTACAAGGAGAAACAACTGCATTTGTCCCAAGTTTGTTGCCTTAAAGAAGAGTTATACTTGCACAATTTTTCATTAATATCTGCTATTGCTTCTGTGGCACTGTTCAGTGAAGGATCTAGGCCTGCCTTTTGGAGGGTGCACAAAGCTGGGGCAGCTCTGAAAACCACTACCAGCTGATGAGCCAGATTTGGGACGAATTTGGAGGAGACATAACATAATGTTCTTGGCTGGGGAAAGCAGTTACCCGTTTCTCAGTCAAAGGTCAACCTTCAGGATTATGTCTTCCAGTTTAGATCAATCCACCAGTCACAATTGCTCCCTGACAGATGAATACAAATGAAAAAAAAAATCCAAAAAACAAACCACACCAAAAAACCCACTTTCCCTTTCCTAATGTAATGGCATCTGTAGATAGATACTGGAAGTCATTCACATTACATTGATAGATGCAATTGACAGATAAAGGGTGATAGCACCATCCAAGACAAGAAAGCAGACAGAAAAATTCTCCAGAAACTGAGGACAATATCCCTTCTCTAGCTGGCAGCACAGAGTAAAGGGCATGCTGCTCTGTCCTTCTGCTGCCATACTCTGTCTGACTCCTTGGCAGATCCTCTTTTTGAGCACTGTCCTCTCCCAGTGCAACCAGCAGCCTGCTCACAAGAACTATGCTCCCAGAGACTCTTGCTGCCCAGTCTCATCATTTAACAACTCCCCTACTTTTCCCCAGCTTCCCCAAGAATAATCAATTGCTTGTTAGTTTTAAGATGTGAATAAATGCAGATGAAATTTTTATGGAACTCACTTGAACAGCAGTGGTACAGAGGGTTTTTTTTTCCCAGTGCAGTAATGCCACTGTGCTCAGGGAAGCTGACACTGGCCTTGTAGGACCTGCTGCTTGACAACAAAATCAAACCAACTCAGCTGGAGCATGCAGCCCTCTTGTCTCTCAGCTTCTGAGCCAATCAACTTCAACATCTAACTCTGAATGACTGCTTGAGTGCTTTCCAATTCACCTGCAACTTACAAATGCCAAATCCAACAAATGGCTTACACTGCAGTAATCCTACCATTCCCCCAAGGCATCCTCTTGCTCAGGAAGCCTGTGGCACCTTCTGCTTCACTGCTGCTAAAAAGTGAATATAGCCCAGGGTCAGAGAAACAGGTGGGGACTTGGCTCCTCTCCCTAGGCAGCAGGGCAGTACAGATGTACACAAAATTTGTTCTACTGGATAGGTGCTGCTCCACCTGCAGCTGCACTGGTTTCATCAAAATAAGTTTTAAGATTACCAGTTAAGCTATTTTCTGTTTTCTAGAGCATACATTTCTTATATCAGAAGCTATACCAGCAGAAGGGACAATGCCGTGGGTGTCCTGCCCTGGTTTCAATTCCTGGTCCTGCTTTCCTTGTTCCCCCATGATGACAGGAGCTGGAAGTGCACTCAGGCCCTGGATCCAGAGGGGTGGAGGTGGGAAGGAAGAGGAAGGCGAGAGGAAGAGGAGGACATGTTATGCTCCTGAACAATTCCCACTATTAAGTCAACCAACCATGGGGTTGTGTCTTGGTTGCAGAGGACAGGAAGGAGGACAGCAAGTCATCCATCACACATTTCCTCACCTCTCCCCAGTCCCCCCAAAACCCTCACCCTATCCTGAAAGATTTCAGTGTGGTATGATTGTAAACAGTTAACAATTCCTCCAGTGCTAAGCCCACTACAAGCTGGGCCCACCCCCTCCCCCATTATGTACAATACATTCACGAACAACTGAAATTTATTTAGAAAGGCAACAGGTTAAATTCTGTAAACTGGATCCAGCTCCAAAACACACACGTTAATACTAC
>JAOTQP010000870.1:69114501-69204434 GCA_026413545.1 Cichladusa arquata
TTACCATTGGCCAGCTACTTGTTAAAAATCTTAAGGAGAAGTAGAATAAAGAGGAGGGTGGTCACTGATAGACAAAACCCCCTCCTAGTGAGGGGGCCCCCCCTAAACCCCCCAGCCCGGCCCCCCCCGGGACCCCCGGTGTGATGTAGGGACAGCCGGAGCCCCGGCGGTGTCGGGCCGTGTGTTGCACCGGAATGGGGACACCCGCAGAGCGGGCAGTCCCCGTGTGGGGCTGCAGGGACCGTGGGGGGCGCCGGCTCGGGCTCTCCGGCCTTTATTATCCGGCGCCCCGAACCCCGCGGTGCGGGGACAGACAGGGGAGAAGGGACGGAGAGGAGGGACACGGGGGTGACAAGGGCAGCGAGGGGCTCGGGCTGCGGAGGGAAGCGGGACGGGAAGGGAAAGGCCGAGGGGGAGAGGGACGGTGACACAGGAGGGGAACAGGAGAGGGGAGCGGGGAAGGGACAGGAGAGGGAGAATGGGGAGGTCAGGTTTGGGGGAGAGGAGGGGAGGGTTTGGGGGAGAAAGAAAAGGAACACGGGGAGGAGGGAGGCGAGGTAGAGGGAGAAACAGGAGGAGAGGCCGAAAGCGGAGGGGAAAGGGTCGGTCTGAGGAGGAGAGAGAAAGGAGGGAGGAAAGGTAGAGGGGGAAACAGGAGGAGAGGCCGAAAGCGGAGGGGAAAGGGCCGGGTTGAGGAGGAGAGAAAGGCGGGAAAGGGAGAAAAAGAAGCGGAACGCGAGGAGGAGGAAGGAGGGGGAGAGGGTTTGAGAGGAGGGAAAGCAGAAGTCCATCCTGTCCCTGTGCGCGGAGCTCCAACGCAGCCACCCGTCCGCAGCGAGCTCAGCCTGAGCAAATGGCGGCCGAGCCAATTTCCGGCAATTAAATCACCTCGGCCACGCCCCGCGCAGCCGCACTGGGGCCCCGGCCCGCGCAGCCGCACTGGGGCCCCGCGCACCTGAGCCGGGCCCGGCCCCGCCCCTGAATCACCGCCCGGTACCGCCCTGAATCACTGCCCGGTACCGCCCGGTACCGCCCCTGAATCACTGCCCGGTACCGCCCCCGGTACCGCCCCGAATCACCGCCCGGTACCGCCCCCGGTACTGCCCCGAATCACCGCCCGGTACCGCCCTGACTCCCCGCCCGGTACCGCCCTGAATCACCGCCCGGTCCCGCCCGGTACCGCCCTGAATCACCGCCCGGTACCGCCCCCGGTACCGCCCCGAATCACCGCCCGGTCCCGCCCGGTACCGCCCGCGGTGGCTCCGGTCCCGCCTCACAGAGCCCCGGTCCCGCCCGGTACCGCCCGCGGTGGCTCCGGTTCCGCCCGGTCCCGTCCTGCCCGGGCTGGGGCGGGACCATCGCTCGCGGCCCGGCCCCTCTCCCCGGGCCGAACCGGGGCTGCTCCCGGCACCGGGTGCGGCCCTTGGGCTCCGGTCCCGCCCCGTTCGCTGGGGCTGCGGGCCCGGCGGGGCGGTACCGGTACCGGGACCGGGGCCGGGCCGGGCGGGAGGAGCCGCTCCGAGCCCGGCGCTGCCGCTCCCGCTCCGCCCGCGGCCCCGCCGGGCGCGGTCCGGGACAGCCCGAACCCGCCGGGCCCGCAGCGCCGGGGAATTGCTGATCAGCGCGGGCAGAGAATCCGCACAGAGACACCCGAAAATAAAGGGCACTGGGGGAGCGGGGGGCGGGCAGCGCTTCTGCTTTAAATTAAAAATCGCGGGGGGAAATCAATGTGTGAGCAAGGCTGGAGCGGCTCCGTGTGCTGTGCTCCGATCCCGGCTCTGCCGCGGGGGTTCAGCCCGCGGGACTCCAGTGAAATGCCGGCGCTGAGCACCGCGGAGATAACGGGAACCGCTCGGGGCCAGGCAGGCTCCCCTCGGAGCCGGCACTGCCCGGCATTGCTGAGCAGCGCTGGCGGCTCCAGCACAGCCCCCAGCGCATCCCGCCGCTTCCTCAGCCCTGCCGCGGGATCAGGTTTTGGGGCAGGGACACCCGAACCCGGCAGAGCTGGCTTTAAGGGATCCGGGGGAATCTCCCCTCTCCCCTCCCCGCCCAATTGCCGCTGCCCGAGCCCAGCCTGAGGCTCAGCTCCCCGTGCCCGCGATCTCCCCCGGGAATCGCGCTGGCATTTCTCAGCCCAGTGTTCTCCTCGCTGGAGATCTGCGCGGTGCTGCCGCCTTGTGGGCACAGCGCGGTACTGCAGCCTCCCCGGGGCTGCGGCGCTTTGGGGACCGAGAACGGGGTTAAGGCAAAAAGGAGAGACCCAATCCTTCAAAAAACTCTCCTAACTGAATGCCCAAAAAAACCCCGACCACAACTAAAAAAATCCTGCCTCTAACCAAGTAAAAACAAACAAAACTCCTCTTTTAGATATATAAAAATTATATATATTTGTTCATATTTATATTCATATTCATAATCGATACATATTTTATATACTCAATTTAATTTCTATTCTATTCTAACATACATACAACATGTTTATTATATACATAATCTTTATATTACTAATATTTATTTCCATTTTGCATATATATACACACACCTTTACATATACATTTGCATGTTTATACATACAAATAATAAGTAATATTTGTTTAAATATTATTTATTAAAATAATAAATAAATAAATTTTAAATACTATTTATTACAAAGCTCAGACAGCAGAGCTGGAACTGCAGCAGGTTGAGTCCTGGATGCTGGATCAGCCCGGCCACAGTGGCCAGGGAGGTGTGTGAGCCCTGAGCCTGCACCTGACACCCCTGTGAGAGCCAGGACTGCTCACTCTGCAGAGCCTCAAGGAAAACTCGCCCCAGATCTCTGCTGGCATCAATTCCCCAAAGCTTTAACCTGCTCTGCAGGCAGCAGCAGCTCTCCTTGCTGGGGATGCCTTTGGTCACTGTCTGTGAGGAGCTGCATCAAAATGTGTCCACAGAAGCTGAACTGTTTCCCTGCTTTAGGGGATTTTTCAGATATCTGAGCAGCCCAGCTCGTCTCAGAAGTTGCAGCATGGTTAAAGTGATCTCCTTCAGCACGTGCAGCTCCTCCAGAGCTGCAGCTGGTGAGAGTTCCTGGGACAGACCTGGCTGCTGTCCTTCCCCACAGCTGCAGCTCTTCCAGGACGCTTTTGGGGATGGCTGAAATCCTTGGACAATGTGTCTGTGACCCGCTGTGCTGCTCTGCAGGATGTGTTCAGCCTGTTTTCAGCAGCTGAGCACCCCAGAACTGAGGGGAGCTGACAGGAGCCCCACAGTGACAGGGCTCAGAGCAGCTGAGGAACAGAGCACAGCTGCAATTCAGGAACCAGCTCTGCAGTGCAGGATGTCTGAAAATCCAGGTGAGTGCATCCTCCAGGGTCTGCAACAAACAGAGGTAACAGGATCACTGAATGGATAATCAGGTGCAGGGTAACAAATAAACTCATTCATCTGCCATATTTTCCACAGTTTGTCACTTACAGTTATTGAACAGGAAATTGTCTGGCCAGAGGATAAAAGAGCTGGCCAGAGGACAAAAAGTATTAATGAATTACAAACACATAAATATCATTCTTCCAACATTTATGCTGGGGGATTTATGCTGCTATACTGAACACTCTGGACATGTCTAAGCTCATCTCCAGAGGAAAACTGAGTATTGTGGGGTTCATCAACACACTCTAATCTCCACAAATTCACAGAACAAATGAAAGAGGAGGAAAAATTCCCTCCTCAAGTACATAATTTCCAATAAAGCTTTACACAGGGCTGAGGGAATACATTTTTTTCTGCCAAGGTGATCTCATCTGGAACCTCTCCTGACTGTGTTCCAGCTCTGGGTGGGACTGTGGGTGATGCAGCTGGGTCACATCTCCAGACTGGAGTTCAGCAACCACACGCTCTATGTTCTTAAATTCTCCTCCAAGACCTTAACAGCACCTCTCTGAGCAGCAAAACTATTCCCTAGAGAATCAACCAAATCAGAATTTACTAACAGGTGCCTCTGCCTGTATGCAGGCATTTGGTACCTTGTCATTTGAAGACACTTCTGTCATCAGAGACTCCTCCTCCATAAAGAGATCCCATCAGCCTGATGCCCTTCCTGGTTCTGCTGATGCTCCAGCTTTATTTGATTACCCCAGCACAACAAGATGTTCAGCATGTCCACACAGAGGTCAACAAGCTGAGGACCCAAAGTTTTACCACGCTACAAAAAAAAAAAAAGACATCTTGGAAGTGAAGAAAAGGGGAGGATGGGAGCAGAAGGGTAATTATACAACAGGAACAGGAGTTAACTAAGAGCTACTTAGATTACAGTAGCGCTTCTACAGCTGCTGTCCTTTCTCTCAACAAGGCTGGTAAAGATTATATAAACTGCATTCTGAAAGTTGATGCAAATAGGCTTTGCTCTTTTCCTAAAGGTGCTGAACAGCTTTTGAGTGGGGAATGATGCTGCACCAGCTCCTGAGAGGAGGGGTGTTATTTTAAGCTGGCTATAATTCTGGGTTTCTGCAGCTGAGAGCTGCACTGACTGGGATGGGAGCTAGCCTGGAGAGGAAAATAAAAGGTCCTGCACACCCTGGCTTCTAATGCTGCTAGTGCCATCAATTAATTACTGCTTGGATTAATGGGACATGACAGTGCAAGTGCTTGGAGACATCTCCAACCTGCATCTCACCCACCCACACGGCCTGCTCTGGCAGGGAGAAGAGCTGTGAGAACTGCCTCCCTCATGGTGATTCACCTCACCTTAGGGGAGGTGGCTGAGCCCTGTCCTGTAGACAAAAACCAAGCTTTCAGGTCTTCAGGTGGGGTTTAGTTAGCTAAGTGTACACAGCTGTAGTTTAGTCATCTGAATTCCCTCCCTGCATCTCTGTGCATCTTACTTGGCAAAGGGATAAATCCTTCAAAAAGATAGTGGCACATTAATCCTTATCAGAAAGTTACCTGCAGTAACTACTCTGGAGTGCTTGGGTTCTTTGTAACGCTCAAAATGATCACACACCTTCCTGGGAGCCTGTTTGCCAGTTTCTCCCTACTCAGATTGCAGCAGGGCTCATCCCCCAGCCCTTTGGTTTATTCTGTCCCTATGTCCCTGGCACTGTACAGCATTTCAGGTACTCTGGATATGTAATCCAGACTGGCATTCCATCCTTTAAGGCTCCTTTCTTGCTCTCCCCAGCTCAGATCTTTAATTCAGCATTCATGACTTCCTTTCCTTCAAGAAACCCTATTTACCATCTTACCTTCCCTGCAGAAGGTAAACTTCGTCACAGCCTGAGCATCTTTGAATGCTTGTCTGTGCTACCAACTTGAGATCTGAATTTAGAGCTGCTTTTTATTTCAAGAGCACAGAGCAAACGAAAACGGGCTCCAATTTATTTAGTGCCATGAATATACAGAGAAGCATCACCATCTGTGCTCTTGGTGTTTTGATTTGCTCCATGAAGAGCTGCAGGTGTTACTAGGTCCTTCTTTTGCTTCTGGAGAAACATGTGCCCATGACATTATGCTCAGCTGTGAGAAGTAAAAATGCAGATCTCAGCTGGAACATAAAGTTTTTCATGCTTTAGGTTTGACAAAACAGTAAAAAGCATAACAAGGGATACTTTATTAATGTATGACTGCCTTGTATAAGTAACTCAAACCTGTCCATGTTGGAAATAGACCCAGCAAATGAGGTAAAATTCAGAAGTCAACGGTTAAGGTATTTTTCCTATATACTTGAGATTTGCCATTTTTGATGTTCAGATATTTGTTACACATGCTATTTATCCCACTATGTTGACTAATTAGAATAATCATCTAAGCAAATTTAGCTTGCTTTCCTGTATCTTTATCTTGTTGTACAAATATCCTGTGGAACCTCAAGGAGCAAATAAAATATCTCTGTAATATTTTTAGTGCTTTCTTAAAAATTAAATCCTCCCTCCACCTCCCAGTTCAAAGGACATTCAGTGTTCATCTGGGCCTCTCTGTTCCACTCAGAGAAAAGTAAAGGGTGTGGAAGAAATAAGTTGTGCTAATACTGGAGGCAGGAAAAATGTAGTTGCAGATTCTGTGAGTACTTGGTGAGTTTTGCTTGTGTTTTACTGAGAAGTCTGATTTTGTGCTGAGAGTTTTGTGAAGCAGCCTGTTGGACTCATTGAGGGTGTTGGAATAGCTGATGTGGGAGGTTCTGCAGCCAGAGCAGCTCTGGATCGACTCCACTCTTGTACTGTATACAAGTTGAGGGAGAGGAGCCTTTATCTCCAGAAATGCTTTGTCTGCCCCTGTTTACTAAGTGTGTCTGTGACATTTGGCACCCTAATAGGTACCAGAGTCTGCCTTTTTCACAATCTGACATGTTATGATGCTAGAAAAAAAATCCTGGGTGCTGCTGAGCTCCAGCTCCATTCACCACACACGCCTCTAAAACCTTTTTACTTCCAAGTCATGTATTTAAGTTTACTTTTTTTTTTTGCTTCCATGACAGCACACACAAGGAGAAAACTTGCCCTGGTTTCAGTGAATGGTCACTCAGTGCACAGGGCTGCTTTTACAGACATCTGGGTCAGTAGATGCTGGTAGAGCAGCAGATCAATACAGAGCATCAATAGTGGCAGCAGACCTTGGGACATGAAGCCCATAATTCAAAAGATCTATTACCAAACCTGAAGCTTCAGACAGCTCTACAGCTGTGATGACCTGAGAATTTAATTTTGACAGATTCTGGAAACAATATTAACATGAATCATGAGTTCAAAGCGCTGCTCTTTTGGACTTACCTCCTCTTACACCTTCAGTGTAGAGCCAAAACTCTGTTGTGCCAATTCAGGCTAAAAGGCTCTGCATGAGTCTTCTGAATCACAGCATCTTCCAGACTCATTTATTGCTTTACTCATGTCTTGGGTGCTGGGAGAGGTGGTTTCCATTGCCACCTCACATGTCCACTTGCACAGCTTTGCATACTGTGTGGGTAGGAAAAGGCATCATTCTGATGGAGCTGTCATTGTAATTGACTTTGTGATTAAGTGGCTATTAAAGGAAAAATACTCACCTGCTACTGTGCAAATGGAATAATTTTTGACACGCATTCAAAAACTGTCTAGTATAGTCAGGCTGCTCAGGCAGTGTCCTTTGCAACAATGTGAATTTGGCATCTTTGCAGCGATTTTGTACCCTGACACATTAAGCTAAGCTTCTGTTGCAGCCAGCTCGCCCTGTGACACTTTGTGGGCACAATGAATGATTTAGCAGTAACCTGCTTACTCTGGTCTGTGATGCAGAGTAAGTGTTGATTCAATGGACAATGGCCAGCAGGAGGGAGGAGACAGCAGATGAGAATGAACAGTTGTAGATTGTTTTTTTGTTTTTTTTCCCAGCCAGTTCTCTAGAGGGATATGAACACATTTTCCAAGTAAACATGCAATGAAACTCTGAAATACATTAAAAAAAAAAAAAGCATGGAGGCAAGATGCAATGGTCAAGTGCTAATTTATAATTCTGCTCTCTGTTCAATTTAGGCCAACTTTTGCTGCTCCTACTGGAATGACAGGCCCTCCAGCTGAGGCACTCCAGTGAAATGAGGGAGAAATGTGCACTACTGAAGTCTTAGTTACCAACAGGCTCCCTGAAACAGGAGAGAAAAATAAATCTCTTTTGCATCATCAAACAGCATCCCTGCTCTAGGACTGGGATTAGTGGAAACAGTGGCTGTAGAATTAGACACCTGGAAACAGAAGGAAGGGAAATGCACATCACACCCATTTAGTGATCAGAGCTGGGGGCCTGTTTGTTTAGCACCCCTCACAAGGACCTGTTTTATCTGAGAATTATGTTAAATCTATACAGTTATAATATACTTGGGACAGTTGAAAGTTTTCCACTGTAACCAATAGCACGGTGAAGTAGTTATCAAATAAGCAGGCACCTATTTACCTGCCAGTGGAATAATTTTGGAAGAAAAAAGCAACAGGAATATTAGCTGAAGGAGATTTTCAGGCTCGTGAGAGCAGCTAGGCTACTGCCCTAGACTCTGCCCTGCCAGGTGACAGCAGACCCAAGAATGAAATAAAAAGCATATCCAGGTGTGTTTGCTCTTTTGCTGACAGTGACTTCTCCACAGGTAAGCAATCCAGTGTGTTTACTTCCAGTTCAAGTCTGCTTTGTTTACATTGAGTACCATTGCTGCTAACTTCCAATGAGGTGACACAAAGCAACAGGTTACAAAAATGCCATCAAACATCCATTCTGACAGCATCCATGTCACAATACACAATGATGTACTGGCATTATACAAAGACCAAAATTAAAATAAAATAAAATATATATATATAGCTAATTATTTTGACTAGAACTGAAACAGACAGCAAAAAAGAAAAGAGCCCCCCACCCTGCCCCCAAAGGCCCTGCAGGAATCCATACTGACATTTTGGCAGCGTTGTAGCAACAAATTGATAACCAGCCCTTCACATGCCAAAACCTTGAATTCATAACCTTGTAAATTCCTGGTTCAGGAAAAATAGTTACATCTATTAAAGCACTTTTTGTGTTTCTTTTTTTTTTTTTTTTCTTTCCACCCCTCCAACCTGAACCAGCTTCACATTTTCACACAGGGTTAATAATTACTAAAAATAATAAATGAGTGAGGGGTATAGGCACCATAGACTGCTCAGACAGTTAAATGCTATAGTAAATAAGCTAAGATATCCGAGCTTGAAACTCAGTTGCCCTGTGATTAGATCCATCTACAACAAGAGCTTGATCAGTGGCATTACTGAAAAAAGGTTGGCAAAAAAAGAGCAATCCCTCTGTTTAATTAGTGGCAGCCCAGCCAGGAACCAAACCCACCCTTTCTCTCAGCTGCCTTTTTCAGCTTGGTTTCTGCTTGTCAGTCCATTCCTCAGGTCCTGTGCTTCCCCCAGGCCCCACGTACATCAGTGCTGTAAGGAAACAGTCAAATCCACGGACCCAGCAAGCCCCCCTCCCTCCCAGCCCCTTTTCACAACCTCCAGATTTTCTTCATGTATGTTCATGCCTCGCTATTCACTAATGAGGTATTATTAGTTACTAACAATGCCTGCTCTCCTAGGGGCAGACCAGTGACACATGAAGAAAGCTCTTCAGTCAACCATTAGAAAAATATTGCACTTACTTTAACCTTAAGCCCAACCTGCACAGAGAAAAAAATATGAAAGAAATTAACCAAAAGTACCAAACAGAACCCCAACACAATGGAGCAAACTATCTTATGCACATATAGTGTCTTTTCCTTCATGTTGTTTAGCTGAATTTGGTCCAGTATTTAAAAAAAAAAGTCCAGAAATGAAACAGTTCAAAAGACACGGCAGGCTCGTTAAGGCTTTGTCTCCCCAGTGCTTCAGAAAGGTAAAAGTTTCTTTCCCTCATGGTCCATGCACTGCAGAGCAGTGGTCTCTTGTGGCACAACACCTGCCCATCCAAACCATCAACAGGAAAAAATCAGAAGCAAGGGAAGATGGATGTGCTTCATGGTCTCACCTGCAACCAACCAAACAGAATGCTTTAGAGAGAAGAAAAGGAAATAAATACATTTTTTGGCATTTGTTTACAGGCTGGGTCACCAGTGCAGGCACTCAGATTAGACAGTAACCCACCTCAACAAGAGGGACAAGGAGGCAAACTGGGGGTGCTTGACAGGGATGATGCACACAGGGGTTAATAAAGGCACATGTGCAGCACACACACACAGCAGGCATGGCTGGAGTGCTTGGATAGCAGTTTGTGCCAAAGTCTGCAGCTTCCTGCTCCACCAAAAGGGAATATTAAGGTTATGGCTGGGTTATTGCTGCCACCTAAGGAACCAACGTAGCAGCTTGAAGAGCAGTGACACACATCCCTACAGCTCGTCCCCACCTGCAAACCTCGTGGTCACAGCCACTTTTTCTCCTCAGCATGGTGGTCAGTGGGAAAGGAAGACCAACCCTTCACTTACGCTGCTGGTTCTATGATCTTAGATTTATGAAAAAAATTCTCATTTTTTCATGCCAGAGCTTTTTTGTCACCAACTCACTCTCCAGCAGAGCATGCCCAAGCCTCTGCTGGCCTTGGTAACCAGGCAAAATTCTTTTTTTGACAAGGACTGAAGATATTGAAGCTCTCTCTCCCTGTAAGCTTTGCAAGGCATGTTAGGACAAGTGGCAGGGAATGGTTAGATGGCTCCTCAGGAGTTTGGATTCTATTTAGCTTTATTATAAAAGCTAAAACCCAAGGCATCATTTTAAACATGAGTGAGCCTATATATTCTTACAGTGCCATGGAAAGGGTAATGGATTATTTACTGTGAGAGGCTAGATGGATTTCTCCCTCACTCTCCATGTGAACATGGGAGAGGAATAATAAAAGCCCCAAACTGACTCACCACCTGTGACTCTGAACTAGGACTTGCTGACATTCTCATATATGACATCACTGATGCAGAACTGCTGCTTCTTCTTCTGCCACATCAGCTGCACGCACTGGTGAATAAAAATGTACTGTTCCTAGAAGAAAAGATCAAATAAATGGGCATCTTTTGCACCTCAGAAAGCATGACAAAGACCCAGCTAGTGAAACAGTTTGATGAGTCACAGTAACAACCTTCACAGCTCCGTATCTCCCACCTCAGCCCCTCACAATGCACAGGAAGTTATCAGCTCCCAAAATAATAATCCAGAATTGTCAGAGACAGTAGAAGGGAAACATGAAATCCACCTGACACCATAATCATTTATTAATAACCTGAATGATGACAGAAGAGTTGAATCTGAGTTAAAGTTGGTCTACTTTACATTGCCTAAAAATAAATAGATTCCAACAAACTGCACCCATGACACAGATGCACCCGAAATATTTTAATGAGGTCATGTTCCTTAGTGTTTGACTTCTTTATCAAGAAAAACAAAACCCCAATTTTGTTCAGAGGAGTAAATTTGGAGAGACTGGTTTCAGTTCAGGACATTTCCCATTCTAAACCCCTTTCTGGGCCTGTGCCATTTGGTTTTTTAAACTGCTCATTGAGACACTGCCAAGTTTCCAGCATACAAGGCAATGTGAACTCAGGTGAGCTGTCAGTGGTTTTAGGTTTTGTAAGGAAAAACTCTTTGGTGGCCTCTGTGCCAGTATCACTTGGTGACCTCTGAGGCCAGGCTTGGCCACTGCCTGTAGCAGCAGGAGCTCAGTAACTGCCCTTAACATCAGCCCCAGGCAGGTAATGAGGTTCTACATGAAAAGAAAAATGAAATATTAAAGAAAAAATAACCTACAAAATGGCACATCACCTCTGGAGTGGTAACAGTTGCAGCAGAAATCAACCAACCATTAGGATTTCTTTTCCTCTGGTGTTTACATAAGGATCTGCCTTTGGATTAATACAGTGAATTGGGATGAAAACTGGCAGTTTGATAGGAATGATCCAGAACAGAGTGAAAATCACTTTTTTTCATTTCCAGATGCTAGTTGTTGTCACTGCAGGTTTTCTTCCTCCTCTCCTCTCCCTGCTACAAGATTTTGCTTTGCTCTTCATTCAACAAACTTTGGCAACAAACAATCTAGCCTGAAAACAGTGATGGTGGCACTTCCAACTGCATGGAGGTTGCCCACTTTTACTGTGTGTCTAACCAAGGAAGAGTACAGCAGGCATGAAATATGAAATCTTTCCCTCATTACCAGGGGAATTGGAAAGGTTTAGATGCATAAAATCTGCTTTGAAGAAAGAGTTTGTGGTATTTTTTCCCCTCCAATATATATTAACTATATATTTTTCTCTTAAAACCAGAAAAAGAACTGCCCAGTAGAAATTTGGGTAGGGAGAGGGGCAAGGAGGCTGCCTGGCAGACTCACAATCCTTTTTTGTTTGTTTGAAATTCCAGTGTGTCATGTACTCCTATGCTTGGCTGGATGATACCAACATGATTCTTGAACAAGGCTGCCTGATACTGATATCATTTCATGAGCCATTAATCCCCTCAGCAAGTCCAGCTCTTTGCAGTGTGGTTTGACAATTTCACATGTTAATCTCTTCTAATGTTTGCATATTCATTTCACAGAAGATGAGAATAACTCATTTCCTCTGGCAGACAGTGAGATTGCAGATACATCATGAAACCCACTTGTGCAACAGATTAATAAAGTGACAAATAACAATGAAGATAAGAACTTGATTATATTGATTCGCAGTGGTTTTGTCGAGCATTCAGGGGAAACAACAGTCGTGAAGGGGTGTGAAGTGGGCACAACAACACTGCCACAGTGCTGAAGGGAACAGATCTTACCTCTGTCTGCACCATGGACATTCTGTAGGACCTCATGTCCGACACCAGGCCCAAAATATCCACGAACTCGTGGTCACGGATGTGCTGCAGGAGCCGGTCCAGAGCGATGAACGTCCCCGTCCGTCCCACGCCAGCGCTGCAACACACAGACATCACCTCATTCCAGCCTCTTCTGGGGGCACACAGAGCAAAAGGCAGCAGTCCTGCAGCTCTACCAATCACACATAACTCGTCTGAGGTCAGGCAGGTTGATCCGTGGGATTTGCTGGCACAAAACCCATCGTGCATTGATGGGGCAGCGTGGATGCTCTCACACACAGAGCATGCACACAGCTTCACCCACCCTCAGCTCTCTGCTCCTCCTGCTGTCACTGCTCCCCTCACCGCCCCTGTAACCCAGGGGCTGCACCAGAGCTCCAGAGCCCTGCTCAGGAGCCATGGGTGCCCAGGGACAGTGGGGGCACACCTGCAGGATCAGCTGCCCAGCTCTCCACACTGCAAAGCTCTTGGCTTGCACTGCTGCAGTTTGTCCTCGAAGCCACCCAGAGGAGTCTGCACTCCAGGAATTCTGCCTTAGGAGCATGAGACAGAAATAGCTACCACATAACCAAAAATCTTCATTTTTCCCAAAGGGAAGCTTAGCAACTAGAAAAAATGCACACTGCTTTCATTTAGAGATTCTCATGTGTGTATGATTCTTTGCATTGTAATTTCATGTGTGATGTTTAAGTCAGATTTCACTGACTGCCACGCTAGAGGTTTTATAGGGTTTCTCTTTCTTTCTTCTGATTTGTCACACTTTTTCTGAAAAGCCTTGAAAGTGTTTGCAGTAATGTTTAACAGTTCATCTCAACACAGTTCAACATAACTGTCACAAAACAGGTTTCTATTTTGGCTTTTGTTGTGTTAGTTTCTCAAATATGACAAATACAATGGAATTTCTGATGTGTTAATTGGGCAGATGAATTTTAACTGATAAATTCATTCTGTGCCTTCTAAGATGCACAGTATAGTCTAAAAATACTATCTGAAAATTTCCCTCTTTGCTACTAGAAGAATCCTCACTGTAAAACAGAAAATACTATAGCTGTTGCCCAGCTCTCTGATACTCACTTCTGTTCCTTCCCAGAACAATTAAGCAGTAAATACAGGGTTTGACTTCATAACATTACATATAAATCTCTCCTCTGGCTTATTGAGCACTTTTTTTTGATACTAAGACTCACAGAACAATATCCTCCATGAATTTCTCCACGAGGTTACAGGGGAAATCTGCATAACACTGCAACAACCAGAGAGAAGCATCTTCTGCCGACAGGTGAGCAGAACCCCAAAATCTCTCCATCTCGTGGTTTCCCAATCTATTTAATGTCACACCTTGCTCTTCCCTTTTTCCTTGAAGCACTTACCTGCAGTGTATGACCATGGGGCCTTTAGCCTTTGCTGATTTCTGCCTGACCATCTGCACAAACTGGAGGATGCTCTCGGCGGCGTTGGTGGTGGGGACGCCGTGGTCTGGCCAGGCAGTGAAGTTAAAATGCATCACATCCTGCACCTCATCAGCCTGCTGGCAGAAACAGAGCAGCAGCACGTTCATGGGGCTGTAACAGTGCCATCACACTCAGTCACACACAGGGCTGTGCTGTCGCTTTGTGGTTTTCTTTTTTTCTCCACATACAACCTAAGACTCTGAAGCCAGCCAAAAAACTGGCAGAGAACAAACATTCTGTTTAATTACAAAGTGTGGGGGGGATATCAGGCCATTGTTATCAAAACAGTGTCAACTTCCTGCTTCTGGATTTGGGGTTTGCTTTTTGCTTTTGTGCCTGTGATAGTTCCATCTTATTTTGCTTTTAAATCAAGAACAGTTGCATTTTTCAGCTCTGGGCTTTTTTCCTCTATTTATTCTATTCCCTCTCCTTTTCCCATTTTGCTACAGATAAAGAATAACACTGTTGGCAAACAATCAAGCCTGGACTCTTGAGGGATTTTCTTTTCAAGTTTTAAAGAAAACAAACAAACAAACAAACAAACAAACAAACAAACAAAAACAAAAAAACCAACCAACAAAAAAAAACAAAAAAAAAAAGGGGGAAGAAAAAATCATTACCAGAGGAAACATTTCAGAAAAAAAGCCAAAAAACTTAGAATGCTAAAAATTCTACTGGCGTTAGATGAAGTAAGATCCTCAACACCACACATAACGTCCTGGGTCAGTGGTGAATTGCCAGAGCACAGCTTTTTCCACATTCCCTACATATCCCTAAACATTCCTTCATGAGATGGTGCTGGCAATGAGCTGATGCAGGAAACAAAGGTGAAAATAAATGCCTGAAAGTCTGGGGAGCTTTCATTTGGACTCCACATACTCTCACATTTGTTTCAATATTTTATAGGTAGACATGGTTATTGCAGAATTGCCCTTTTGAAAAATATTTTCAATTCTTCCATTGGTATTTTCAAGTTTTGAATAATTTATGGCAAGAAGGTGTGCTTGAGATACAGAAAAGAAGGAATTCACACATTTGCTGTCATTAATTATTGATACCACAGAAGTGTCCAGAGCTCTGGTACTACTTTTGTTACACTTTGCTGAGAAATTCAGAGACAACAATTTTAGGGGAAAGTTTTGTGATTCCATCATTTGCCTGCGTGAAGCGAGGGTAAGGACATGGATCTCTTTAGATGTTTTCTGCTGAATGCCAGAAATGGACAAAAGTTAAAGAAAAGGCTGGGCTGTCCTTGGGAAAGAAGAAATCCCAGTCCTTGGGCAGGGATTGACTCACGTAGCTGATTCGGAAGCTGCGATACACCCAGTCCGTGTGCTCCTCCTCGCTCAGCATCTCCACTGTGATATCCCCATAGGCAACAGGATCTTCTGTAAAAGGCCAGTAATGGTCACATTTCACCTGAAACAGAGGGAAATCCAGGCATTTTTGTATGAAGATACACATACAGAAAGAGGCACACACAAAAGGACACAGAGCCTCAGGTTCAGCAATGCCTACACCACCGTTCACTTGCTGTGCAATAAGAGGTAATTTATCCTGCAAGGACTTTCAGTCTGACCATTCCCATTTAATTGTGGCATCAGCTGTATGTTGGTTTTCAGGACAATGAAGAAGAGGAAAAAACTGCCTTTAATTATTACTCCTGATATAATAGGTCTAATTGGAGTAAAACACTGGGAAAGAGAATATCCATATAAACTCCTCAAATTATGTTCCAAATATTTCTATTACAATATCAAGGGAAAATGTAAATGTAGAACTTGTGTTTTATAATTATTTAAACTTGAAAGAGCAGAATCATAGAAGGGCTGAGGTTGGAAGGGACCCTTGGAGTTCCTCCTATTCAAGCCCCTCTCCTCTCAAACAGTGTCACCTAGAGCCAGCTCTAGGCCATGTCCAGGTGACTTTGGAATGTCTCCAAGGATGGAGACTCCACAAGCTCTGGGCAACCTGTCCCAGTGCTCTGTTCCCCTCACAGTAAATAAGGATTTCCTGACTTCAAAAGGAATTTAATGTGTTTTTTTTTTAATTTGTGCACATCACCTCTTGACCTGTCATTGTTTCCACTAAAGGAGTCCCTCGTCTCCGTTCCCTCCCATCAGCTCTTTGTACACAGTAACAAGATCCCTGGAGCCTTTTCTTTTCCAGGATGAGGAGTTCCAGCTCTCTCAGTCTCTCCTCATTTAAGAGGAGAGGCTTCATAGTAAGGTCAGGGGAGGTAAAAGGGCATAAAAGTTCAAAGAAGGTCAGGAGTCATTAAAGAAGTTCAGAGAGGGTTGAGGAAGGTTAAGGAAAGTCAGGAAAGTCAACATCAAAGCAGGTCAAAGCAGGACAGGGAAGGTCAGAGAAGGTCAAGGAAAATCAGGGGAAGCTGAAGGTTGAGGAAAGTCAAAGAAGGTCAGGAAATGTCAATGCAGGTCAAAGATCAAAAAGGGTCAGAAAAGGTAAGAAGGAGTCAAAGAAGGTTGGGGAAGGTCATGAAAGGCCAAAGAAGGTCAGAGAAGGTCTAAGTTGAAGAAGGTCAGGAAAAGTCAAAGCAGGTGCAGCAAGTCAGGGAAGGTCCAAGAAGGTCAAGGTCAAAGGAGGTCAGGGAACATCAGGGAATGTCAAAGAAGCTCCTGAAATGGGAAGGCAGATCCATTCCAGGGCTGGTTGTGGTGCTGCCTTGTGATCAGAAGCTATGCAAAACATTCACTCAGCATAAAAGAGCTCTTTTTTCAGAGTGCTTTCTTTGACACCACATACAAGATTTTGTTCCATACCCGTCTTTTCTCATTGCACTGAGTGAGCATAACAATAATTTGTGATTTTTGCTGGAGAACCATCTTCCAAAAATCATTCCTAGTTTCTGGCAGTGGTCCTTGGGTTGCAATGTACTCCTGGGGTGAATTATAACCCTAAAAGACAAAGAGATAGGTTGTGCTTACCAACACAGTTAATGCTTTGGAATACGTATTTTTCTTATTTTTTTAGCTTGCTCAAGTTCAATTTATATTTCTAAAAATGATTTCTAATAGAAATAAATTAATTTTTTGGTATTTATTTTGTGATGACAACTTGCTAGATTTTGATGCTCCCAAAGTATGAGCAATCTAAAATGAAGAAAATGAAGCTGTTACCACACAAATCATTTGTCCAGAGAGCAGAAAAGGCAATATTAAAAAAGCAAGTAATAAGAACCCTACAAGAAGGTTGCAGCTCCTTCCTGATTATGTAATTTTAGGGTTAGTTATAGGCATAAAACCAGTAACAGATGCCCAGTCTGCTCATCCCAAGCAGTGCCTGTGGTGGTTTTCAGTCACTGGTGTCAATGGAACAGAATTATATACACATGTTCATGTCATAAGGCCATAAATTAATAAAGTATTAATTAGAATTCTGCTTAAAATAATAAAGATGTTGAGTCAATGCTCTTAACAGATGCTAAGATGTTTTATATGCATGCATTCCCTTTCCTGTACCTGTCAACATGATTTTAGTTGGATTTAGTTGTAAAGACTCCTTTCTCCTCTCCAAAATCAAAAGACTGTTATTAAAACTATAATAAAAGACCACAGAATGACCCTTTTGACATCTGCTATAACCATATTTGCTGAGATTGTATCATCAAAATTGCATTTGGAAAGTTATTTTATAGTCCTAGCAAGAGCAAAAAATACATCCAACACACAGCATGATCCCATGCAAATTGGACAATTTTTGTGCCACCACTGTAGGTGGTTCATAAAATTATTTGTGATTTGGGAGCACTTTCCACAAATGGCTTCCTCCAGACTTCTCTGCAAATCATCTTAATCCCAGTTTTTGCACCACACACCATTTGCTGCCTGTTCTGCACGGGTTATATCTGACCTCAGTGACAAATCCCTGTCAGCACAGGGACAGACCACCCCTGGTTTCTGTGTTTGGAGGCAGGAAATCGGTGGAGAACTGATCACAAGAAAAAAACCAGCATTAACCTCATGCGTTTCCATGTTTCCAAGAAACATGCTTTCATGAAAACATGATGTTTTCCCAGTTTCCATGGTCAGCACTGTGCTGTAAGCAGAACTAAAGAGATGCAAAGCAGAACTGAACAACTCAAAGGGACAGCTGCTTAAGGTCCTGTTATCCACAATCCCATGTGACAGAACTTTCCTAAGTTGTGCATCCTGGAATGTTTTTCTTTCCTGATTCTCTGCAAGCTCAGTGTGCAGTGTGAGTGCTCAAGTTCGTGCTCTGGCCACAGAGAAGCCAAGCACAGACATTTGGCTCAGCACTGCACACTGGGGCAATGCCAAAGGGACACAGAAGTGTCTCCACTGACTCATCCAAGGGCTCTTCCTTTCTCCATAATGCTGACCCAGCTCTATCTGCAGCCAGATTGCAGAAATGCTCATTTGTCTGTGGTCCCCAAGGGAAAGGTCTCTAAAGGGCTGCAGTGGTTCCCTGTCTCCTCTTTTATATCCTCTGGATATTCTCTCCAGCCCCCACTGAGCCACTCAGAGGGGCACCAGAGAGGCAAATCCTTGTGGCAGTGGCAGGGATGAGCCTGAGTGACTCCAGAGAGTGCAGAGAGCTGCTGAGATTTCTGTCAGCCCCTATTGTCAAAATATTTGCCCACAGCTCTGTGTGCACTGTAATCATCCCAAATCCGTGGGTGCTACCCCTGGTAAGTGGCTGCTCTCTGCCAGGTGCAGGGGAAGCACCAGAGAGGAGGCAGAAAGCAGAAGTTGTCTCCACACACCATCTGGGCTGTGTGCATTTTGTGCATTTGGAGCGTCTGGCTTAGCCCTGTTTTTCCATGTGCAGTGGAAATCTAGGAAAAAATTCTCATTTGAACATTCATGTTTTAGCTCGCTATCTTAAAAGGCCACATCAGTTTAACATTTCCTGCTCGTTTCCCTGCCAGTCCAATCAAAATTTCACAAAGATTCACAGCTATTGTAACAAATGTGCCAAATACCTTCCCCCTCCACCTCCTTTTTTCTTTTTTTTTGTTTTTTTTGGTGGCTGTTCCCTGTAGGCAAAATATTTGGAAGCTGAGGGAGGTGCTGACAATATGACTGAGCTCCCAGGAAATATTGTGCTATTTTCAAGGGCCCAGCCCTGCCTGGTGTTCAGGACACTGAACTCCAAGCTGACCAGAGCTCTGTACTCACAGGGATGTAGTTGGCATTGATGTAGTCAGATCCCTCTTCTTCATTCATTGAAACTAACCGGACACGACTAAAATCATCTGTAAAAGGAAAAAGAAATTAGAAAAAGATCACCTCTCAAATATGGCACTTATCTCCTACTAGGCAAAATTTAAATTAGCCCCGTTGGAATGGCCAAAAAAAATCTATTAAAAAATAGAAAATTCTCATATTGACTAAGAGAGCAATGTTTGCTTCAGCAAACACTGCATGGATACACCATCATTAGTGTTCTGCAAACACCCCCCTTTGGGCTCCCTCAGGTTTCATTAAAATCATGAGAGAAATACAGTAACACTACTCAGTAGCATGAAAGCCCTTGTGTTTCTCACCTCCAAACTCTTGCCATGATAAACATTTCCAGGAAGCTACATCTATCCCAAGCGAACAAAAAACACCCCTTGTCTGGGTCTCTGTAAGAGCAGCATTGTAGAACAGTCTTAGAAAATCCCCTGATTCTCCAATTTTCTTATTAAAACTCTTCTTTCCCCCTCCTGGGGTTTTAGCAGGGTTTAGTGTGTGTTGTACTTACATGGCAGGATGTTTGTGTAGCGATTTTTGCAGCGATTCATGGGGAGATCAGCAGCAAAGTGGGGAATGTCAAGCCCAATCAGCTTTAACTCCTGAGATAACAGAAAGGAAAATGCCAAGGTCAGCATTAAAAACAGAGAATAATTCTTTGTGATTGCTCGTGGCAATCTCGTGTCTGCTGGTGGCAGACAGAAAATGCTCATAAATCACTTTATAAATTGACAGCAGGATGACACTGATTTTCCTTATTTGATGCCTCTGAGCTGGGCTCCAAGGAGCTGGAGAGCAGTGCTGGGGTTTCTCCTCCTGGTGTTGCCAACACATCCTGGCTGTGACTCAGAATTTCTCCTCTCTATCCACACTCAGCCAAAAACTCTGCCAAACCAGGGGCTTGCTGAGTTATTTCTGTGGTGGTCATCTGCCCCCCTTAAAGGGGCTCCTTGAAATCCTCAAGTGGCTCTCAGTCTTGGGGTAATGCTTGGAAGATCTTCCTTGTCATCATCTTCAGTAGTTACAGATAATATATCAGGGGGATCTGCTGTCAGGAAGGGATCATGGAAACACCCTGAGATCCTCCCCACTGCCTTTCCATGCTTACATCTTTGGGAAACAGCCCCAGGATAGGGATGGGGTTTAGTTTTATGCTACTAAACAGACTTTAAATTTTGGAAAATTAAGAGAATGTGCCTGAACTTAGAGAAATCTCCTTGCTCTTATAAAGATTTCTGATGCTACTTCCTGATTTCAGTGCTTCCCCTCAAACTGAGGATGTTAAATACATAAAATAAAGCCATTAAAACCCCAAATGTAATTCAAGTTGCCAGCATGTCCTAAACTGAAAGCAAGTGTATTTTTCTGACAGTTTACTCAAGCAGAATGTGAAAAGCCACTCCAATCAGTTTACTAAAGGCAGCATTTGACAACACTAAGATCCACTTCTAAATTCTGCAGAAGAGGAAGTGAAGCTGGCCTGCCCAGCAACACCACAGAGCACACAGGAGCAGCCTTAACATCTTGAAAAACTGATCTGACCATGGCAGGTAGCAGAGGGCAGAATCCTCAGAGATTTACCTCAAACTGCAGAGAAAATTTATAATCTGAATCTTTGGCCATATCCTTGATGTATCCATCAAAATCGTCCAACTGGACAGGGCTTTAAAAGAAAATACAGAGAAATAAAGTTAAAAAAAAATCTGATTTTTGTAGTACCTTTCATTTATTTCCCCCAGAATACTCTCAATTCATAAATATCTATTTGCAGGTGTTAATGCTAAAAAGAAATAAGGACAAACCCTGTGGTTCAGGGCCACCAAATGGTGGCTGTATTGCATTTTGGATGCCACTGCCCTGACTGCTTTCTCTGATGGCTCTGAGAACTATACACAAATGTAATTATAAGTCAAACCCTTCTTCCAGAGAGATGGTGGTTTAAAAAGGTGGTATATAACTGTATGAAACCATGGAGAGCTTCAGTAGGTATGAATTAGCCTTGATTTAATGACTCCCATCTTTGCACACTTTTTTTGCCAGGTGAGATCTTTCTGTTAGTCAGGCACAGCCCCTGAACATAGCACAGAAATAATTAGGCTGACACTCTGAGTAAGGAAACACAGGTAAACAGCTTCCCTCACCTAATTATCATACTCTAATTTACAAGCTGCTGGAGCATGTACACAGTAATCTTCTCATTTACTTGGAGGCAATATGCCCAAAGGAACCTGTCTTATCACCACTTAATTACTCCTGTTTACCCGCCAGCATTAATGATCTAATGTTCTAGCAACAACTGTAATGAGAGCCCCATGTCAATAGGGAAATATCACTACAAACAAATGCATCCCAGTTTTTTCACCATTTGCAATTTTTAACTAAGGATAAGCTCTGTTGAAACCACTAAGTTGGGTAATTGGTCTTTTCCCTGATGACTAATTTTGTATGTTTTGCTACAATCTGTTGAGCAGAATGGCTTTTGTCCAATTATTGTTTGTTTTCTGCTTTCAGGTATCTCTCTTAGGATACATCTATCAAGAAGTTTTCTATATTTGTAACTGAAATACCACTATGCCATTATGCCTGTTTAGTCTAAGACTTTTTCCTTTAAATATCAAAGAAGTTACATACTTGGTCAGCTTTCTCTTCTTTAGTCCATTTTTACTCCTGTAAAAAAAAAAATAAATAAAAGAAGTGTTTCTCATTGATTAAAGGTTGTACAACCTTTATTCAAACACAGCACTTATTTAAGAATGTATATTTTTTCACATACTCAGGATAACAACTTGGACAATTTTAAGCTGATAGTAACATTTCTGTTGGCTCCAGTGGGATGCATATCCCATTTTGTGGCTGAGATTGAAAAGGAAAATCTGTGCCCAGAAAAAGCCATGGGTCCCCTATAAATCCTGACCCATTGGCTTTGGGTAGGCTGGGGCTGAATCCCCAGGTCCTGAGCCTGGCTGAGCTTGGAAATTGGATGGCAACACTGGAGAGCAACTGGGAATAAGAAGCATCTGTTGGGTAAAGAGACAAGACCACCACTTGCATATTCAAGAAAAGGTGAAGGAAAAAAGAAAGGGCCTGTCTCATAACCTCCTTATGATGATAAATGAAGAAAGTGCCAAATATTTTACTGATCTCAGCAGGACTCAAGCTTAAACCTTTGATAATTTAATGGACTTTTAACAGCTAGAGATAATTGTGCCAGTCATGTAAAACAATGATTTATGAGTGATGTAATTCACTAGTAACACTTGTGAGCAGGTTTCTGAGTGTGTTAAGCAGTAAAACCCAAAGCATTGGACTTAAGACCAGCCCTACACCAGCTGCCACTCTGTGGTTTTTTGGAGGGGGGTGTGCTTTCATTTTGTTGTTGCCACAAAGAAGTTAAGCAAAAATAAGATTAAATACACAAAGCAAGCACTCTGGAATCCTAGAGGTCTAAAAATACTGATCTCCTCTTTCCATCAGCCAAATCAGCTCAAATAGAACCTTACTCACTCAGAAGGAATTTTAGTAGTGTAAATTTTTAATTCCTGAGCATTAAATAATATCTGCTCATTTTTCACATTATAATGATGCTACTTTTGATTTCATGATGATATGAAAATTATGTCTAGATCACTTGGTTCACAGCTTCAATTAGTAAATTAAAGGAGAAGACTTTTAAATTCGAAATAATGAAAATATACAGAAAGAAATATTAAAAAGTGGAGCATTTTTATTTTTTCTACCTTGTTACATTTAGAAGTTACATTAAAAAACAATAAAGGACTATTGTCAAAAATTAAATTTTACAAAATATTCAGTTTCTGGAGCAGCCACAACCTGGAGTAATTTTGTTATTTTGTTGAAGTACATTTCCATTTAGATGAGGAGCTTTGCCTGCAGAATTAACAAGAGCTATGGCAATACCAGCTTTATATTAATGTGGGGATTAAATATTAGAAACCTCTTCAGCTTATCATGTTATCTGTACATTCATATGTACTGTATACCTAAACTAGAAGTATTTATTTTTTGTCTTCAAAGATTTTTTCCAGTGAAATCTTAAAGTTAATTCCACTAAATAATTCAACACACCTTCATCCCCTCTGACTATGGTAAACCTTTTAATGTCAGGCACATAAGAATTAATTTGAAAAGCAAAAGAAAAATCCCCTAAATGCTCTTTATGATGGGAATGCTTCTAAGAATGCTTCTCCAAGGAGCACTTCAAGAGGCAATAAAACAAATGATTGACATACATTTCTCAGCAAGAATTTCATGTGCTTTGATAGTCTCAAGAGGCCTTTGTTTCTTAGCACTGCAATTGTTTCCTGAATGTTCATAAATATTTTAAACCAACTTGTGTGCAAAACAAAAGCATTTAAAACATTAGCTGGTGTTTCATCTGTTATTCCATTTACTCTACAGATTAGAAGAGAGGGATTAATCTCATCTCATTCCACTTTGTTTTCCTGACAGAAGAAATGGACCTTTCTTTACTTACATAAACACTCATTTCTAGGCCCACTGAAAATTTGGATGGGTTTTTCTACAGACCCACTGCAACTCAAGGAAAATCAGTCTCACAAATCCCTGTGCTGAAGATGTTGATGTCTGCCTGCCAGGGCTTTGGTAAGAACAAGGAAAATGCTTGGAAAATAAAATCTTAACCTCAGTACCACCTTTTTGTAAAACCCTAAAACTTGGACCTGAGACCATCAGGAATTTAAGTTTCTTTATGGGAATTAGGCATTTTTTGGGTCATAGTCAATTAGAATTATTTGTTAAATGGTTTGTAAAACAATTCTGGTTCTAAGTAGATGAGTGGGTTTGTTAGGTATTTTCAAGAAAACAATCAGGTGTTTAGTATATCCTTACAAAATATTTACAGACTGAAGTATTAAATCTACACACATACACAATGAGATGTGACCCTATTTTTACTCTTTGGGACTCCTACTTGTATCCATTCTCAGTGAACTGTTTTTTTTTCAAAAGCAAAACTTTTCCTGACACCAGGAGAGCATAAGAGCAGCTTTGAAAAACAAATATATTTGACATCACACACCAAACAGGTGGGACACGATCAAGCAATTTTAGTAATAGAACAGCAGCAGCAGAAGTCAGTGCCAGCAATGAACATGTAAATAACCAGGACAGAAGAAGCCAGGACTTATAATGAAGCAGCAAAAATTGCAAAGACAGCAATGAGATGGATATATAATGGCCACTGTAAGATTAGCTTTTTGAAACCAAAATGAGTTGGAGCATAAACAGACAAACCAGATGAAGCAGGGTAGCAAACACTTTGATACCCACATCCTCGCCAATCCATGTTCCAGTACAAGAAAATTAAATCTTCAAAAGCTTTGACCCGTTTGAGAACAAAGGTACCACACATTTTTCATGTCATAGAAATTCACATTGTTTACACATTGCATATGGAAAAACAAGTAAATCACTTACCAAGGATTAACATAAAATGCCAAAAGATAATCAGTCCAAAGGCATGAGGGTAGCAGAGTTAGGAAAGCAAATACACTTCTACGCCTGTGAGCATTAATAAATAACATACATAAAGATGAAAAAGTGAGGAGAGTTAGTAAGACAAACAGAAATCAGGAGATCAGCAAATTCTATTTTAAAAATCAGCTAAACCCAAAATTCCTACTTCTTACTTACGTCCTAAGAATATTATTAGCACCCCCAGAATTTTTAACCTGCAGGATTTTCAGCTATCCAACACAAAATTCTACATGGTCAAAATAAGTATGTCTTCTATTGATTCAGGCCTGTTATTCCTACTTTTCAGAGAGTAGAGTGGGTAGGAAAATTTCATGGACAGATTTCCAGTCATTGCATAGGTGGTATTAAGCCTATTTCCAGTGTTTTGAGATGTTCAGTACTGATATGGTTTGTTTTTATCACCTACAGCTATGATAATCTCTCATGTTTGTTCCTGCAAGTGATCCTGTGGATATCAGAAGATCTATACCAGAGATAAATTCAGATGCTTCCAATATCTCTTAATACCCTTTGTTGAGTCAGATTTCTCAAGGCATCTGTATAACATTTTGCAGAGTGATTTAAATTCTTTCCTAGGTTTTCATGTAAACATTGCTAGAACAGTTCTTCTAACTGTGGTTTATGTGAATAACTATCCACTGCAGATTTTACTGTGGCTAAAGGAAGTATGAGCACAAAATAATTCTAAACTTCTGTATTTGCAAGATTTGCAGAGATTCTGCTGTGCATTAATTCAGGAAACCCACATAGGCCCATTCTACCTATTGGTGAAATGGGCTTCAGGTAGTTTGCAAATATGAAAAACTCATTGAACTTAAACTTTGTAGCTCTTTTGTGATTTCATGTTGCTTGCAGGACCTTCTTAGCCAGCAAAGAGAAGGAGATCTGGGAAAGCTGCACAGAGGTTCCACAGGCAACTCTGTTTCTACAAAGAGGTCCAGCAGCAAAATCCAAGTACACAGAGTATCAAAGGGGTTTTATAGGGTTGAGGTGCCTTAGGAGATGGACCAATAATATTAGAGATTGAAAACCATCCAACCCCTATAAGGTTTTAGGCAAAAGTGACCAATTACTAGAAGTAAAAAAGGACTAATTAGGGCACTAGAAGATAACACGGGGGTCTACAGGGGGGTGAACATTTCTATAGCATGAGTCATCCTAAGGAAGCAATTTCTTATCTAAGGGATTTTCCAGGGAGGCCCTGGAAGGGTATCTGTATTATTCACAACACTTGGCTAGGGTAGAAGGGTTATTTTTCTTTTTTTTTCAGTCAAATACACCCTCAGTGTGTTTTTTTCCCCCATAAGAAAATCTGCAGCTTTGAAAGTAATAACATCCTTCTGCAGCTATTGTAAAGAGGAAACACAAAGTTAAATTTCCTTGTTCAGTACTGTTGGCTCTTATGAAGCTGGTAGATTCTGTGTTTTCCCTGATAAATATGTCAAATACAATAATCTCTAATCTCAATCTTCCAACCAGTGAGGAAATCATCTTCCCATGCAGGGAAACTCCAAGTTATGCTTTAATGAGTTTTGCTGCTATAGAGGAAAGGAGCAGTGCAGTTTCTGCAGGGCAGCTTCCCCAGGCTTTGGTAGGAATTGTGTGGCTCAGCCAGAGGCAAGAGCCCCTTCTGGTTAATCACAGACCACAACAAATGCAGAATGAGACCCTACAGGCTCGTTTGTTGTTTGAGTTTCTATGGGGCTGGACTGAGGATGAAATTGGGTTTTCCATAAACAGATTTCTGGTGCCACAGAGGTTTCCATTAGGCTCGGGAGAGAGAAGTGATGATGTTGCTGGAATACTTCTCTTTCCTTTAAGAAACTCCATGTGAGGGTTTTACTTCCTCCTGCCTGCAGAGGCAGAAGGAATTATTCAAGCCTGGGCTTCTTTCATTGTCAGTACTCACAAAAATTCTCCACACTTTATCAAATCACTGGCTAACATACTTACATACTGATTTATATTCACAGACTAGGAGCTCTGACAGCTAAAACAATTTGTTTTATTCAACATATGAAAAATATGTAATTGTCTAATAAATACAATACTTTCTTTCTGCAATCATTTAGTCTTTCACATCCTGCTCAGGCACATGGAACAACTTAATTAAAAGAAAGGGATGCAGAGATTGCTCAAACCCTGAAAACTCTGCTGAGCTTCCCTTAGGAATTAGTGGATATGCCCATAGCTCCCTGACTAGATCCCTGGAATGAGCCAATCCTTCTCTCTGCTTTCAGGGCTGTATTTCCCACCTGGCTGCCTTGATGGATTGTGAATCTGGTCTTGACATTAGACAACAGAGGCACACAAAACGACTCTCAGAGAAATAAGGGCCATAAGGTAAGGACACACTGCCTTCAGTTACAAAATACTTGTGGAGATATTAAGCAGGAATGCTTTCCTCAGTTTATATTTTTATAGTTTAATTTATGTATGTATACATATATGCATATATACACACACATACATATATATACTAAATCAAGCAACAATAACCTTCACTTTTGCATCCAAACCTACTAATTCCCTTCCCATTAAAAAAAAATGCTTTTATGGTTTTAATAACATCTGTTGCTAGTTTAATAATTTCATTCAAGCTTGGCTATTTAATTAACATGAGTGTTTGATCTTCTGACTGTTTTGCCATTAATACAGTCCAAGCAAGAGAAGCTGAGGGATGGTTTCATTTGTACTGCATGCAGCTGGCTGCTATTAAAGCTAAACCAAGCAAGTGAAGCTTGTTTAATATCCAGTTAATTAGCAGCACAGTGAGATATTGACAAGATTTGCTGGGCTTGTTAGTTCCATTTGCAGGCTTATTAGCAAAATGCTTGTGGTGGTGCAGTGTCCATCCATTTAATCCCAGCCTTGCTGGCAGGCTGTGTCCTGTGCAATCATGGAAGCAGTTCCCTGTGCCCCAAATTTTCTTTCCAAGTTCTTTGCTGTCAGGGTGTAAAGGCATGTATTTTCTTCTGATCTACTGGAATGGGGTTGATGTCATGCTTTTAAAATCTCTGTGTTTGGACTTGCCTTGAAAGAGAAGAGGTTTTTGCAGAGATTGCTCACAACAGAACAGTAAACCTTGGGTCTGTCATTACCACTCATTTGATTATCCAAATAGGAATGAAGTGACCACACTGGTGCCAGTCAGGTGCTCTCAGAGCCTTTTACTTCTATAAAAGCTAATCCTACAGATTTTCTTTGTCCAAATACTTCTCTTCAGCTGATGGTGACAGTGATGATTTAGAGTCCACATCAGTGCCTGCAACTCTTGCAGGTGATTTTCTATATGAGTGAGATATATTTAGTTTTTTTGGTGGTTTTTTTTTTTTCCCCACTTTTTTTCAGCAGCACTGAACATTAAGTTACAGTATATATTTGAGTTGGCTTGTCCTTGTTTTGTAACATAAGGAAATATTAATTAAAGGCACTGTATGAAGACAGTTGGTACATTCATTTACAAATAAGTTTACTCCTGGATGTAAATATATGGAAGTGCTAATGAATTTGTAGATCAAGTTTCTACAGCTGTGTTATTTTAGTAAATATGTCTGTAAGAGAAAGGGAAAAAACTCCTCCCAAAACACATCTATTCAACTTGGCTGACATGCAAATACATCATTGCCTACTAAAAATAGCAGGTGACAGGATGCATGTCTTCAGTCATCATTCAAGAAATAAAACACATTCAAGGAATAAAATATGAAATTAACAAGCCTGGTAGTTTATCCTAAAGAGGGACAGCAATAACATAAAAACTAAGCACTTTAAGATTACAGATAACATTTGCCAAAAAGCAGAGATAGGGAAAAAACATAAGCTTTGCTTCAAACACTCACCAGTTGTAGGGCAGCTTTCCATCTCTCTCTAAAGATGCAAAATTCACAAAGGTTCCAGCCCCACACTCCCTGTTCCAGGAAGACCATTAGGTAAAAAATTACTATTTTTGGATTCACAACACTTGCAAAGAGCTTGATTTGACAGAAAACTCTCGGAATGGCAGGGACGTGCTGAACACTCACATCTGCGACTAGGTCTGAGATAATCTCTAATGAACATAACTAAAACCACTTAATGTAGTTGCCCAAAATCAATAAACATTCAACACCACCTAAGATCAAATTGCCTAAAAATGCTTCAAAAGAACGAAATTCTCAAATAGACCTTATCTTCTGTCCAGATTTGTGCTTTCCATAGCTTGGCACTAACAATGGTTTCTGGCATCAGGACATAGGTTAAATATTTACCTTTCTATGCTAAATATTCACCATTCCTAAGGATGGAGGAGAAGTTGTTTAATTGTGTCCTTTTTACAGGAAAATTATAGGTAGTTTAGAGTTACAAAAATAACTGCAGGGAAAAGAAAAAAAATCCTGAATAATATTCTAGTAGTGTCTTTATCACAAGTCCATTATTTTCAGCTATGAATTATAAACTAAATTGACTATTTTCTTGATTTAAGCAAACAATTGCTTGCAGCTTCTTACTGGATTTATTTTTAAAATTTCCTCCTGGGGTGTTTATCTTCTGTGGCTAGAAGCAGTGATGAAGAGAAAAAGCTTTGGGCTGGCTGCACAGTAATTAAATAGGAAAGAGAATTAATTTAGCTGGGATTTCCACAGAGCCAGTTACTTGCAAAAGGGGAAAAAAAATATAATATTTTCTTAAAAAGATAACCTGAATCATAAGTGTGATGTGGTCATCTGTTGCATGGAATACATAGATAAGACACAGCACACAAAATGCAGCATCTGCTAGGTGGTTAAGTACAAGATTTTTTTACATAAGTTTTTTTTACATGAAATAATTTCATTTCTTAACACAGTACAGTAAATTAATATAAAATATATTACACAGATTATAAAAGGACAAAGACTCTGTGACACCTTCAAAACCAGCAGATAAACCAATTATCTAGGGTTTGAGAAAACTTCCACAGCTCACACAGGCCATAATAGCCCACATTAAAGGGAACTATTGCAGGTAATATTGCCTAGAAAAGGAAATTTAATTTCAAAATTCAGCTACAAATGATTGGGGCAGACTGGCAAATGGTGAGAGAGAGAGTCTCTAGAAAATATTATCTGCTGGTTACTGAGGAGTAGGACTGACACCAAAGAAGGCTTCAAGCATCAGCACTTTACTGCTCTTCCTGTCCTCCCCACTAGGGATGAGGCTTGGCCACAGCCCCATTCCCAATCACCACATCTAGTATGGAAAAATCTCCTGTTCCAAACCATATCAGAGGCTGGCAAAGAGCCTTGATGTCCTGCTCATACCCATTTGCCTCAGATCCCAAATATCCTTGATGCTCCTGACACAACCCTTTTTGTAATATGTGATTGCACTTATGGGCTCAATCCTGCAAAGCTCAAAATAACACAGAAGTTAAGGCTTGTCAGTCAGGTCAAGAGTAAAAGTGGATAGAAGACATGCTCAACAGCAGCAAAACAACTCTCTTGGACATCTGTTCACAAGTACCTCAAGAGGCACCCACATACAAAAGCATTCTCAGCTGACACTGTTGTCATGATGTCTGAATATTTGTTTGTTTGTTTGTTTGTAATCAGCATAATTCTGGACTTACCTGGCCATTTGTAGGTGTTTTCTCCTGAGTACAACAAGAGTGACCAGCAGCAGTCCAATCAGGAGGATACTGAGGATGGCCAGCACGGAGATTACCACCACATTGGGGTTCATCTCAGTCACTGCACATACAGAAAATGACTCCCAGTTATTCAGTTCAGAAGCACTGACATTTTTGCTTTGCTTTGTTTTTCTCTGAGTTTTGATAACGCTATTTTAAAAAAATTTATCTCAAAGAGCCTGGAGTGTTAGAGAGAAAAAAATACCACAAGAGATAAAGGGAGAGTTTGAGTAGGTATTGCTCTTAGAAGGTTTCCTTGGGGAAATGCCTTCACTCTGGCATTTTTGCTAAGCTTTAACATGTTCTGATTTATTATGTTTTTCCTTTTTAGCTGACATTTATAACACAAGGGTAAGGTAAAACAAGATACAGATATTCATCATCATCTATGTCTCCAAAGCACATTTCCACTCTGAAGTTGTTCTTCAACAATAACCAATGTTTTTCTGCTGCAGAAGCAAAATAATAAGCTGGGGCTTTGTAATATACTGGGTTGAAATGGTTTAATTACTTTGGAAAATGACATGGCCAGGGTTCCTCCCTCAGGAGCTTTTTGGCTGTGACTGCTGAAGATCCTGCAGAGGCTTTTCTTCCCTCTTGCTTCTTTGCTGAATACAGAAAGCCTTAAAAACTCCTGAATGTGATTTCCCTCTTGTTTGGGCTTGGCTGAGAAAACATTTTCTCCATAAATATCATCAAGCAGTACCCTGATGTTTAGTATTGACACCACAAATAATGCCCTTGATTTCTAAAACCCAGTACAGAACTGAGCCCCTAGTTTGCATTTTTCCAAGTCAAGTGGGGCCTTTTCCAAGGGCATTCCAAAGCTGCTCCCCCATCCCATCCACATCTGGCAGCCTTTTCATGACACCAACAACCCCTGGGGCCAGCAGTACAAAGTGCAGCTTTAGAAAGCAAGGGGAAACAGATGTAGCTGGGTGAGGAAGAGGAAGAAAGCAGGGAAGTGCTGCTTACCCATGGTGGAAACTGCGATGAAAGTGGGGATGCTGGGGCTGTTGTGGCTGAAGGTGGTCACACTGCAGTTGTAGGAAGTGGCAGGGGTCAGGCTGGAAATGGTCACAACATGTGAGGAGACAGTGACAGGTTCCTGCAGACATGGGGAAAAACACACAGGAGTTTGTAAATGCAAGAGCACAAATCAGTGTTCCACACATCTGACAGGTAAAGTCAGATCTGGTGAGAGAAATCAACAGAGCAAAGGCACCTAGGGCCTGCCCTTGGCAACAGGCAGAGAGTCTGGCAGAAAAGGGGAGAGGAACAGGGGTGAATGCAGCTGCAAGAACATCCCAGAGCTCCCCAGGGACCCCAGAGCCTTTTGGGGAGGAAGGACATGTGTCACAGAGAGGGTTGGCCAGGCACATGCTTGCTAAGGGAAAGCACTGTGACCTCCAGGACACCCCAGAGCTGGGCACAGCTCATGAGCTCTGGTTACTAAGCCACACAGGCAGCAGGAAAACCAAGTTATTTCTGTTCAAAGAGCAGCCAAGGCAGTCACAATCTCTGCCATGAATGAAATCACAATTCTGATGTGAATGCATGTCATCTCTGCCTCTGAGGCAGCTCCTCTGGGTGTGGAGACCTGTGAGCCCTTTTGAGTGGACATGGTGAAAAAAAAAGCTAGAGCAAAGTGTTTTGGTAATAATTATGATCAAACACCCTACATCTGCTTTTTTGTAGCTGGCAGAGACTCTACATAACATATTTATACAATGTGTTAATTATTATGACCCTTGTGAACACTTTTGTGGATTTTAAATGCTGATAGAGCAACAAAACAAACACAGCACATGCATTGACTTAAGGAAAGAGATCCTTAATGCCCTTGGTTTTCTGGAACAGCAGAACCAGGGGTGGGTTATAGTTGTAAAAACAGGGACACTGAGCCAGTGGTTTAGAAGAGAAAGAAGGAGGAATTTTATGAATGTACTCCAGGTGGGGGATGCAAGATGCTGTAACAAGTCCCAAACACTGGATTTTTGCAAGAGCCTGTTGTCAGTCATGGCCAAATTCTAAGCTCCTGTTGCAGAGCAGTTCTGGGGTACATCATGTAGATGAAATCACATGCACATGAGTGTAAGGGAGGAGACTTTTACTGCCTGAGCTGAAAGGAGGAGCCACACTTTGGCAATTGGACTTGGTTGGAGGTTTCCATTTTCCCCTCTAGGAAATTTAAATTAGCCAACTCAAATCCAAAATGTTCAAAATCAGAAAGCTGTTGCTTTTCATTTCACTGATTTAAAGATGCAGGAAAGGCACAAAAATGTTCATGTAATTAGCATGGAAAATCACAAAGAATTTTCACCAGTCTACTTGGAAAGCATCCCTTTTTACAGTTCAGAAAGGAGCCCTTCCCAGTTTTTCACGGAGACAGAAAAGAGAGGGATGAATCTAATGAGGAGTGAGCTGACAATCTCTGTCCATTATCCAGGGCCAGATGTTCCCATCAACAAATGACACACTCACTGAAGAATCTGTGAAGCAGTCTTTTCCTCATGTCCTTAAAACAGATCTGCTCTGAAATGAAGTTTCAAATTCTTTGGTACTTTCCTTGTCTGATCTCACCACTATTTTGAAGTGATGATAATGACTGCATGACCTTTGCTATTCAGCATGAAAAAGCAGGAATCTAGAAGTGCAATCCAACTATCCAAAAGATTAAAGTGCATGTAAGCATTTCCTTTTCCTTTAGTCATTGTCTGTCTCAATTTAAAAAGAATATTAAATAATTCAGACAGGTCTTCCATAGGATTGAAGAGTGTGCAAGTCTTTTGTGGTAATCAGTGGTTTAAGTAGGTAATTTTTCACATCTTTCTGAGTGATTCCCCATCAGGTGTCGCAGTGCACATGAGAGAATAATCACTGATCAGAGTGATTCATTATACCATCAGCTAAAGCACAAAGCAAACCTCACATATTGCACAGCACTGAATGTCAAGGAATTAAAACTACCACTGCTCTCTATTTTTCACTGAACAGCATTACCTGTTTAAATACTATATATTTAAATTGGCTGCTGAACCAATTTAAATATATTTAAATATCTATTTAAATATACATATTGAAATATATGGCGCTGTACCTGACTGGACAGAGAGAAAATGAGGTTCCTATGTGAGGCTCAGGAGATGGGTCTTGAAGAAAATACCCTGAGATAAAATGCATGAGGGGCAGCCACATTGGCACAAAGGTACTCTTTGAATAGTAAGGAAGCTCCTACTGAACTTCAGTTAGCAGATCTCAAAAACAGGAATAAATTATTCCAGAAATAATTAGATACAGTATCAGAAACCTCATGGCATCAATATATGTCTACTTTCCCCATTCCTTAGAAAGCTATCTGACCATTTTTCCCTTCTTGCTCATTGGCATTGCCTTAGTTTTGTGGCCTGTTAGTTTTTGCACAGTTATCAGAGTCATTTCCACATGCAGCCAATTCCACTGACACTGATGGATGCACATAGTTTATCAACAAATAATAATCTCCTCAATAAGAGGTCAACCTTAATATTGCAAAACAATGAAAATATTTTAGTATTTGAAGTGCAGCTTTAGTAGTTTAGCTTTTAAAAGTTTGATTCTGGGATGAAGACTGGACACTAAAGAAGAGACACATACCTGGACTTTTGTTTCCTGGCCAGATCCAGCCTGCTGGCAGTAGACTTCAAAGAAATCAGCTACTCCTTCTTCCACCCACAGCAGAGTCACAGAGGTCTGAGTCTTGTTGACAGCAAACAGTGATTTCGGAGGGGCTGGTTCTGGTGTAAGAGAAAAATCTCCTTTCATTAAGCTTATCTTTACATTTCCAGACAACTGAGAAAAATGAAGAAACTGAAAGCAATGCGTGATGCCCTTCTAGCTTTCATTTCCTTCAGATAAAGTCTACCAATGTAAACCCTCTCATGATGACAAACTACCACTGTAAAATGGGAAGATGATGAAGTGTGTTGGTTTTTCTTCTCTATTTAAACTGTTCTCTATTTGGACAGATGGATAATTACTTCACTTCCCTTTTCAGCAGATCCCTTGTTTAAGGATGATCAGTGGATTCTATTAATAGAACAATGTTAGCAGGAACTCTTTCAGAGAAAATCACTGTCCACCTGTTAGCAACACATCTGGCTTAAGAAGACTTTTCTTCACAAGCCCTGCCCAGGAGAAAATAAAGAAGCAGCTTTCCAAAACCAAAGGCTGCCTAGGTTCCTTTAATTGCAGCAGAGGAAATATTTAGCCAATTACCAGTTAAAAAACTACCAAATTGTAATTTATGTTTGTTTTTTTTTAATTTCCCCAGATCTCCAAGAGGTCCTCAATTAATTACTTGGATTTTCACTGCTTTAGTGCTGGAGAAGTGACAGTAGGTAAATAAATAAAAGAGATGTCAAGGAAGGGACAGCCCTAGATAGATGAGGTTGAGAGATGATAGGTCTAGGTGATAGATGGAGGCTCTCCTGGGAGTGATGGCATCAGAAATGTTGTGAAATGTCGGTGGGGGTCTGCACTCAGCACCCCTGTCCCCGTGTCCAGTGGCCTTGGCTGCTGCCTCCAGGGACATCTCCCAGCCCATGGACCCCTGTGCCCATGGACCTCACTGTCACCACACCCAAACCAACCTGGGGAATGGAAAGCACAGAACAACAGGGAAAATCTTGAGGACCAGGAGAGGAGCAAACAGCCTAAGCAAATGCTAGTATGAGAGATGCTTTTTCTTTTTCTCCTCAGTATTATTTAAACACCAATGCTTAATCCTGATTTTTATCCTGGTGACTTCACATGATGGGTACTGGCAATCCCTAGCTTTCCACACCTCAGCCCTCCTGGGCTCTTCTGCTTTGGCTTCAGAGACTATAAAATTTGGGTTGTACATTTCTGAGTTGTTCTGCACAGTTTTCAGATCTCCTATTCAGTGGATGTTTAATTAAAGCTGTATTTCTCAAACAATGACCCAATTCTGGGATTCTGACACACTGCATACAGTGGATAATGCACCAGAACATTCTGGGTTAATTTTTTTTCCTTTCACAAATAATCTGCAATCCTCATTCTGTGAGATGCTGTCACACAAACCTTGGCTCAAGGGACTTGCTCAAGTAGTTATAGACATTCTGGAGACACATCTGATCCTGAAACAATCAAATCTGTGTTCTGGGCTTGGAGTCTGCCCAAGTCATATTGGCATTATGGAAAGAGTTGGGCAGGGACTGAGGCACATTCATGTGTGTCACGAGGCTTGCAGTGCACAAATTGTCTCAGTGCCACACAGGAAAGTGTCCCTCTCCCATAATTACACACATATATCTGCTCTTGGACTCAGAAACACATTCTCCCTCTCATTCCAGGTAAAAAAAAATGGTCTCAATTAAAATAGGAGTTTTGCATTTGGGCAGCTTCCCCAGCAAATGGCTTGATTTTTCTGCAGGTGGAAAGTTGCCAGGATGAAGCAAACATCGTGGAGGGAAGAACATTTGGCAGGAATGCTGAAGTGACTGCCAAGTGCTGAGTTGTCTATCACTCAGAGTCAGTTTCCACTACTGCAAATTACAACTCCCATTGCTCCTCTCAGAAACAGAGAGAGGGGAAAACCTCTGGCAAAATACCCCCACTTTTGTCTATTCAAAGTTCAAGCATCACAAAGGAAAACAAAAATCAAACTCAATCCAATAAAAAACCCCACACCCAATTGTCTAGAAGGGATTCATTGGAATGGAATTAATTCCACCTTCTCTTTGTTGTCACTGAAGGGCAAAATACCCATCCAAGTTCAATAATCCATAATAAAAGAACAGGAAGGTACAACTGTGTTGAAGGGTGTGCAACATGAATAAGGCTTGTGGGCCTGTCTGCAAGATAAAGCTGGCTGGTGTTTTGAAATACCACCCTAAAATATTTGGACAATGGTAGCAGGGAGTAATACTCACTCCCCCAACATTCACCCACTTAGTCACTGGAACAGGCACACACACAAGGCATGGGGAACACAGTGGATATGGCTTGCACAGGGAAAAGAAAACTCATGGAATTCGTCTATGTCTTTCAAATATTGCCTTTGGTAAGAAGACCTGCAAGAACTTCAGATTGTTGTGTCTGTACTGTTTGCCTCAGCGCTGTAAGAATTCTGAGAAACACAAATGGACAATGGTTGCTTCAAAACTTCTATCCAATTAAAAATCATAGAGTCCTTCAAATTCACTTCTCTCACAGTGACTCACAACAGGATCGTTATTCAGGTAGAGAGGATAATCCACTCTGAAATTACAAACTCTTCCTTACCCACCTTCTCAGTGGAGCTAAGGCCTGTAAGTCTGGCACATTTGGAAATTTCAGTGTTTTAGGTACCTAGGGCTCAAGAACTCCACATACATCCAGAAGAGAACAAGAACTTCTTAAGGTATGATGGTGCAGTGTCCAGTCTCCCTCCCAAGAAAGGTATTAGGTAGAAAGTTATATTTGAAACTCTTCCACTAAGGATCAAGCTCTTGAGTTTTCTTTTGTTTCTATGAGTATATTGCACAACTTTCCTCTTAAAATGAAGCTGGGTTCCACATTCATGAATCTGACTATTTTTATAAAGAGTGCTGTCATTAATTTGTGTTTAAGGGTAAGTTTTTGGTGTTGAAAGACTTTGCAGATGTCCAGGGAGAGAGGAGGGGAGACAGGAAAACAGACCAAGTGGCAGAGAAACATAGAAATAGGCTTGTCAGAAACAGAAAGGTGGAAAGGAAGGTTCTGCCTTTTATTGAAAAGTTCATCTGTGAAGCCTGAGTTGCCATTCTCAAAACCTACATATGTTCAAGACATCAGGCAAACAACTGTTAATTTGACTTGTTCTCTCAGCAAGGCACTAAATGATTTCCACTCTCCCACTTCTACTGACAGTCAAATTTTGCCACTCTTGCTCCTTTTGAGCAAAACCATTTTAGGAGAGTAGCTTCACACACAGGAATCAATCTTCACAGCAAGGTGAGGTGAAAATTACAACTTTGCAAAATAAATGGGCTCACAGGTACATAACTGAAATAAGGAAGGTGCTGCATCTGCTGACAGAGTTACTTGAGAGTCAAAGGAGTGGGATGAGTTAATAATTTATGAACAACCACTTACCCAATTTCACAAGTTGGGGCATGGAAGTATTGCTGCCTCTTTCAGTACAAGCAGTCACTGAAAGGTTGTAAATGTCCCCTGGAGGCAAGCTCAGCACGGCAGTCATCACGGTGCGTGTCACCTGAAAAATCAAGAGACACCAGCTGAAACGTGGCACAAACATGCAACTGCCTCACAAAATTAACCTGGTCACCCAAAATACTGCAGAGAAAGTCCTGTGCATCACAGCCTGTGTCTTCTGTGTGCTGCAGACTCGTGGCATCAACCAGCCCCCACTGATAGCAGCCACGAAACCAGAAGAGCACAATGCAAAATGAAGACAATATTAGGCTGTGTTTTCTATGTGACCAGTGAAAATTTAAGGAAAAAAGAAATTCTCCCTCACACCACTGAGAGTATCTAGATTACTCAAGTTGTGTAAAATGCTAAACAAGCCATGGGCTTGAGTCTATTGCAATTTTAGAGGAATTTAAATCAGGTTAGACACCTCAAGAAGAGCACACAAGCCATGTGTAGGCAAGCCTTTATATATCCTACAGACCTGAAAATGAAATCCATCTGGACAAGTCTAACACCTCTTGGAGACATGTTGACTTGACAATAGATCTCTACTTCAATCATCTGCAAGTTCAAAACCAGATCCAAAACTGAGCTGAGTCTCAAAAGACTGAGAATAACTTCTTCCTTTTATTTTAGGGTGACATTCCCATTTCTCCAGAGTCATGGAGAAGGATGCAGAACTTGGAACACACTGTTTTCAGAGCACTTCTGGAATATCTATAAAGGGCCCATTCAGCAATCTCATGCTGGTTTCCATAGTCAGTTCTCAGGCTGAAGCTTTCAGGTGCAAGAGAAATTGATGGTTCTGAACAAAGACCAATAGGGCTTTGCACATAATTCTCATCACTTCTCTAAAAACTACCAACTTCTGTGAAGTCTTGGGAAATACACTAGGAGGAGGAAGAAAAAGTCAACATCATCTGGCAGAGTTACCTATTTATTTCAAAAATGCCACAAGAAAAACAACCATATTAACAGTCTCAATAAAATCATATGATGATATTACAATATAATATGGGTTTTAAAGGAAACAGTTTCTGAATGTGACTAACAGAGCTTGGGAGAACAGGTACCCTCTGATGCCTGCAAGCATTGTACCCATATTTACCCATATGAACAGAAGAATCAAAGTTAGCTATAAATAGGTAGAGTTTTGCAAGATTTTCCTAGAGAATAACCTCTGGAATCCTCTTGTCTTACAAGGAATATAAAGATAAACATTTGTAAACACATCCCTAAAGCTTTAAAGTTTTATTTATAGGTATACTAGATTGTACATACCCTATACTTCCAATCTTTTGTTTAATCTAAAATTACATATTCAATTTTGGTTTTAATTTATTTAAATTTTTGTATTTAATGTTTATTTTATATTTATTTAATCTACAATTTTCATATTCGGTGAAGTTGGATGGTCAGAAGTCAGATTTTTCCTGAAAGAATAATGAGCTTACAGAAAACATGATTTTTTGAAGAAAAAAGAGAGGGAAAAGCGAAAATTTTTTTGGAATTCAATTGATAGAATATTTTATTTGTAGGACAAAAATTAAAATCTAGTTTTCTTCCTTGTTTGAAGTAAGGATCCAAATCTTGAAAGTTCCTGCTGCTCAGAAAGGTTATCAGTTCTCCTAATCATTTAATTAGATTCATGTTGCAACAAGCTGCAGATGGGTGCACTCTTGCAGCCACAAAGAATCCAATGAAAGCCAGGATGTTCCACACAAATCCAAATGAAAATTGGTGATCAAGTTGTACTTCTGCTGAAAATACACTTCCAGTTTTCCAAATGTTCAAGAGAATGTACCAAGAGCACACCTTAGCATCTAGCAAGTTTCCTAAGTGCACAGTCTGGGTGAAATCCTCAACCCATCAATTAGTGGAACTTGGGTTCAAACATGAAATGAAGAAAACAAAATTTATGAGGATAAAGTCAGAAAACAGGAAGCCACAGTACTTGAAAAATCTGAAAAAACTCAGCCAGTACTTTACTCTTTTTATTAATAAATAAAAATGGAAAACACCATACCTGTATATAAGAATATTCTTTATGTTTTACTGTCTGAAGCTAAGAAGTTTTTAAGCTCTTTTTAAATTATGTAAATGATTAACACCTTCAGTGGATCTCTACAGAAAAACTTTTTTCACAGGCTGCTTTGAGAGCTCAGGTCTTTGGCAGTGCTTGCTGACACTGGGAAATAACTTCTGCTGGCTTGTACCAAACTTGCTGGAACTTAGTTAACAAAGTTATCAGAGCTGTCAAAGTTTTTGAGAGTAGTCAACTCAGAAAAACAAACCAACCAAACAAAACCCTGCCCCCTCCCAAAAAAAAGAAAAAAAAAAGAAAAAAAGTCTAAAGAAATGAATACCACCCACCTTCCACACTGATACTTACACTCTTCTTGATTTTTTTCTTTCCTTCTGCAACAACCATCCAGTGCAGCATCCTGGAATGAGAAAGGTCAGGACCATCCCCTCCATAGGTCCAGGTGACGTACAAAAGGTGGTTGTAATATTCTACAGAGGTAATTTTGGGTGCCACTGGTGCTGAAGAAAAAAGGCAAGTGTGTTACAGACAGGGTCTAACACGGCTGATTAGCAAATCCAGAGAAAAACTTTTGCCAAAGGATGCTGCTGTCATGAGGAGAATATCACAAAGCTTGCAGGAAAGGATCATTAAAAGCCACTGCATTTGAGCACTGGCTGAAAGATATGAAACCCATAGTTTAACCTGGGAGATAATCAGAAAAAAAATGCACTTCTTTTTGCAATCTTTCAGTTTAAAAAAAAAAAAAATCATGGCAGATAAAAATAATTTTTAAGTCACATTTGTAAGTTGAATTCAAATTCAAGTTAAAAGCCTCAGATGTTGCTTCACTCTGTTTCTGAACTGTAAAGAAATAATAAATTGTTACTGTGGCAGGTTTTCCATAGGGAAAAAATATCTTTTCACTGAGCTTGCACCTTTCTAGGAGGAAAATTCCAAACCCTGCAGATTTCCAAAGAGCAACTTTTGCATGAGAAGTTATGACCACCTTTGTTCCCAGCATAGAAGGGAGGAAAAAAGGACCTATCATCAGAACCTATTCAGCCTGTTAAGAGGTTTTTTTTTGTTCTGGAGCTGCCAGCAAGTCCTTGGCTCTCTGCAGCCCATGAAACACAGTCACTCATGCTGGAAAAGACCTTTAAGACTGAGACCAATTGTTAAGCCAGCACTGCCGTGTCCACCACCAAACCACATTCCTCAAACCACATGTCCTTCCAACACCCCCAGGCATTGGGACACAGCCACCTTCCCTAGCTGCCTCTCTCATCAGCTGTGACCTGCAGAAAAACAGCAACCTCCAGAATAACTTGTTTCCTCCTAAAACTGGTGTTTAAGAGGAGTATGCCCTCTGGGAGGTGCCTCTCCATTAACTGTGGAGGGAGCACAGCTGGCCAGCTCACCTTGATTGCCTAATTCAAAGGTGCAGGACCCCAAAGAATTAAATTGATAGTGAGTGGTGACCCAAAAGTGAAAAATCAGTGGTCAGTGAAGATTTAACCTCCTCCCCAAGGAGATATGAGTAGGATAACCTGGATACAACAGGGGAAGGGATGAATCTCTGTGCTTGGCTGATTCTGGAGGAGCACAGCCGGGAAAATGTGTGAACTGCCTGGCCCTCCTCTGCACAAACCCTGCTGTGTGCAGTGTGTTGGTGCTGAGGCAGGTCAGAGGAGCAGAGCACTGGATGCCAGCACTGCTGTGACAGGGAATTCCTGCCAGGGAAGGCAGGATGGAGCTCAGGTCTCTTGGAAGGGACCACAAGATGTCACTGCTGCTTTCACAAAGGCTCCTTCAACTCTGGCATTGAGGCATTTTCTAGGGAGCAGATTTACTGAAGTAATTGCTGAGGAAGGCAGCAAATGCAATGCACAGACAATTTAGAGCCATTTAGAAATATTTAGTAAGACTATTCTCCCAAATTAATCTTGAAAATGTCCTTTTATGCTGTTGAGGAGAAGCACCCTGATTTAGTGTAAAATCCTTAAAGCAGTGTTTCTTTTAATTTTTCAACTTCCCAGTCCATCCCTGTGCATGGATTGTGTATTTCTTGCAGTTTAAGGCTGTGACTGACATCAATCTCACACACAAATGATGATTTCCCCCTGCACTTTTTGGTGTGCTTTCATGGCAGTCAATGTCCAAGAGATGCCAAATGAGAGCAAGGGCCAGGGCTGGTGTGGCCTAGCACAAGGTTCTGGGGAGCACAGAGAGGCTGTGGGATGTCATCCTGCTGCTGACCTGGTCCAAATCAAAGCTGGAAGCACCCAAGGGACCAACAGGCAGCACATGTGGTTGCAGTCATCAGCACCAAATCTGTCCTTCTCACTCCTTCTCCTTCTCCAAAGAGACAAGAATCCTCATTGTACAAAGCAGGTGCTGGTGGTCTAAAGAGCCTTTGCTCATGGTTATTTTAAATCCAGTTGTTTACAGCAGGTGGCATTAAAAACTCATTAGTCACCACAGCAACACTGGCAGCACCACAATCTCTCCCTGAGTAAAACAACAGCATGTAACTGCTGCTGCAGGAGCTGAGAGAACCAGTGCTGCTCCTGATAAGTCTCTTGGATCCCCCAAATCTCTCCCATGCTCCTGGGGACATCTCATCATTCCAAGTGCTGCAGTTCAGGGCAGCCCCCACAGGAACAGTGGGACCCTGCACTAGGAAATGTCTGCTCTGAGCTTTCTGCAAGCTGCATCCTCCCAGCTGATCCTTTCACTCTGTTTAAGAAACTCAAGCTGATGCTCCAGGTGTGGAGTTTGGCACTCCAGTTACACACAGAAGAACTGACAGATGGTGTACTATAAGCCTACAAAACCTCCACTCCAGTTTCTTTTTTAAATTTAGGGCTTTTTGGTGGGCTTTTTTTTTTTTTGTTTGTTTTAATTCTTGGCAACCTGTGCAGGGGAGCTGGCATTGTTCAAAATGATGCAGAAAGGGAGCAAGTGCTCCATAAAACCATCTGCTGCCTCTCTGGGAGGAGAGAGGCCGAGGGTGAGAAAGAACTCTTGGTCCCCTGAACTTAAAGCTGTGAAAAGGCAGCACCTACTGGGGACAAACACTCCAAACCTGCAGACATGACAAACCCACAAGCCTCACAAGTCAGCCTGACTGCAGTTCCTGGGCAAAGTTGAAGAGATTGCAAGTAATAAGGCAATCAGAGGACAGGAGTGCATTTAATGCTCACAATCAGTGCTGACTATCTATTGATAGGTGCAATTTGACCAAATCAGCTTTTTTTTGTTAGGACTCTTCACTTAAAATCACAGTGTGATTTTAATACCTAATTGCTATTCAACATTTTCCTCAACACCCTGAAACTAAAAGCAGTTGATGAACCATGCAAGTAACACGACAACTGGCAGAGGAGAGCAGGATGTGGACAGGGCTGAGCTTTGAATTATTGCCCCCAGTGCTGGGCCTGCTCAAACAAAGTGAATTTCAAAGTGCCAGGCATGAAGGTGAGTCTGTTGGGAAATAGCATGTAGACAAGAAATGATAAATTCTGTTAGGAGCCATGAAATAGAAGTAAATCAACACAGACCTGCAGTGTGATGATGCAGGAAATGCAATCATCTAGATGCAAACACAGGAGACCTTTGAATAGGGAGCTGATTGTGCCTCTACAGGAGTATTTAGCAGGCTGGTATTACACTTCTGGTTTTTAGGTACTTTAGTAAAGACAGTAAAAATTAGAGAGGCAGAATACGGAAAAAAACTAACATGGGAAAACACCAAAAAGTGAGAGCACCTGAGGAGTTCAATGGAAGCAATTTATTAACAGAAAAAAAACCCAAACTAAATTCTGTATAGAGGAAAAAAAAAAGGCTTTGTGTCCCTTCAATCAGTAAGATAAAAGTGCAACAAATATTTTGGACTGGATATTAAAACCACAAAAATTCAGATCAGAACACAGGGTATAAACCCTTGATAATAAGAGAAATTAACCATTGATAGAACATTCCAGTGGGATATTTTAACCAGATTACCTTCTCCGAGAGAGGTTTTGCCAATCACAAATGGATGATATTTAGAGGTTCATCCATTTGTGATTTTGTCTGCAGCTGCTAGTTAAGAGGTTGATCCATTTTTCATTTAAGTGCAGTGGCAGGCTTTCCTGTCATCATACAGAGATCCAGGTTGGTGCTAATGACAGATTATATTTTAGAAAACCCTTAATCTCCCTCATTTCTGCTGCAGGTTTCTGGAGATACAATACTGAAGTGAGTATCCCACTGGAACATTTCCACTCTAAAATCCTGAACCTGGTACCCAAATCAGTTGGAAAAGACATTTTTTCCCCTCATACAGCAACCAATCAGCTGGAAAATTGCTTCCTTACAGTGCTACAGAAAAGCTGATTGATGCCAAAGGACAACAAATATCCCTGGAGACCCTTCAGGAGGCTTTTCTGATACACTGGAAAGGTGCCAGAATTTGTCAGCAGAGTATCCTGGGATCAGGTATCTCAGCATGGGAGGGTTTCTGTTGGCTTCAGTGGAGCCACAACTTTAACTCTGATGACTTTTCTGTCCTGGCTCTCTGGGGCACAGGCTCTGTATAAATCATTCAGATGGGTCTTATTCAGAAGCTTTTTCAGGTATATTCCCCAGCTCTCACCAAACAAAGTCTGGGACTAGGCTAGTGTCTGTTTTGGAGTGAGTGGCTATTATACCCTGATATTCCTTGTAATTTGATTCCTACAGATGGAAAAGAAGAGCAAGTCATACTTCACCGAGTCTCACAGTAAAACTGAATTATTTACTGCCTTCAATCACCTCAACTTCAGCAAGGTGAGTTAAACAGCAACACTTAAAAGCAAAATGATTGAATGGAAAACTCTGACTTTGGGCTAACCATCCTGGATGCTGGGAACACATGGTGCTAACAGGGCCTCTTTTTTTCATGCTGCTCCCTCTATGGCTGATCTGTTGGAAATATTGAAGATTCAAATCCAAAGAATCTGCCAAGAGATGCCAGAGTGTGTTAAATCCATGGCTGGTCCCAAGTGGAAGAGGGAAATCCATGTGGTTTTATCAGCTCATTCATCTCAGTGCTGCACATGTCCTGCTCTGACCTGGGGATTACTGGGAGGGTCATAAAGGAGGGAAAATCACTTGGAAATATTGCAGATAAATGAAAAAGTGTTTCACAATATTAAGAAACCAAAGAATTGAGGTTTACTTATTTACCCATTAACTCCTTCACCTGTCAAATATATGGTGTGGTAAAAGTTGAGCAGAACCACTGGCCCTCACTGGAGCCATGCACTCAATTAATGGAAGACTGCAACAGAGCAATCAAGCTCTGTGGCACAGGAAAATTTTATTTATATGTTCACTTAAAGCAGTCCTCAGAGACTTAAAAATAAAATAATGGAAAACCATACCAAAATCAAACTGAACAAACAAACAAACAAACAAAAAAAGAAAACTCCACCACTTACCTGATAAATATTAAATATAAACATATTTAGTAAATAATATAGTTATTTAATATAAACAACTTGCAACTATCTGTGGGTAAAACACAGCACCCAGGTCAGATTTCCTCAGTGCTCCTGCCCCCAGGAGCACTCCCAGAGTGTTTTCTGCTGGTTACCTGTGATGAAGCTGACGGTGGAGCTGTCACAGCAGCTCAGCTCTGGGTCCCCCCAGGTCACCATGGTGACCCTGAAGTTGTAATACCAAGCAGGCAGCAGGTTGGCTATTCTCTGCAAAGAGACAAAACACAAAGAGCAGCTCAGGAGAGAACCCAGCAGCACGAGACAGGACTTCTGAATTCTAGTATTTATAATCCTAGAGCCTGCACTCATTTTTCTGAGCTCCTCATTCCTTCCTTCAGTGGAAATGTCTGAAATTTGGCCTTTCAATTTAATAAAAATTCTGTGCAAGGGGAGCAAACACAGTTGTGATGGCTCTGCTGCTCATCCACATGCAGCTGGTGGCAGGTTCTGTCCACCATGGGACTCCCAAAGGATTTCCAGGGTGGTAAGAACCATCCACACAGGGCAATCTTCCATCCCCATTCCAGTGTGATGAAGGCAAAATATTTAACTGGAAAATATAGGTGTTTCTAGATTGATTAAATGGGGTTTGAGGATAAATTAGAAACAATGTTTTTGTCTCTGATATTGTCACTTTAAAAGACTTTTTTTTCCAATTTTCCAAGTGTATTTCACTTTCTACTACCATTTATTATAAATGGAATAGGAATGAAACATAAATGACTTATGAGACATAAATTATATATGTAAATAGAAATGAGATATAAATGAAGTATAAAAAGCAATATGTTTTATATTATAATATGGAATGTAATATTGAAGTTAAAAATTCTAATTCTTCCACTGATAGCTCAGAACATTTAAGATATTGATGTTTAAATAAAAAGCCTGTTGATATTTTTAAAATTCAAAATGAAAGCAAATTCAAAATAATTAACAACTTCAACAATATAGAAATTGCTATTTTTACAGATCTCTGTTGTCTGCAGTAGCTTTTTTTCTCCAGATACTACAAGGCAATGCAAATACAGGTGGTGTGATCTCTTCTTTTCATGATTTTTGGAAGAAGTTGTATCCACATTGACACCAAAACCTTGAAGGTGCTTGGACTTCTGATGTGCCCCTGGTGTCACACTGAAAATACCAACATCACTTGGACAATTTTCAAGTAAGTTGCAGAGCACAAAATGAATGATGCAACTAAACAGAGTAAAAGAACAAATCCAGTTCTAAAGGTTCCTATCAAAGGTTAACCCTCCAGGAAATAAAACTTGATTATTTCATGCTGTTGGAGACAATGATTTTTGATTCTTCTCGTTGTTTTTTCAGAACACAGCACCCAGAGGTGCAAGAGGATCGTAGGGAGCAGTGGGATTCTGCAGCACCACTGGAGAACCCAAACAAAAGTTCATCAGTCCCTACCTGCACATCAAATGCCACAGCAGAAGAACAGGGAAACATTCTTTTCCTAGTTCAGGATTAATCTTTAAAATTATCCTTGAAGAAATGCTCACTTTAGCTGTGATACAGCACTGTTGAACTTCAGATTGAAATCCAGACAAAGGAATTCCAACTTGGCTTCCCTGAGCAGGATTTGCAGCAGTAAGGGACAACATCATCTCCTTTTCTAATGAACCACATTAACTCTGCATGATAGCCTGGATGTCTTAGATCACTCAGCTATTAATCTATTTGTGCTGAGTCATGATTACAAGATATTAATTACCAGTTTGGTAAGTTATTTTTTGTTTTTAATTTCCCTGGAGATTTATGTGCTAGATTTATAGTCACATACCCAATTACAATAAAGCTGCTGGAGCCAAAATGACTCCACAAATGGCATTACGCAAATCAATTACAGTAAATCACCGTGGCTCTCACCAGCAGCAGAAGTTATTGCTATCTTTTTTGCATACTCACAACTTCCTGAACAACTAATTTCAGCTGGAATTGCTTTCTGTCTCACTCTACAGCAAAGTCTGAATAAAATCTTTACACCTTCTACAGGAAATAATGGAAAAGAGGAGGAAAATTTCACTTTATATCTGCAAAGACACCTGTGAATATACATGTGAGTGGGTTCTTATAGAGACCAGTGTTCACCTAGTTAAAACCCTGGCCTAAGATTTTGCAGCTTCAGAAACATGAAGACTTTTTTCACAAAAACCACAGCTAAGCCTTCCACACGGCACACTGTGAGACCAGCCTGCAAGCCCCAAATCCATACTATCAATATTAATTATGTAGATAAGCCTTTGGACTACACCCCCCCCGAGGAGATGATGGAACTTTTAAAGCCTCGACTGACAAACTGACCCACAAACTGAATCTGCCTCTGGACTTGCTGAAAAACAACCAAAAAAAAAAGAAACAAAAAAAAACCAACATAAAAAAGAGGCTAATCTCCTGTCTCATTGCTCTGCTTAAAATTTAGCATGGTTCAGCTGGCAGTGCCTTACTTTAGAATAGAAAATGCCTCCAGCACCCTTGGCTATTTGCTCTGCTTTGCTGGGGAAAAAAGTGCCAGGCTTAAAGGCATTTATACATATTCATATTCGTGGGGAAAAAGCTGGGAAAAGAAGGTGCCAGAGCCACACAGGCACAGGAAAGCAAGGCAGGAATGGTCACCTTACCACAGAGGCAGTCAAGGAGACACTTGCTGCTATCTCATAGTAGGTTGTCCACTCCGAGGTCATGGTTGATGGGTTGAAGTAAAACATTTCTACCACATATTTCCTGAACACCCCAAGGAAAGGTCTGTTCCAGCTCAGAACCACAGCAGTAGGTCCCAAAGGGTAAAGTGTCAGATCCTTTATTCCCGTGGGCACTATAAAGCAGAAATCATGGTTAGTAACATGCATGTGTTATCTGTTACACTTTATTTTGAAATGATAACCTTTCTTTAATCAAGTTCTACCTTTTTCTGTTTCTTTCACTACTTTAATCCCCAGGAACTTCCTGGGCACAAACAGTTGAAAACCAATTTTTCAAGCATTTGTTCTAAAGTTTAAAACTACTTTTTCAGCAGTGGCTACAGACCAGTTAGTGTTGGCTGCTTAGCTTGAGATAAAGTACATGGCTTGCTTTCTCATAAACTTTGAAAATCAGGATGCTTAGGAGATATTTCAAGATGCTCAAAAACAAAACCATCAAAAGCCAGAGCACTGTAAGAAAGGAAAGTTTTCATCTCTAGCCCTCCTTCCCTGGGGAACCCAAAGGTTCTGTCATGTATTGCTATTCTTGCCTCGCAGATGGTGACACTGAGAAAGAGTCAAATGATTTGAAGAATGTCACTTAAGGGTCAACTTTTGCAACCTGTATGGTCTGGAAAGCAATTATTCTTCATGACTTCACTGAGGTTACTTAAATAAAAACTTGGAGCCAACATTTGCCAGGGTTGCAGAGCCCCAGCTATTGCACCAGGTCACAACCCAGAGCAGTACCCAGATTACTTCAGCCCATGTTAGAACATGTTAGCCTTTATGATTACCTTTATAAATCATTTCCCATGCCTTTGATTTGCTTTCTCTGAGCTGCTAAAACTCACCCTGTGAAAACAAGCCTTAGGATAAATGTGGGGAGCATGGAATATTTTTTAAAGTGCATTTTACTTTATTTGAGTTTCATTCGTCATTAGCTACCACTGGTAAGTTCACAGAACAATTTGGTTTTTAGTTCTATTATTTTAATACCATATTCAATAAACTGTCATAAAATGAAAACTCATACAACTGTTGCTTTACTGCATAAAAACAGCCCCTTTATAATAAGAAAGTTATGAGATGTTCTATTTAGAAACTGAATGCTGTTTTCAGTTTTGTAAGGAAAAATGGTTGTAAGGTTTCTGTAATAATTTATGGTTGTAAGGCCATACAAAAGTGGAAAAAATGAAGGAACTTATCTATTTTGGGTACACATGATTTTACTTTTGCAAATAAAAGTAGAATTTTTCAGATTTTTGAATTACAGTGAGAAAGAAGATCAAAATGTTTGTAAAAACTGTCCAATGATAGAAATTTTAGCATTATTATATATATATATAAATATTCACTTACTAATTTTCCCTTTCCTGAAATATAGCATACTTTACAAATTTTTATTCAGACGAAATTTATGAAAATATATAAGAAGAGTGACTAGAATGAAAAGGCTCTCACCATAGTCACTGGGCCACATACTAGCTTTGATTTAAGGAATAAATTCTTAACAGGACAACATTTTTTTCTGTTTCACTTTCTTGCCTGCATCACAGAGAGGAAGCAGAAATGAAAATACTGAAGATCTCCCGCTTTCAGCCACCTGCTGTCCACTGAGCAGGCTTTTTGTCACAAGGAGAAGTTGGGTGACACAGGTTGGATATTTCTCTGCAAATGTAACTCTGTACACTGAATTTCTTTTTTGTTTCCCTCTCTCTCCTAAATACATTTTGTTTAAGCGGTAATTTTAACAAAATAAATGACACTGAAATGAAAAGTTACTGAATTCTGTCCTAAATGACCCTTTATAGGTACCTGGTGGAATCCTAATTTAGGTATGGGGGCAGCAGCTCTGCCTGGACATAAAACAACAATATGTCTGTTGGACATAAAATAACATCCTTGGAAATGTTAGTGCTAGTCTCAGAGGGCTCTTCTCCTTTTCAAATCCCAAAGCAGAGAATACTGAGATCCACTCTTAAACTCGAGAAAATCAAGGCATAGTCTTGAGCTAATGAACATACTACAGGACCTAATGAACATAATGCACTTTTTTTTTTTTTTTTTTTTTTTTTAAAAAAGCCCTAAAGACAAATAAATGCATTCCAATCAGTAGGCTCAGGTGTTACCAATGGAAAATGTGACAGGATCAGAAGGAGGTCCAACCAATGGTCCTTTCCGTAAGTAAACCACAACTTGGTACTGGGCACCAGGAACAAGATTTTCAATGAGGCTGCTGCTTGAATTCACCTAGGAGGAGAGGAACTCATTCATAAAAGGATATTGAGACTGTACTTGAATGACTCCAGTTACAAAAGGCAGGAATCCAAACACATTGGCATCAGCAGCAAGAACTTCATTCATTAAGCCCCACGTGGCAAAACTATGGAAGGGGGGGGTCAGGACTGACTTCACAAATGACCTGACTCAGAAAATTTCACTTGCCTGGCTGCATAAGGTCAGCTACCTCACTGCAAACCCACTCTCTCCTCCTGTCAAAGTTTATTAAAATATTCAGGCTACATTATTCATTTTCAGGTGCTGTTATTCAGGCTGGAGGATTTAGACCATGTGTTTTCAACTAGAGCCTGAGGCTTTCCATCCCTCATTGATGCAGGTCTGTGAGCTGAAGGCAGAGTTTTGGGGAAGCATTTTGGGAGTGACTCCACAGTGAAATCAGGGAGGAAATATTCTCTGTCACCTCCCTCCACAGCACTACAAACTGTAACTAAGGGGCATTGGGTGTTTTCTTTTCAGTTTGAAAACATCACCGTTAAAAATTTCTGCTGTGCCACACCAGGTTTCAGTCGGAGCTGGAGGCAGAATTCCTGACCAAGTGATTCCTGGTCTGATACAATAGGAAGGGGCTCATCTCCTGAAGACTCCACAAACAGCAAATGCAGAACAGCTTTGAGGAAAAGCCTTCACACACCCTTTCTAGAGCTGCAGGCTGGTATTTCCTGCTAATATTTTCTTCACAACCTTCCCAAAGTCTGTATCACAGCCACCTCTGCACTGATGGTCTGTTCCACATCAACATGAATGTATCAGTGCCAAGCACAGATTTAGAGAGGAACAGAATTTGTCTTTTCCAGCTGCTCTGAAAAGCTAAATCACTTTTGAATCATGCACCATGTTAAAAAGGGATAGAACTCTGCACTGAATTAGACTCTCTTCAGCTCATCATGGAGAAGTCAAACCAACAGCTATTAACAATTCCAGCTATAGTAAATTGATAAAATTTGATACAAATATATGTAATGACAGAAAAAAACAAATAACTGTATTTAGACCATTCAATCTACTTGCAGTAAATACAGATTTACTTTTACTGATATCTTGTTTATTCACAGATTAACTTTAGGCACTCATTTTTGAGTTTGTAGATGAATCCTGTAGTATTTAAGGGAATCATAAATGTGTGGGTTTGTGATTCGTGTTTATAATCACCAACTGTACTTTGCTTCCCATTTAAATGACAGCACTTCTAAGAAATAAAAGTAACAATAAGATAATAAGCTGATTCTGAAAAGCAATTCTCAAATTGGCATGACGAGACACTTCCAAACATTTAAGTTCACAGCCCTTCTTGATCAAAAACTCAGAATTTCTACAGAGATTAATTTTAAAAGGCATTTTAAGGGTCACAAATTCTCTGTATTAACTGGCAGGGCTGACATGAAGCTGAAGATGATTTACAGGAGTGCCAGCAGTCCCCTCCATTCCCATGGGTGGCCCTCAGAAAAAGGCTGTACCAGCATCTTGGTGAAGTTACTGAGATCTGGGCTAAAATATTTCTAATTGAAGCCACATGCACTGACCCATCATAGGCACAGAGTCTGATGTGGAGTTATTAAGGGTTTCATTCAACCCTGACTCATTAAGGGTTTCAAATAACAGAAGTCTGCCAAGTTTTGGGGTTCAGGACTCTTGATGATTATAAACACATCCCATAAACTAAAGGATTTGTGCATACAAACCACAGGTGGTCTGAATTGCTATTTGTACCCCAATGATGACACATTTTTCTATGGATGAAAAGAAAAGCTGGCTTCTGATCATCTCAAAACTTGCAGAAAATTTACAGTCAGGTTCTGTATTCAAATGTGGGATAGCTACGAAATAATTTGTGCTGCTTTGATAATAACAATACATGTGAGCACTTACTACAAATGCATTGCAGCACGTGCCTAGGTGAAGCCACAGCAAGTCCAGCAGAAGCACCATGTTAACAATCCTGAGGTGTACTGCCCATTCTGATTCCTGGCTGCTGGGCTCTCCCCTCCACCCTGCACCCTTTGGCAGTCATGTCCCTCCCTTTGGAGTGCAGAAGGGAGCAGCTGCCACTGTCCTCTGCAGCCTGAGAGAGCCCTGGGGCACAAGGATTGTAAAACAGTGATTTTTCACTGGATTGGAAAATGCTCCAGCTTCTCTCCTTACCTCAGTGCAGTAGTGTTTTTCAAGCCTTTGGCTTTCCTTTTGCTTCTGGCAGGTGAGGGAGAGCACAGACACGATGGTGCTGTTGCCACTGCTGTCGTGTGATGCTGTCCAGGATGTCAGGGCAGTGGTGGAGCTCAGCACTGTCACAGTCACATGCTGGGGCTTCTCAGTGAGCTCCTCTATCCACTCCCCTGTGGGGCCTGGGACATACCCAAAAGCACAGGTGAGCAACCCACTCCATCCAATTGAGGCACATTTGTTAAAACACCCTTCTTTCAGGGAATTATTTATGGCTGGTATCCATCCCCACAGCCCTGAGGCAGCAGAGGTTGCAGCTACCTGAAAACACCCTGAGATCCCAGGACAGGAGAAAATTCAGATTGCAGTATTCTCTGCTGCTTACCAAAAACCACCCAGCAAGATCAGATTTGCTCCAAGGGAATGCTTGAAAGCACTGACAGCCAATAGTGTACAGATCATTGACCAATATTAAAGGATAAGCACACAGAATTTTTTGCCTCTCCACATACTAACACACCCTCCAAGCGCACCACAGCCTCGAAGCATGAAAATCAGGTTCACAGAGTGAAGAATCTCATCCTTCATCAGACTCTTTGAAGCACTTTGTTGAGAACACAGCTTTAAATATGGATAAAAAAGCAGTTTGGAGAATAACTTCAGCTAGACTTGGTCAAAATTTCATATTTCATGAAAATAGCCTGTTTTTCTTTTAAGCAGCATTTGTGACCTCTCTCTCCTTGACACTCTTTCTCCCTGCAACTCTAATGGTAATTTACATTTATTGATAAAATAAAACAAATGCCAGAGCGAGAATGTGGTTTAAGATCAGCCTGTAAGATTTGACTGCTATCCAGATGTGACAAAAATATGTAACCTAATCCAGTAATTTGACAGGATGATTGACCAGCCAAGCATTACAAGTAAAAGATAAGATTGACACTGTGGAAAAAAATCTATTCACAGCCTCAGACCCACATCCTGGCAGGTAAAAAAGAGGAATTTGATCATTAGATTATTCTCTGCAGACAGAGGATGTACATGTAGCTCTCATGATTCAGAAACTGTTTCAGATTGGCACTAAGAGAGCAGAGATACCTCATGTCATGACCCAGAGTTGTACTGCCCACACGAAAAAAGAGCCTACTTGATCAGACTCAGAAAGAGGAATGGAAAAGCAATTTCTACCTAAGAGTATTTGCTCATATCTCAAATTTGGCATTCTACCAGAAATACGTATATAATCTATCTAAAATACTTGCATTTGACAGAATAAATAAGACAACTGCCAAGAGCTCTCATTTTGCTCTAAAAGCCTAACTGACAAAACCCAAAAAACAAAAGGTTCTTATGTGTTACATGTAAAATTAAAATATTGCTGCCTTCCTGTAACACCTCAATACTTTATCCATGATGAGAATAAGGTTCATCCTTAATCTGACCATCCACACCCCTATAGCTTGGATTAACATGTCCTCATTTCTCTCAGGTTCACAGTTAGCACACTTCATGGAAGACACTGCATTAAGTACTGCTTAATGAAAATAAAATATGTTTCACCTTGCAAAATGGAACATTTACTATTAATAGCAATGCTACATAAACCTTTATCTACTTTAATGCTTATCATATAATGAAGCTGTCTAACTATTCCTAAAGAAAAACAGAAGACAGTGAAATTACAACAGCAGACACCCTCTCTCTCAGTGTGGTTTTCTGGATGTTTTCCAATTATTGTTTCTTTCAACTATAAAGTTGTTAAAAATGGGAGTACTAGGGGAATTGCTACACACAGTTCAGCATTACTATTAGTTCAAATACTACAAATACTTAGTATTTGTAAATGTTGTGAGCTACTAAAGGCACAATTTTTATTCATAACATACTGAAGTACTCGACTACATTTCCTTTTAATATGATTTTTTTCTGCCAGCTTTGGTTACTGTGTCTTGTTGCAGCATTCATGGTTTGGGAAAGCATTATCTTTTCCACTGCAAAATTGTGCAGTGCTGCAAGTATTTCTCTGTCTCATTCTATGGGCATTCTGTAGGGTATATCTATTTCCTTTTGCAGAAAAAGGTCCAAAGGTGACCACAGCCATTAGAGGGATAATGATCTGAATTCACCAACACCTGTCTCACTTGCTGATCTCATTGTCAGTCATGGTAATAGTTTACATAGTAGTGTATTACTACTTTGTCTTTTATTAAATCCCCAGTTAAGAAACTCTGGGATTCTACAGGGAAATAATAAATTACTTTTTCTCCTTTGAATTTAGCAGGCTAAACCACTTCATCTACTGTGATTTTCTCTGTGTTCTCTCAGAGACCATGCAATTTCAGAGTTCAGTGTTTAATTGTGCAATTCCCACGCTCTCAGCCTGTGCTGCCCTTCATCCCTAACACAGCATATACTCCAGGAGTAAGGAAGTTAAATATTTCCAAGGCTCTCTGTAACCACAAAATTAATTCTTGGAACTAAATCCTCACTGTGAGAGATGTAAAGGGAAACTCATTCCACTTCTGAGCACTGACTCCATCACATCATTTACTCTCAGTTTTTAAGACTGCCAAGATGGCACAGCAAAACCTATCCAGGCAGGTTGCAATATATTAACCTATTTGCACTGTATTTCCTTCTCTGGCACAGGGAATTCCAGAAGACCAAACCCTTGTGATCCATCAACAGATGCCAGAAATGCCACGGTAGTCAAATTGTACATTGCAGCTGTGTTGCTTGGGGAGAAAAAGATGAGTTTGATGAGATACTTACTGATGTAAAAGCTGAGTGTTTTTGCTGATTGACTTCCCCGAACTTCACAAGAGCCAGAGGAGCTAAATGTTGTTACAGACAACTTATATTTTCCTGGTTCTTTCAGTTCAGCAACAAATTTGTGAGTGTCCTCGCTCACTGTCAAAGATTCTGTGGAGTTCTCTAAATTGAGGGGGAAAAGAGCGTGGATTAATTGAAATTTGAAAGAGAATTATTTACATCAGAAACGCTAATCTTGTTTCAACTATGGGATTGAATTGCATCCAAAAGGACTGCATTCAAACAGTGTGACGATATGTACAGCAGTATAAATCTTGTTTAATGAAAGATAACTGCAAGGAGTAAACAAGAGAGTAAACTGCAGTTTACTCCTCCTCCTTCATTTTTATACTGCCCAGCCAGAAGTAGATGCTGCTCAATTCAAAAACTCCTCAAGAAATACATGGGATCTAACAAAGCCCTCTGAAGCACAATAGATAATCAATAATTTGTAGAGGAGACACCCACCAAAAGGAGGAAGAGAAAGGCACAAGGCTCTGCTTTACCTTCCCTTTCAATATTGATGTGGAAGCCATCAAACGCAGTGGGGGGCTTTGGGGGCAGCCAGGTGAGCACCATCTGCACAGGAAGGAAGGGAGGGGGCTCTGCTGTGGCTCTGCTGGCATCACTGCCCCCATAATCACTGGAAACTGCATTGACAAACTCCTCTTCCCCCTCGGACGACTCGGCCTCGTTGGACCACCAGGATGGCTGAGAGGTGGTTTCGTACTCGGTGCTGTTGGGGGGCTCATCCAGCCAGGCTGCAGATGTGTTTGCTGCTGGCATTTCAGCCAGGCTCTCAGCAGGATGGCTGACTTTCCTTATGATTTCTTGGGGTCCCATGAAGGATTCTTCTGCGAAATTCCCGCTGTGTTCTTCCCAGTTGTTTCTGTTGACTGGTACAATCTGAACAGAAATGTTTCGAGGTGGGTAAGGAACTAAAAGAGAAGCAAGGGAGAGTCTTTAGATAGGTGTGTTCTGTGCACCTTTAAATGTATTAATTCCCCAGACAAATACCATTCTTCCAGGGACTGTTTGAAATAACTTGTTCTTACTAAGATCCTCCTTTGTCTCACATATGCATATACCAGAAGTGATTGTAGTGTGATCAAGAGGAGTATAAATTCACAGAATAATCACACTTAAAGAATGCCAGTAGGTAAAGTAGATGTGAAGTCATAGTAAATCAAACTTCAGTGCTATTATAACAGCAAGGCTACTCTAGTGTGAATTTTTAACAGTGAATGTACATTTATTTTATTGTGTCTTCCAGGAAGATCTCAATCATGGAAAAAACCCCATGAAGAAATGAATTGAAATATATATGCAAAACGAAGATATGGCATAGCTCATATTTAAAAAAAAACAACCTTCATGTTGCTGTAGGGCTTTTCATATGCTTTTAGCAGCCACCTTTTCACAAGCATTAAACATCAGTTTAAATTTTAATATTTGTGAAAGCTTGATCTTAAGATTTGGGTCTCCACAAGACAAGATTCTGGCACGCAAAGAAGTTACCTCAGCTGATGCCAGGAGGTGAATACACAGCATTTTGTCTGTCTCACTGTAATTGCTTGTCTGCCTCTTACACACTCTAAGTGTGAGCAGCCTCTGCAAATAATTTTGCCTGGCACCATTTAAGCTGGCACTTTACAGCACACTAATTTCTTCCCATCCCAGCCACAGACACTAATAGAAAACCAGAGTCTACATTCTCATTGCAGTTCATGTAGAAAATGAGGGATGGGAGAGCAGCAGGAAAAGAAATAAAAAGATATCCTGTTGGTTATGGTTCAATATCTCAACAGCCATATTTAGGATCTTCAGAACAGAACTCAGCTGGCATCCGTTGGCTTAGTTCTGTCCAAGGCAACGGACCAACATCAGTGTATTCATCTGAAGATTTGGCCTTTTGATTTCATCGCTGGTACATCTCATTTTGGACCCTGATAAATGTCTGTGGTCCAAGAGATTAACGAAAAAGTTTTGGGCACCATCCCAGGACCAAATTAAATTAGTTCTGGACCCTGAACAAATGCAATTTTCAGCCTTTGCAACATTGCTGTCTTGGAAATTAAAAGTTCATGCTTCAGGGCACAAAGTGGCCGCCAAGTCGAGCAGCTATGACATTCTTCTGCGTGACAGAAAAGTGCACAGGGAGGAAGGTCCTCTCGAGCAGCTCTGCTATGATTCACTGCACAAGGAGACAGACCAACAGAGACAGATCAATAGTCTGCTCACTGCAGCTATTCCTGTGGCTTAAAAGTTAATTCCTAGCACAAGGCCCAGGATATCTCATGTGAAGCAGAAGTTAATTTCTAAGAAGGAAGCTTTTTAACAGAAACACTCACCCGAATTTCACTCTGCACTGTTTGTATACATGAGCCTGTGGAACAGCCACAACATCCTCCTCCCACACAGACCCTGCTCTCTGTGGGATCAACCCCTCCCCACAGCAGCAAGAAAAGGAGCAATACAGATTTAGAAGAAATGTTGTGTAAGAATTTTCTTTACCTGTTCTGTGCTGTTTGGGCTCGTGCTGGACCCCACTGTATTCCACGAGCGTGCTCTTGTTGAAGGTTGCCTCTGATACCAACTGAAATGTGATGTTACTGTAGCATATGCCTGGCAGCCAGTGATTGAAAACTGTTTTACCTTTGAAGAAATCTGCAGAAGGTTTTAAGAGAAAAGAAGAAAGGGAACAAAAAAAAAAAAAGAGGATAATGCATCAAATGTTCACTTTCTGATAATGTGACTGCGCATGGTGAATGGGCAACATTTTAGATGTTTAAACATTTTTCAGCCTGCTCTGAGACATGAAATTGTAATAATTCAGTTTGCCAACACTTTTCCTGGCTGTCAAAGCCACTTTGCTTTTCACCAGAAAAAAGAAAGACAAAAAAAACCCCCAAAATAAGCCCAGCACAAGAAACACGAGCTGCTTTTCACTGGCAAGGGAACTGAACCTGGCAACCTGCTCCACATGACAGTGAATATCTCAAAGAGCATCTGACAGCTCCTGCAGACCTTTAGCTGCTGCACGCAAAAGCCTCTCTGGTCTTTTGCTGACTGAGGCTCAGCGTCTGTGGGAGATGTTCAAAGCAGCCCCTGCCTGCAATGGAGCAGTGCCAAGGGCTCAGCCCCTGTCCAGCACACAGGAGAGCTGAGGAGAACCTGCTCAGGGCTGTCTGGCTGTGGGAGGAGTGTGCAAGCTGATCAGTGACTCTCCTCATTTAGGCTGACTCTTTTATTTATCAGCAGCTTTAGCCTTACAGCCCCCAGAACCATCTATTAGCTGTAGAAGAGAAAAATTACTGCTGGTCTCCCTTTTGTTCTCTGCAAAGAGGTCACCTATATTGGCTGCTAGGATCCAGATTTACCCATCCTAACTTCTGGCAATTTACAGCATTGAAGCTGGGATTTCTAGCCCCACTTTGTATTGAAGGAAAGAGTCTCCCAAATTCTCTGACCTCCTTCTGGAGGTGTGTATCTCTCTCTGCTGACTTTAAGGAGTTTCTAGTGGCCAGTCTTCTGTACTGGGATCCTGAATTCAGTGCCTAAAATTCAATTCAGCACCTACTGGATCGCCCAAAGGCATTTTACTGACACTGTAGGATGTTAAGCTGTTGGAATTTCAGGGTCCACAGGGCATGTGGGTGCTTCCCATAGGACATTTATAGCCCCATTTATATCTCTGAGACAGATACTGTGCTTACTGCACAGTGTACTGCTATATAAAGCTATACTGCAGGGCAAAAGTTGTAAACAAATAAATGAAAGGGTTCATTTATGAACAAATCAAAAAGAAAGCAGAATTTGCTCCTGTTTAGATCATTCAGGATGTTAGGTTGGCTGTTTGCTTAGGCTGACTGTCTAGACTGCTAGATTGATTGGCCTTGATTAGATTATTTTAAGAACATTGAAATTTCTATTATGCAGCAGGGTTTATTAGCTTAGGGACAGCTCTGAGTGCTGCATTAATGTACTATACAGCCTAGCACCATGTCACTGCATGGTGATACAGAACCACCAGGTCTGATCCTATGCCAGCAATCTGGTTTATTGAATGGGTTTCCCTCCTCTGGGACATCCCAGAGCTTTCCCATCAGCTACAGACCAAAGAGGAAACCTTGCCCAGAGGGAAGAGCCTGGGAGTTTTTGTGTTGCTTTGAACTGACACAGAAGCACCAGTGACTGGGGGTGCCTTCCCAGGCTGATTTCAGACTGAATACAAAAATCCAGACCACCAAGCCTTCCTCTAAAATACAAAAGAAAGGGAACATCACTAGAACTAGGATTCCAGCAATTTAAAAATCTGAAGTGAATCACTAGCTCAATTCAAAGACCCATCCCTACTTCACAATATAAAAACTATTATATATATATGACCAGAAATACAAATTATATATAAATACATGTTAAAAACCCCATCTAACGCCACTGTTTAAAATATTTCCAGCAGAGCTAGTATTAAATTTTGGTGAAACAATTTCCTCCTACCTTTGTACAGCATTGTTCTGTAGTCCTTTCCTTCCCAATAGCTTATATTTACCCTGGTGAAAACATTGTATTTCTCTGGGTACTGAATTTCAAACAACACTCCTGTTTCTGGAGATGGTTTGTAATCATAGATAGAAACATTGCTCACAGGAAGTGGTTCTGAGAGATATGCAAACAAAAGGGGGAAAAAAGGAAGAAAGGGCAGATTAATAGGCAAACAAAGTTCTTTGCACATATATAATACCAGTGAAAATAAATGCTTTTGTAAGTATGGCACAGACACTCTTGGATCTACCAGGTGATATTTGGGCCTTCACTGAGGTGTGGGGCAAAGCTACCTGAGACATTGTCACAGCCAGTATTTCTATATTCCCCTCCCTTCAAAGAATGTATCTTCTTAACACTTACACTTTAACAGAAAAATTTCCATATCTGACATTTAAAAAATCTTATTATTTAAGCAATCACAGTAATCACCTCAGAAACATTTTCATCTTTAATACTTGTCAATCATGTAGAAGTGCCCAGACAGTATCAACACAACACTTTAAACTGCTTGTGACTTCAGCATAAATGTAGAGCTTTTAAGATGAGCTGAGAAAATTATCAGGGTAATGGTCAAAGGAAGCTACATGAATAAAGACTTTCTATTTTGGTATCTGTACATTTCTTTATTTCATGGGTAGTTATACAGTCCCTATTCCTACCATGTGAGAGGGACACCATCCTCATCTGTTTATCCACATCAAACTTCTACAAAATAAAAAGTATGATTGCCATTACTTTACAGATGATGAACTGAGGTACAGAGAAGTAAAGTGGTTTGTTGGAGGGCACTGGGAAAGAGGATAAGTCAGGAACTGCTGCTCTAGTGCTCTGAGTCAGGTAGGCCACAAAAAGTAAGAAAAATATCCTGTGATCTGAAATCCAGAGCAGTGTAGCTCCATCAGCTGAGGAATGCCATGTCAGTTCACTGCTAGTGGGAGTCTGCATTGTTGCTCACAATAAGAAAGTCACATTTTTATTCAGCCTTCTCTATTCATTAAAAAACCCAAGAAAAAGTAAAAAGTAAGAACACCTTTTGTTCAACGCTTTCCTCAGCAAGAAAAAAATGACAGCAACCCAATTATCCTGTGGTTAAGAGGTCCAAGCAAGGCTGTACTGTTAGGTGAAACTTGTCACAGTAATGTATTTTAATAGAGATAGTTAATGCAATTTTGCCTACATCCTTATAAAGATTAGCATGTTGGTACAGTTCTTGCACACTATAGGGATCAGATTGCAAAATTCAGGCTGTTGGTTAGAGTGGCCTTACAGGACCCATTTGAGTTCAAAATTCTGCTGCCATAGGCCTTGGAGAAAAATTAATGAAATATTTTTCCCCACAGAGCATACAGTCACAATGTGTAAGAGTAGATGAAATGAGAAGATCAGTGTCAGTATCACAAGTGGAATTATCCCACAGGAGGTGGAGTAGGTTAATCAAAAATGGAAAAGAAATACCATAGTGAAAGAGAAAACTAAATCCCAGCAGAGTATTTTCACTACAGATTTAGCTTTCTAGATGTGATGAGAAACAGAAGAAAAAACAACTGGGAATAAAACCATAGATATAAATCTCTCACCAACACCAATGTGTTGTCATTTCTAACTTTGCCAGGGGATGGAAATTCAATAGTGTGGGATTATCAAACTATTTCTTATGGCAAAGATGCTTCATTATCTTCATCAGATATATCTCAGTATATTTGTACATTAACCACTTACAAAGAGAAACTCCCCGTCTCACAGATACTAGCAGGCACTTCAGTGATGGTATCTGTGAAAATTGTGCTGGCATTTCATGATAGCCTAGAAATAAAGAGGAGTAAAGCAGAGCACAGGAAACAAAGCCTCCCCTCTTCTTTCTGCCGACGCTCTTCCCGTGGCTTATTCCGAAATAAATAGTGGAAATGACTACCCACATGCCAGAGGGCTCATATCACAGCTCCCAGAGCACACAGGAGTGGTTTAAATGTCAATAACCATCTCTAAATAGCACAGTGCTTATGTGCAGTCATCTCCCGTGTTAGCGGGTGTGCCCTGGGCTTTCTCCTGCTGTCTCATTCACATCTGAGCTCTCCTCATTTCTCAAAGAATTACTGAAACTTTCTTATGCCAGTGATTCAATTACCCCACTTATTCCTTCCTACAACAAATCAAATAAAGCGTGGAAGCTATATTCATTTTTAAGCCAAATGATTTTTCCTCCTGATGCTTTGATTTAATTAACCAACAATTGAATTAAGCAGTAATCACCACAGACTCTCTGTCGTGTCGCTATCTTCCACTCACTATCCTCTTCTTGCTCATGGCTCATGGTAGCAGAGCTGCATGAGTGACATAATGCAATTTAAAGATTCTCCCATTATCTTACTTCCTTCAGCACCAAATCTCCACATCAAAAGCTATTTGCACACTGTGAAATTAAAAGAACGCTCAGCAGATAACCATCATTTTCTGTCTTTCACTTACTAACTGCTCCTAGGGTTATTAAAATTAAAGAATATGTAAAATGCCACTCTTTACTATCTATATTTATAATTCAGACCATAAACAGTCTGGTCTTTTTAATTTTACTATTTCCAGCATTTAGGATCCAGCTTGTCAGAGATTTCAGCGGCTGTCAAGAAATAGCCAAAATAGAGTGGAAACACAGAAATATAATACTTACAGCTTTATAAAAGCTCTGCACTACATTGAAGTAGTATTATAGAAGGGACTTTGAGCATTTCAATGTCCCTCTAATAGTTTAAAATACCTCTTCACTTACAATCTCCTTATTTTTAGACCTGGAGATTATATTACACACACACACAGACAAGATAGCAGGATCAAGACTTGAATTTGCCATTTTTCTTAGTGTCTCAGAATCTGCTGCTTCTGTGGCAATCGCTTTCCCATTTTATCTGTTTACAGGAAAGTCAATTTCTCTGTTTATCCTGGACTTTACAGCATTTTGCATTTAGCATATAACTTGCATTACACAAGCATCAAGATAGCATAATAAATGGGCCTAACATCTTCTTCAAATGCCCTGGAAAATTCTGAATGCTAAATCTCCATTAATGTATTCAATTTCTGCCAGATGCATTAATATTTGCAATTCAGGGGAAAAAAGTGCTGTGAAAATAAGTACCATATTTCAATCCAAATCAATTTATTTGTAATAGGTGTAGATTGGGTCACTCTAGAAATTGAATTAATGATTGATTATGGCTGTAGCTTAGACTACATCATTACCTGTGGGACTGAGATCTCTTACTTCTCACATTGGAACCCAGATTAATCATTATTTACCTCCATATTGTGACTTCTATGAAAAAGATGTCCCATTAATGGAGTGACCTAACCCCCATGAACAATTCCCTTTATTCACAGGAAGAAGTTGTGAATTATGCAATTTTCTCCCCAGGATGACACTGTTTATGTGGCTGTGTGATCACTGGGAGTAAGGCAAAGCCAGGGTAAAGCTTCCATTACACTCTAAACCTTAGGATGTTTATCTCTTGTTAAAAAGAAACCATCTTTCAGATTAAAGAAGCTGTTGTTCAGTACCTTGGGAACATAATGTTCAAGCTTATGATAGGTAATAGTAATATTGTGCTATTGCTTACAAAGGGGGAATATAAGTGGAAATAGCACCTGAGCAATGATGACACAGAGTGCAATTTCTACATGGCCACATAGGGTGATAAATAAAAAGATGACAGAACCTAAAAAATAATGTTGTCACAAGAACAAAGGCAGAGCTGTTGTTCTTGAACAGATTTAGGCCAATTGTTTGTATCCTCCTTACAATGCATATTACAGCAGAAAATTGTTGCAGTTCTTTCTGTCTGTTTGATTCTGATGGAGAAGTTTTTTCACCCTAAAAAGAGGATAACATGGTTTATCTACTGGGAAAAGATGAGCACTAATGGACCTAGATGCTGTTCTAAGTTACATTTCAAAGTTAGGGCTGCCACAGATAACCAGTCTTTTTAAAGGTGTTTCATGTCATCCTTTAAGCAAGAAAAACATGAAGGCCAAAGTCCCACATTTCATTAAGGAAAAAACCCTCTGAAGCTCCAAGTTAAAGAACTCTGATCCATTAACAAGCCAGAGGAAAGGACTGGACCTGCTGAATCACTTCCTGCAGCCCCTGGCACAGTGACAACAGAGCATTAACTGGGTCTAGTGCCAATTACTTTGTGAGGGCTGGAGATCAGAATCCCAGGCTGCAGCTGCTGGCCTCTCAAGGAAAATGTTTTTGTAGGACACACAGAGGCAGAACTCTCCCTAAAGGGAACGAATTTTACCGTCATGTGTGTGAGGAATCATCAGCTTTTGAAACAATGAGACATTTTACCACTCAGAACTCCTAATCATCAGCTAAAATAAAACCCAGGCAGAGCTGCTCTTAATTACCATCAGAGATCCTCAGATCCAGATTTCTCCAATTCCCAGTAGAGACACATCTTTTCCTGTAGCACACAACAGCTTTGCAATGTCCTGCTTTCCCCATTCCTTTAAATGTATATAAATGTATTCCTTTACATCTTTTCCTTCACAATATAAAGTTGACCATGCATATGGATTAAAAAAAAAAGACGAATATGCTATATGGGTATGACTCACCCTGGGAAGAATAAAATAAGGCTTTGAGCTGGGAAAATGTAGGATGAGTGAGTGAGAATATCAGTCACTGATTTTACAGATGTGCTAGTTATTTATTTCATAAACTACTTTACAATCAATTAGTAATGAGGTGGAATTTTCAGTCAAATCTTTCAAAACACTAGATAAATCACATGAATTCCTGAGTTACTTCATCCCCATTGAAAAGCCAAAGCTCCAAGAGCAGAGGAAAGCAGGCCTGATGCAGTTGTGTTAGAGACCAGAACCACTTCAACACTGTCCAGACTAAAGACTGGAGGAAAGATCAATTTGACAGGCATAGCACAGGAATCCATCCAGGAGGGTGAGAGTCTCACAACTATTCTTGTCAAAACCATTGCAAGGATCTTTAAAAAGCAGTCAGGGTTTCCATTTTTACTCCTTCAGTGAAGTACTGAGCCCAATTTGCTGAACACAACTTTGCTACAGAATCAGAAGCAAAAAGTTCTATTTTGTGCTAAAAATACCATGTTACTGGTTTCTTATCTAAGAATTTTCAGATAGCTCATCCTTTTCATTACAACAGCCTGGACCACAGAGCCTAAACAAGGACATAGTTTGTGGTGTTTTGATCAATATGAGAAAACCCTGAAATTATTCCAATCAGAGACAAGCAGAACTGTGCAGTCTTGTAGAAAAGGACAAAATTAACAATGGAAACCTCAAAAGGAAATAGATACATGAATATGTGCATGGATGACATGCTAACATATAAGACAAAGAGGTCATCCAAGACAGCCAGGATGGCTTCATTGAGGGCAAATTGTGCCTGACAAATCTGGAGGTTTACATTGAATATGAGGAAAAACTTCACTGAAAAGGTGCTCAGGCATTGGAACAGGCTGCCCAGGGAAGTGGTTGAGCTGGAAATACTCCAAGAATATGTAGAGGTGGCACCTGGGGACATGGTCTGGTGGCAAACTTGGCAGTGTCAGGTTAGTGGCTGAACTTGATTATCTTGGAGGTCTTTTCCAACCTAGATGATAACTATGATTCTATGTTATAAGTATATTTATGTGACATAATTTTGAATTTTTATATGTATATATTTATGCCCATATATTTATATGAAGAGTTACACATATATACGCCTATATATAATGTATAAAATACATTTTGTTATACATTTTGTTAGCTTTTCAATGCTTTTCTGTCAAGAAACCTTTAAGGGGTAAAACAAATATCTTCTCTTAAATGGGTTCTTCGCTTGCTTTTTCTTGTCAATTCCCTTAGATGTAGCATATTGATGGGAGATGTGAACAGAGAAAGAAAATGTCATCAGGATATACCATCAGAAAGCAGAGGGCTTTCACAGCTCTCACTGAATTTCTAAGTAGGCAATGTCTTTGAGGGACCTTGGTCTCGTTTTGATGAGCACTTTTTGGGCACACACAGCTCTGTGTGAAACTCAGACCTCCAGCACACATTGAAAGGCTGAATCTCCTTTGCAGACTCCTGGAGATCCCAAATAAACTCCTGTGAGCACTGCCTTGGGAATGACCACATTGGCATCACTGGCTATCCTGCTAGATTTATTTTGTGGCAGCCTAATGAATGGGGTCAATATGCCACTGGCAAAGCTCTCCTGACACCAATGGAGTTAGAACAGGAATTAATTTGTTACTGGAAGCTAATTGCAATGTGCCATTCTTACATGTGATATAGATATAGATGGAATAATTTAGATAGTATCATGTCTTTGCATGATTAAATAAACCAAGAATATTAAACAGTCAGAGAGTACAGGGAAAAAAGAAAAATATAAATCTATCCTAATTATTATCTGCCAAAAAATCAAGCTGATAGTCATAATTTTATGTAAACCAGGCAGTGGACAATACCAATAAAGAGAGGGGGAAAAGCCCAACAAGAAACCAAATACCATCTCATGCATTTTTGTAGGAGAAACCAGTGGTCACTATAGGAGTTTTAAGATCCCCTCTCAAAACCTGAAACACCTTAAAAAGCCCTGCCACGCTGCCCTTTCATTCCAAATTTACTTTCAGTTCTGTAGCCTTGTGCTCCAAAAGATGAACTTGGGAGCAAAGGCTGCTGCAAGAGAGCCAGCACTCATCAGTCTGCCTGACAGAAAATATCAGGGGGCAGATTGGATCCTTTCCCTTCCAAAGCTCACAGTTTACAGCCTGCTTCTGGAGCTCAGCACAGCATCCTTCAGTGCTGCCTGCAGGACTGCCCTTCCTATTCCATGGGCGTGGTTGTCTCTCTGTTGGGGCAAAACCAGAGAAATCCACTGCTCTCTCTTTGTTACACAAAATGCCAGAATCACTGATCCTTCCAAGGTCTGGGGGAGGAGCAGAGGCTGCAGCAGGGAACCCCAAGGTGCTGCCAGCACACCCCTATCAGACAGGGGGTGAAACCATCAAGCCTTGGAGGAGGGAGGGTGACACAGGATATGCCCTTGGAGCCATCAGTCTCCTGCTTTTCCAGGAACACTTTGTGGAAACCCCTGAGCCAGAAATGGGGCTGGCTTTGGTGGGCTCAATGACTCTGGCTTCCTTTTCCCTTCAGAGATTCCCTGCACAAGAGGGTGTGCACCATCTGGCAGCTAGGATCACTCCTTCCCTGCTCCCAGAGACCCTCGTGGGATCTGGAATCAGAGCAGTGAGCCCTGCTGCACAGCTGCAAATGCAGCAACCCAAAACCTGCTAAAAATGCAGAGTGAGGCATTTTTTTTTTTCCAGTTGTATATGACAACAGAATTATTTTCTTTGAAGAAAACAAACATAAAATACAAAATTGGATTAAAATTGCTACTTTGCTTACAAGGTTAAAGCAGTTGAAGGAAAGGAAATTCAGGCTGCCTGTGAACTCTGAAATTGTTCATTACTCAACAACATGATACTTTTCCCATGGGAATCCTTATGGTTTTCCTCATCAGGGCATAACTTGAGCACACAAGGGAAGACTGAAGAATGTATAGATGATGCAAAATCTTGTTATGCCTAAATTTTAGGCTCCTCACTCAATAACACATGAACCTTCTTTAAGTTGCTTTGAATGCTATTACTATGGATGGTGTTTCCTTATTGACACAATCATAACCATTCCCCAGATATAATACAACTAAAACTACCTATACAATCCAAGGTGCCATTTAGGAAAAAAAAATAATTAGGTAGAATTAGTCTGGCTCCATCCAAACAGATTTTATCATTTTATATTCTACAAATTGTTTTCAATTTCAAGGTTGGCACATGGAATCAGTCCTAGATCAACCTCAGAGACAGAAGCACAGCTGGAAATCTGTGGTACTCTGTATGGTGACAGAGCAGACAAGATCACACATCTCCCCCAGAATCAATTCACCTGGAAATAGGTTACTACAAATGTGTTTTCCATCACAAACACCTTCAGCTGTACTGGCAGAAACACGTGGTTTTGGTGTCTGGTGTCTGTCTTCCAAGTTTAGTTTTGTTTCCACATATTAGCAGTCAAAGAACAACGTTATAGCATTTAAAATAATTTAGAATAAAACTCATGATATAAGAGGAGTGGGTTCAGAGGGTTTAGGATGAACATCTGAAAAGGGGGGTTCATTCATCACACTGTTTTAATTTGTTACACCTCAGTGTTCAGGAAGGTACAGCCAGGGGAAACCTACAGCCTTGCCTTTGTTTTCATTCACACCTTGTCAAGACTTCTTCCCTACTGTTCTCACACAGGAATGCATGTTACACACAAGCAGGACCCACTGAAAAAATCCCAACGACCAACCAACCTTCTTCACAAGAAGAATCCTGGGGAGAAAAAAGCCACACACAGACAAGAAGAAACAGAAGTAAAGAAGATGTTACTTACTGGTTAACACAGTGATTGATCTTGCTGACTTGGAGACCATGTTTGAGTTCACTACCAACAGAGTCACTATGTAATATAGGCCATGGTATTTGGCATTAAAAACCACAGGGGGAGGTAAAGTGCTATTGAACTCGTCGAACTGGAAAAAGTAGTTCTTGGATTCTCCAGCTATCTTCACAACATACACAGAGGAGGAGCTCACCACATCTGATGCTTCCAGGGAGACAATGATACAATTGTCTTCTCGGACAGCAACTTGGAAAGGTTCTGCATTCTACAAGACAAGAGTGAAGAGTTTGTTGAAGTAAAATCTGGTATTTTACTTTCACCTATTTCCCTTGTCATTTATAAGATACTCATGTTATGTTTGCAATAAAGTTGCATCTTATATTCTACACGACAGTTAACATCAAACAGGAGCAATGATTTCAGGCTATAATTCACAGTCAGCCAAGTCCACAGGTATCTGATTATCAGAGGCCAGGCTCTCTGCAGCAGAGGCTGGATCCTGCTGTGCATTTTCTGATACTCCAGAAACTCCATTCCTTACATCCTGAGGAACAAAGCCTCTGTCATCCTTTCATGAGGAAAGGTGGAGCAGAAGAAGGATGAGATTGTAAAGGGTATCAGAGGCAAGAGGATTTCCAATAGAGCCTCAAAGTCATTTAAATCCCCAAAAAAGAGGCGATTAAATCAAGACTCTTCTATCTTGCAGAAACAGGTTCATATATTCCTCAATGCAATATATTCTGAAAGCCTACAACTGAAGAATAATTTTTGGTACTGCCTAAGCTTTTCCAAATATGCCCATTTCAGCAAGTACCAAGTGGTAAGCAGCTGTCACCACTATGTCCATAGTTCTGGCTGGCACTTTTCATTCCCTAAGCTACAGCATTTAATTTCCAATATTTCTTTTATTAGTAGTAGAGAGAAAGGAGAAATTTAACCTTGTTTTCATGTATGTTAAGCCATTTCCAGCTGAAAACAATTTCCTTTGTATTAATTTCAAACCAGCTGTCAAGAGAAGCACTTGTTCTCTACAGGAGTTTCATAACAGATTCGTGTTAATTAATGAGGAGGAAAAGTTCAAACTTACTTTAAGAGTTGCCTTTTTGTTTGTCAGACCACACCACAGCTTATAATTATTTTTTACCCCCCATGAAAACTGTGATATCTGGTATTTTCAGTTCCCAACTCCACTGTATTTTTTCCCCTTCATATTTCACAGGCTGAGAGATCTCAGGGAAAGATTGAAAGGGGAGTGTGCAACTTCTTCAATCAAGTTGTTCCTGTACCAGAGGGAGCTAGAGACCTCAATCAGAGATTAATTCTAGCAGCCTGACTACCTGCTATTTTCTTGTGGTTTTGTTTAGTGGGAGCTCTTCCATGAAAACAGTATTTCTGGGATTTATGCTGCAAGAACCAGGATCCCTGTTTGAAATTCACACATATGGTGTTGCCAACTCCTAGCATTCAAAAAAACACCCAAAAACCAAAAAACACAAACAAACGTTAAAAACACAACCAGCAAAAAAACCCCACAGCAACAACAGAAATAAACCCACCAAGAATAAGTAATTGCTTCTAGGAGTGTAAGATTTAAAACAGCAGCAGTTTGTCTTTATGTGTATTCATGGTATTTTCATTGGGCTTTGACATTTACAGTGTGCCTAAGGTTATTCCACCCTAGAGGCAAAGCCACAGGCTTGAGACAAGGGCCCTAAGCAAACCCCCTCCTCTGAGCCCAGAGGAGAGCAAGGCACAAAGCACATCATCAGTCCAACCCAAATAGGATAACCTGTCTAGACAGCTCCAAGCCTGAGATTAAAAATACAAGCAATGCAACTTCAGCTGCTGATTTGAGGTTTACTTTAGCTAATCTTTTTAAAAAATTACTTTTAAGTTGTTAAAATTGTATCTGACAATGTTATCAATGGGAGAATATTTTGGTGTGGAAGTCTGGGTAATTTTTCACAGATGGCAAAGCAATTGTTCCAAAAGGTTTTATAATGTAAGACTGCAACTACATAAAACACTTCCATGTGTTTGCCTCAGCTGAATGCAACAGGCTTACCCTTGAGTAGATCAAAATTCTACATTTCAAGTGGTTGTATTTTGCCTTAAATCCCAGTCTAGCATTTGGATTCACACAGACTCAAGCATTTAACTGGGGATTATGCTTAGATCTGGTTGAACCACAGATTCTCTTATCCTTCTTCCTCCCTATTTCCTTTTCACTATGAAAATGTGGAATCAACCCTAATTCAGCCCTCCTGGTGTGGGAAGACAGGAGAAGGAAGGCACAGGTGAGCTGGCTTTCCAAAAGCACATGCACTATTGTATCACAGAAGAAATGATTGTCTTCCAAGACCAAGCAAGAGCTCAGCAAGGCTATTTCTACATACTAAGCTTGAAATTAATGTATAATCCCACAGAAATCTGGGTTTTGCCCTTCCACAGACTTGCATTTGAATGCTTCACCAGAGGAAAAAGAATGGTGTTGTCTCTAAAACTATTCTAGCTTTCCCTTGGTCTGGGCACTGAATTGCACAGCACTAACTCCCAGTGCCTACCTTGCTATGAAGAGCCAAAAGTGCCAAATGAATTTATATGTGCCAACAAAGAGTTCAAAGCAAGTTCCTTATAGCTGTCTGTACTATAAATCATTTGCTGCACTAATCAAGTACAGCTGGAAATTAGGCATATAATTGCAGAGTCAAGGACATTCCTTGGATATAATTAGATGTTTTCAGAGAATGCTCATATGGGTTATGATTTTACTCTTTGATTCTTCCATGGGTATTGCATTTACTGTGATGAAGACCCTACTTTTTTATTTTTTCCCCTCAATGTTCTTGGGAATCCACAGCAAGCACCATCCAGCAAATGATCCACGAGCCTTCTTCACCAGTTCTCACACAATTAGCATAGAATGCCTCTGCTAGCTAAATAAAACTCTCAGACACTTGATATTGTTACCTATGACACCTGTCTGGGGTAAATAGGTTTTTTTTGAGTGCTCTATCACCTTAAGCACGTGGGGATTGTGAAATGTTAGCTTCCCTCATCCGTGTGCCTGTGTCCAGGAGTTTTGGAAGCACTGCTGCCATGATGCATTTTTTTAGCAGCTGTGTGTCCCATCCAACTGTGCCCATCCCCAGGAAGCATCCCTCTCTACAGTGGCCCCTTTTCACTGATTGTGTGTCCCTCTTCCACACCTCTGGGTGCTCACAGGCTTTCCAACTGCTGCATGCATGGGACGTGGTTTGTGGGAAACATCTGTTGTTTATTATTATCCACTGGCTCTTGAAATAAGTTTTAGCCTTTAGTTTCATCTTCTGAAACTGGAGTGGCAGATGAGAGATCAATAAAAAGAATTGGCAATTAACATGTCATGAGACTAAATCATTTATCTCCTTTGGAATATGGATTTCACTTGGGCAGTATTTCAAAAGAATGGACCATTCTGGATGTGCTTTCTTCAAGTTGCACAAGGTCAGAGTTACCAGCCAGCACTGGGCTTGTGATTTTGAAAAGAAGGCTAAATAAAAACCTGAGTGTTTTCTCTAAACACCACTGGAAGTGACAAACGTGCCCCACTTAACTAGACTGTAAAACCAGTGTGTCTTAAGACTGACAGCATCAGTATGGTAAATACACATTTCATTACTTCTGGTCAGCTACCTCCAGGATTTAATTTGCTGGTGTCACAGCTTGAGCGGCTGTTTTATGCCTGTGGGGAAATTTGGCAGGGCTTATGCATTCAGAACCAAATTATTAGCTCCAACTTCCTTCCTAGTTTATTATTACAAGCTCGTGCCACGATAAAGCACTTAGAAGAAAAAAAAAAAAAAAAAGGAGAGGGGAAGTAAATCTCACAGTGTGATGCCTGTTCACAGTCATTTCCAGCACAGGGATGAGTCATGTCAGTGGAATTTCCAGCCAATAACCAGGTACCTATTAAAATTCAAAGGATGGAGAGGCAAGGAGATATACAATATGCCAAATACACAATATCCAAAGAGTAATAAGAAAATAGATGGTGTGCAGCAGAGCTCAGAGTCCTTTTTCCAGGAATTTATACCCTTGGTTTGTTTTCATATAACAGAATGAGTTTTACACATAAAGAAGAGATCTAAGTTGCAAAATAACCACTAATTTTAAGTACTCTAGCTTCTGAATGTCTCATTCTGAAACACATTGTGCCAGAACCCAATTACCAGAAGTGTAAGTAGTTACAAGTTCTGCTGACTTTAAGAGGAGCTGTGGACATTCATCAGCTCTGTAAAATTAAAGTACCAGTAACTGCATCTCATTATCTAATGCCAGACAAGTGGAACTAAAATCTCAAACAAGTCTGACCCTTGTCAGCTTTTACAGAGTAAATCCTGCAGCACCACAGAATTTTTCAAGTGGGCATCTGAAATCCCAAAACAGGTGCAAATTTTAAAGCTATGAGGATCTACTTCTTAGATACCATAATGATCAGCTACTACATGATGTTGGACAAAACAACATCCATGAAAGCACAAGAAAATATTGAACACTATATCCAGACCTCTTGGATAAAATACTGGCAATTTTGTGAGTGAATCTACTACACTCAGATATACTTTGTCCTGGTGGCCAATAATGCTAATTTCATTCTAAATCACATGATGACTCATTCTCACCACGATTCATCTTAATCTTAGGTACTTAAACGGAATGACTAAGCCAGGATGACCTTTTCAGACAGAATACCTGTGGAATCATCTAAGACTGGAATTACTTTTGAAAATGCACTAAACAGCCAAAGGGCTGATGGTCCCAGCTTGGCAATATTCCTGCAGTCACTGGGTGCAGTGAATCCAAGCCTTACAAAAAAGACAGCACTCTTCTACACTCCTGCAGTGGTACAACCACAGAAAGCACATAAGAAATAAAAAGTTTTGCAAAACAGGTTTCCTCAGAATTGCTAGCTATCATTATTAGCTCCTGGAGTTTAAACAAAATAAGGAAACACTTCCTTAAAGAACTTCAGGAAGATCATCCTAAGCTTCCCACATGTTCCAGTGAATCCTAGAGCAGACACAGACTTGAGTGCTGACTGCAAGAGGAAAGGATTGTTTGACATGATCTTCAAAATGTGAAAAAAATGTCACATACAGCCCTGTCACCAAAATGTAAAGACTTTTGGAAAATAAGGATATTTATTTCTGAGGCTTTTGTTTTTATCTACACTTTCCCACAGGTTGTGTAAAATCATCCCTTAATAAACCCTCCTCAGAAGAAATACTCCATGGGAAAAAAAAGCAAATCTATATAATTAAGATTTTCCATGTGAAAAGGAATATTTTAACATGCCAAAAGATAGCAAAAGCTGCAGTTCTCAATAATTTATGGTTTGTGATTCAGGTTAACACATCATTTCTGGCATTTTGCTCTATGAATAGTGTCCTCAGCCCTGTTACTATTCTGAGTCTCAAAAAGCCAGTAATAACAATCCACTGGTCATATTTTATAAATGAGCTTCCACATTTCTTTGCTCTGGGAGACAGCTCTAAAGGGACAAGTACTTTTCTCCATCTCTGCCCACAAATGCAGAACATGGGGGTGGGGTTTTTTTAAGCAAACATCATTATGGTAAGTACAGCCCACCATGTTTTGCTGCCATTCTGAAGTTAATAACCTGGAAGGAAATATTTCTTCACACAATCAACTGCTAAAACAACAGCATTAAGTAGATTCCAGAATGCTAATTTCAGTAAGGCTAATATCTTATGTATCCCACTGTTTACATGTCCAGTACCTGATAAATTATTGCTAAATATCTACTTCTAGCCCATCTTGGTAAAGCAGAGGGCAAAACCCAGGCAATAGTGATTCAGAGGCCTTGAAGTTAACAAAGTTTAAAACTAAGTTAGGACATCTAGGATGGCATTTCTCCCTGTTATTGATCCTGACTGCACCTGTGCACCCCAAACACAACAGGAATTCAAACCCAGGCAGATACACTTTGGTTTCTCTCCACTCTAGATTTTCAGCTTTTCCCTAGGACTAAAATTAAGTAAAAAATTCTGCTGAAAGAAAATGTGTTTTGGGTTCCCTTCCCCAACTCAGATCTTTATGGAGCCTCTGCAATTAAAGTTCAGCCATCCCTTGTGGATGTAGCCAAACACATGCCAGATGAACCTTGTGCTTTAATTAAAATGCATCTTCCCTCTTGAGCTTGTATGCGAATAACAGAAAATTAAAAAGGGCACAGGAAGCATATCACATGGCCTCAAATCCCTTAATTCTACCAAAATGGTCCTTCTCCAGTCAATCCTTGCTCTCTGGGACAAGAATGAGAGCAAATTTCTGCCTGAACCAATGGTAAAATGATCAGAGCTGAACATATGCCAGGTGGGAGGTGTTGGTTGGATTCCCTGCTAAATTACAAAAAGAATAAGTAGGGGGAAAGGAAGGGAAAGATAAACTCCATGTACACATCATGTACACTCTCCAGCAATTAAGAGTAAGAGCTCTCACAGCACAGCATCCACAGGGCAAAACATCTGCAACTACAATTCCCTGTCTACCCCAGAAAGAAGGAGGAACAAATCTCCTCATGACAAGGCTGAATGAAAAGGCAGAGTGCACAAATGAGGGATAAATTAAGGTAAATTTTGAAGAATTTGATTAGTAGAAAGATCCTTCTCTCTCCTTCCATGGTGAGAAACAATCTCTGAGGTGTCTCACATGGCCAAGTGTCCTGTTGGAAGATGAGGAGGAGCACTGGAGATGGGGGTTTTGATGATGAGGGACAAATTCATTCATGCTGTTCAGTCCTTCAGCTCCCAAATTGTGCATTCACCTCTGCCAACAATGGAAGCCTGTATTAGGAGTTTGTGATGCTGAAACAGCTTCTGAACAGCTACTGATGCTGGAAGGTGACACTAGGGAGTTACACAGAAAATTCTTGGTATTCAATAGAATGGGAAGGCTGATGTTGCATCATGAGAAAAGATTCCAGCAGTGTTGTGCAGCTGAGATGAACTGGACTGAACTGAAGCCAGGTGAACTTCATTCTACATACATTGGCAGATGTTGGATCCCAGAAACCTGGGATTTTTGAGCTCTCTGTGCTTGCTGACACTAACCCCTCAGAGAACACTGCTTTTGACCTGAAGCCTTAGAAAAGGCTTCCAAATTTGAGTGATGGAGTTAGAGTCATGGGTGTATAATTAAAGTAGAGGTGTGTGATTCCACATAGTGAAGGGTTTTAAATTTAAAAGTTTTAAAATATAGTAATAGGTACAGAAGAAGATGGAGGTTTTTGAGTGTTGTCTCTTTTCTGTCTTCCCTCTTCTTCATGGTTTCAAGTAGTAATTTCTGGTTGGATAGTCAATGGTGCACTGCAGGTCACAGGAGTTTGGTTATTGGGTCAAAAGTGTAAAAAATCCAAGTATTAATTTTCTATTGGATTCTTTAGCTTTAAAGGACCTTGTAAGTAGCTAAATTCAGCTCAATTTTGCTCACTTTTAGCTGGTAGCTGGAAGTGTCCAAAACTCTCTGTACTTTAGATAAGATTTAATAAACAACCAAGTCTGACCACTAAAAAAATTAGTCTTCTTCATGTTTTTAATCCTGACTGGGAGTAAAGACAAAAAAACCTACAAACAAGCCACTGATTAAGTACAAATACAACATTTACAGGCTGAGAGTATGACAGAGGGGTAGAGACTGAGCTGGTGGGTGCTACAAGAGTGGAAAATGCATCAGTTTTGAATTGATAGGGTGCATACATATCCTTCAAATGTGCACAACTGAACAAGTTCTTAAAGGCAGAATGCAATGCTTTGCTTCTTGCATTATCTATAAAGAGCACAGCTGGGAGGACGTTGAGTTCTCACTTGTCAGAGAAATTGGAGACCAAAGTGGTTATCAACTTGATTTGTAATCACAAAGCAGTCTAAGGGAAAATGGTGGAAGAGAACAAGAGAACTTTCTCTTCCCTCCCCATGTTGATCTATAATAAGAGAGCAGACTAGGAACAATGAATTTATTTGTAGATAGGGGCTATTCCAGGATCCTAATTCTGTGTTCCATATCTGCAAATGTTTTTAAAGGGGATTAGGCATCCCAGTGCCCTTATTAAGTATTTTCAAAATTCTGAGACTACTAGGGAAGTTTTGAAATTTGAAATTGGGATGCATTAAAAAAAAAAAAAAAAATTCCAGTTCCAAATCTGGTTTTGTGGCACAAAGAATTCAGAGGCAGATGTGGGCTACACTTTGTCCTCATCTAAGTCTGCTGACTTCACTTTGGTCTGGTGCTCACCTTAAATAAGGGTCTGCCTTATTGCTGTCATTTTCCTATCACCCCCTGCCCCTTGGCTCCCCCCCAAAAAAGCTGCCAATACTCACCACCCATTCTTCAAATGTCACAAGAGTCATGGCATGGTCTGGAAAGCCTAAGTCTAAATCCAGATCAGCAGTTTTCATATTCTGTGCTTACTCCTCTTCTTCCCTGAGCCATAACTGTAATGTGGCTATGGCTATCCCTGAAAGATTGTTTACTCAGGTTCAAGTACAGGTTTATTTTGTTTTCAGATCCAAGTGGAACCTGATGTTCTACATTTTGATTACCTTGTGGTGTCCCTGTGCTCTCTAAACAGGCAAGAGAAGAACAGACAAGCTGCTGAGATTTTCTCTTGTTATTTATATATGGTTTCTGCAGATGAATGGTATTCTTTCTTGCTAAAGTATTTGCTGTGGTAAAGTGTGTGTGTGTGATTGTTTTGCTTGGTAGGGGACTTTTTGGTTTGTTTTTTTTCTAACCTGTGCTCAAAGGGAAGCAAGCTGACAGTGCCATTTCCCTGATTACTAGCAGGAGATGGACTCTGTAACTCTTTGTACTGCACAGGGTCAATTGCAAATGCAGACAGAACATTTCTATTGTAGCTAGAGCCTGCTTTTCAATTCATTTCTAGTGTGGCTTTAGGCTCAGTTCAGCCATTTGTACCAATCTAATAAGTTCATAGCCACAGAAGAATGCTCTGTCACACTGCTGCTGCTCAGAAATCATGAACACTCCCAAACTCCAATGCTGCAAAAGCTCAGAACTTGTCACTGCCACCTTGCCCTGCAGGGACAGCTCCAGCAGGATTTATTTAGTGTATCAAGCATTTAGTTTTTAGCACAAGTGCCACAGGCTGACTGGAAGGAGGTGGAAGAGAGGAGTGAATACACAGAGCTCAGGAAACAGAGCCAGGACCCTCAGCTGCTGGAAAGTCCTTCCAGATTGAGAGTCACCCCACAGGAGGAGACTGGCCAGGGGACAGTGATTGCTGCTAAATGAGGACACCTCAAAGACTTGCTGGCCAGAACTTTTGTGATGAGACTTCTGTACTTAGTGTGAGATTAATCTGGCTTCGTTTTATCATAATAAAAATTGGGTGAGGGGTCAAATCTTATCACCTAGGTTCCCTCTGTACTCTGTAGGGAGAGGCTGATCTAAGAACTCAATTTACCCACTCAAACAAGCTGTCTTCTGGAGATGCTTGTCTCTCTCTGTGCACCTTCCATTTATACATCAAGAGCCAGATGGGACCAGAAACAGCTGTGCATGGTATGATGGCAGCTGCAACTCAGATTTGTAAAGCCATTTTTATGTATTATGGCTCCTAGCCTTTTTCTGTCCAAATTGATATTATAAGGTTTAAATTTTGTTTAGCTATTCTCTTTTTCAGCAGTATAAAAGTGCATGATGGCTGTGACTGAGCAAGGAAAACAACTCAAAGCACACAGAAGGTCCTACTCAGCAAAAGATGTAAGCATGCCCATAAATCCTTTGCCTCAGTGACAAAGGCAGGCCCTAAGTACAAAGAATCAATCAGGAGATCAAGGTCTCTTTTCCGGAGCTGCCAAAGAGTGATAACCCCCTGAAATTTCCTTCTAATTTGTTTTGAGTCTTTTATGAAGTGGGGTTGCTAAAAAGTCATTCAAAGAATAATAAAAGTCTTGGTCTCTTAGGTGATGCTGAGCCTCCTGTTCTGCAGGTTTAGTGCTCTCCTCACAAAATTTATTATTCCTTGCTGTGGTCATGTGGTTTTTACACTTGGCAGTTATTCAGTGGCCAACAGGGTTGCAGTCAAACCACTACAAATGCATTCATCAGCCTAATATCTCAGGCTGAGGTAGCTCAGCAGTGATGGCATGGAGAGCATATACATTAAATTTCTGTCTGGTTTGGCAGCTACGTACCCTGCGAGTGCAGAACTGAAAGAATTAAACCTTTGCCATTAGCTTTATTTTCTATATTTCTCTTTTAATACCTGACAGAGCTTTTCCCCAGGCATGACAATGGCTAGCCAGGCAAGAGAAGGCTTAATAAACTGAGAGATGAAATCAGCTGAGAAAAGGCTGTGTGGAAATTGGCAGTGAGAAGCCTGCTCCCTACAGTACAATTGACTGTAAAACAAAAATATAAATTTTCAGAATGCTGTTTCCTCATTTTAACTCAGGATGCTAAACCTCTGTAGTGTCATCTAAAAAGGATGAAAGTATAAACATCATGTCCTTAAATGAGTCAACACGACCTTTCCCAGACATATACCACGGTAAATATTTACTGAGCTGTATTTCATAGGCATTAACTCACTGCTAATATAAAAAGCTTTTAGGCTGCTAGACAATGCAATATGTAATCCTATCATTCTGACATTTAGGAGTAGCCACAGCTTAAAAGTGATAGTGATTTTCCTTCTTAGTTAGCTTCTAGATATGAATTCACCATGTATTTGTTTATGCTGTAATTTTCTTCTTCCATTTTTTGAATTATTTTTGTTGCCAGTGAAAGGGAAAGATAAGGATGAAGGATGATGATATGGATTTTTTTTTTTTCTTTTGTCTTCTATTTGAGTCAAAGCAAGTGGTGCTTCCATACATAAGCACTGGTCATTTTGCATTATACTAATCCAGGCAAAATATACTTAGCCTGGTTGTTTGATTGCCATTTGCAGGTCTTAGTGTGGTAATTTCTCAATAACTGCAGTGTAAATATACAAATCTCTCTCATCTCATCAACTCTTGTACTTAAATTAATGAAATACATACATTGCCTAAGGTCTTACCCAACTCTTTGACTGAACCAAAATATTTTTCATGATCCTTCCTGGAGTACACCTGCCTGTACTTTAGAATTACAAAATGGACAGGGCTCTTTTTTCCTAAATGTAACCATTAAAGGTCACTAGCAAAGTTTTGTAAATGTATATGGTGTCCTATAATGCAGATAAATATCTGTAATATCCTTCAAAAAAAAAAAAAAAACAGAATTGGGCACCAAGCTATTTTTTATGTTGAGTTAAATGTGCACCCTTGAACCTCTCCACCTTCACAGCACAGTTCTTCATGTACATGCACAATAGAAAGATGCAAGAAAAGGCACTGACAGCACTGAGCCCCTGTGGTAACAGAAGCAGCTTCATCTCCAAGCCAGATTAGTGGTTTCTCTTAGTTATTTATAGCTCTCTTAAATTTTAATTGCTTTATTTACTTATTCTCTGCCAGGTCCCTATTGACAGCATTCAGTTTTCCCTCCTCCTCCACTCCAGTGTGCTCACACAGCAATGAAAGCTCTTTATTATCACTACCCGTCTTCAATGTTGTTTCTCAGCTGAGGTTAACTCTGGATACAATTTTTGCCACCTAACTTAGGTGCCAGGAGAGCCAATGGACAGAAGTACTCTCCTGACCAAGCTGTCTCCCCCAGTCTTTAGAAATTTAAAGCAGCAGAGAAGGAAGAGGGCTCGTGTTTCTTTGGGGTTCTGTTTTTGTGACGATTTCTCAAGTGATGAAAGAAGTGGGGAGAACATGCAGAAGAAACCTAAAGCTTAGTGCGTCATGGAGTTTTCTGTCCACTCCCCCAGACTTCAGAGGAGAAACTCATCGCCCAACAGCACCCTGAGCTCCCTGCAATTCACAGCAGCAGAAGTCATTTGACAGCAGTAGCTTCTCCACAGCTAAATGAAATACCAGCAGTAATAGACTCTGCACTGAGTTCAAGCACCAGGCAAAACTGACTGAATTAAATTACCACAAAGATTAGGACCATAAACACAATCAGCTGGCATAGCTCAGTCTATAAACAAAAGATGTATTTACCTATGGCGACAAAATTAACCATGCTGTCCTTATCTCTGCTGCTGCAAATACTTAGAGCGTGCATGTGAAAGTGAACATTCACGCTTGCACTAAGTATTTGCATGTTTATGAATAAACTGTAATCAGTTTGACAGTATTCTCCTTTCTCACTTTATTAGCCCTGTAAGCTCTTCATTCAGTCCTCACACTTTGCATACCAAAAAGGCAGACAGAGAAAAACATCAACATCCTTGTAAAGTTGCACACAAGCACAGAATGTCTACATAAATAAGATCAGCCCCAAAGACTAGAGACCGTGCTCCAAAGAGCAGCAATGTTTTAGCATTGGCCACAGTAAAAAGAGAAGCCAAGGAAATCTTGGATTTTTTTCCCCCATTTGTCTGTACTTGAAAGAGGGGAAATAGAGACATGCATGACTGATGGTAATGGAAAACCTCTTTGTGTCCAATTCACTGGAGAAACAGTACAAGGACATATCATCCTTGTGAAATAATTTGTCCTGTATTCCTTGAGTCAGATGAAAGTCCCATTATGTACAAAACAACACGTGCAGATGAATACAGATTGGGGAGATCTATTATTCTCTCAATAATTCTCTCGGTGTAACCTCTCTCATGGAAAAGGCCTCTTTCCAAGTGCCTCACACTGTCATAAAGTGTGACTTTTTCCACTAGCCTAGAATAGATTTGAAAGTGCACAGCAGCACCGAGGAGTCATTCACGATTAGAGCTCTTGCTGTGAAACAAAACTGGCACATGCTCCTGGAACCTGCAGCAATTAACAAGTGTGAAATCAAAAAGTCACACGGCGCCGATTGTTCGCGGGGCACGCAGAGCAAAAACAGAGAGAAGCAGCTACATCTTTATAGCCCTGGATGGCTTTGCAATTCAGAGAGAGCTTTATGAGCACATAACAGTTTCATTCCCTCAGATGAGGCTCGTGCTGATGTTTGAACTTCTCAGAATTTTCCTCTTCACACTGCTACGAGACACGAGGTACTCTTATCTCAGGCGCTGCTCATTACTAATTCCCTAACCTGACAAGAATTTTGTGGAGGAACAGAAGATTTTTGAGATCTAAAGAATGATTATGAAGTGACACAGGTATGATATCAAATCTAAGTTTTTTTCCTCTTGCAGTGTTAAGGGAAAAAAAAACCACAAAAAAGGCCCAGTAGTGCTGCCCAGTGCAGCACAGAGCACTGGAGCCTCTTCAGCCCACAAGCCATTGTACTGCCTCTAAATTTTAATGGCTTACAGAGCAACTCCATCTCCAACATCAAACTGAGTAATAAAAGATAAAAAAAGAAAAAAAGAGAGGAAGAAAGAAAAAGAAAAAAAGAAAAAAGCTTTGAGGGACCATTTTGGTTGAAATCTGCTACAGTCACATTACAAATAATCTGTTCCAAAATTATGGCTCTGCCAGGAAAAAAGCAGTCTTCATCTACACATGGAAAAACAGAAGCTGGAAGGTAAAGACCATGGTGGTTACTAAGCTGTCCTAGAAAAGCCAGTAGCTCTCATTCAGATGCAGGTCAGAAAAATACAGCTGCCCAATCCAGCCTGAATATAGCTGATGTTAATGTTGATTTATGTTTGTTAAGAGACCTCAAGTATTTTACCTGAAGCTGAAAAACTTGCATGTAATTTTATTCACACTTAGATTTTGAAAAACTATTGTGAATATATTTGATGTCCACATATTACGTGGTTGGTTTTAGTTTGTTTCATTGTTTTTCATGTGAGCTATTCCTAGAAATTTCAGACTGCTCTAGCAAAAGCAGCTCAAGAATGAGAGGCTAGGGAGAAAGACCAAGAGCAGAGATAGAATGATGATTATAATTCAAACAAAACTCCTCAAAGGGCAGAAGAAGCTACAACTGTGAGAACTAATTGATTTGATTCTACATACACAAAAAATGATAAGAAGGATTTTGTACTGGCAAGGCAGATTTATTTTTTAAGAGGGATTTAATTAAATACCCCTCCGATTTTACTTTTTTCTTTGAAATTTTTAACTGTCAGGCATCATATCCAAAAGATAAAAAACAAAACCATCCAGGAAGTAATTATCTGCATTAAGACTGCTGTTTGACTTCTTTCCTGCCACAGTGATCTCTGGCAGAAGGAGAAACCAAGGAAGTTGTGGGAGGAGGGGAAAAAATTTGATTCATTAATTTAAGAAGCTAAATACATTTTTCTGTACCTCAATTAACAGAGGGAGGGCTTGTCCTGCGGTGGGAGCAGCAGCAGGCTGGGAACAGCAAGGTCTATTTTAGTGACCATGTCATGTTAGAAACTGGAGAAGCAGAAGGGCCTTGACACAGCATTATTTGCTGTGAATAACAACCCCTGGAGCCACCACTCAGAGCTGCTGTTGCACATTGGGTGATCAAATCTGGGGCTTGCCCAGCTCCAGCCACTCCAGCTCTGCCCTCCTCTGCTGGCTCCAGTTCAACACCATGTCTTGGCTTGTCAGTTTTCAAGGTGGATGCATTGCTTACATTCTTAGAGCCCTGTTTATAAATGTTTTATTCCTCCTGGCTTTGGTTTAGCCCAGCTCCTGTTATCCTAGATAATTAAGAGTTGAAGTGAACACTTAATATTTAAAACACGTTTCCTGTGTGTTTTGATGATGTCAGCTTTCATATTGAATCCCTTCACCGGTGTTATCCTGCACAAACCAAGGTTTTGTCCTTTTCCACTCAGTACTTTCACTACTATTATTTGAAGCCACTCTTCCCCATTTACCTGCCTCCTATTCTGCCAGTAGCAGGAAACACAAATGTCTATTTCTGCCTCTTCCCCTACTGCTCCCTATAAATGATACTGTCTTGCCACCAATAATCAAGAATGCCTCCTTACATAGAGGTTTGTAACAAGTCTCAACAGCTTCTGTCAATTTGCTTCATGTATATATTTAAAAACTATATAAATAGGAAACATATTTCATACAAAACTTGCATATGGTTTGCTCTTATGTTCCTCACTTTTCAAATTAACTTTTAAAAACCAGAAACAGAAGTGCTTTGCATCTCCAACCAATTTATCTGTGTTGCATTCCACAGTCTCTCTCTCTTCTGTATTGGTTGGCTTGCTTTTTTTTCCCTTGCTCCTGACTGATGTGGATTGATGCTGTTCCTGTGGAGCCTAAGCTTGGTTACCTCATCCAGCAATCAGCCCAGTAGGCTTCCAGCCCTACCAGGAGCTCTCACTGCTCTTACAGCCTGCATTGCAGCCATCCAGCACAGCTATGGGATAATAAATCTATTTTAATTTTCATTTTTTGCTCCCCAAAAGGATAAGGGTTTTGCATCTCCTCTGTTCTGTGCAAAGGAAATCATCATCCTTAACACACAAGAGCCTGACCTGAAGCAAGAGGACAACCCCACCAATAATTTTGTTTGAAAAACCTTCAGTTGTGAACTATTTTCTAGTATCAATCAAGGCAGCCCAGAAAATCCTTCTGCTAAGTTTCCTCTTATTTTGTGCACAGAAACAGTGCTTTTTGACAAGAGACCAAGAAAAGTCAGTCTGAAATAATCGTGTGTTCCTTTCCACATGACCGCTGCAGTGACTAATCCCAATTTGCTCCCTTAGCTCTGTCTCTCTCCCTTTCAGAAGGCAGCTCAGTCCTGAAAACAAATGAGAGTGGAGGAGAAAAGGCAATTTGTACTCATGTTATCTCCCCCACCACGCTTCCTCCCACTCCACATTCAGTAGCAAAGGAGTATGTTTTGGTTCACTAGGCTGAGCCTACATTCCCAACTACATTTGTGTTAACAAATAGCAATGAAAGAATATTTTTGTTAATTATGTGGCTCTGCTGTTGCTATTGCAGCTGACTGGGGAAGATGAGAAAATCTGTGTTGTTTATGGTACAAATGTAATGTGGGAAGTGCTCAATCCATAGACTTGTCGGGCTGTAATTTAGTTTCCCAGGAAGTTTGGGAGCACTTCAGTCTTAAACTGAACTTAGTGAAGCTGATCTCAAGATTGGAAAATACTCTGTATTTCTGTGATATGGTATCTTCCACTGAAGACTATCAAAGTACTTTTCTAATACATGTTAATGAGCCCTCACAAGACTGCTATAAATACAGTATCATGTGTATATGACTCATGTGGCTTATTAATTTTACATCACCTACCCTGCTGCTTGAGCAAGAGTGACAGAGCAGCATCCAGGCAAATTCCTCTGTGAGAACTTAGCCAAAATAGCAGTACCTGTGTCTTCAGGGGTCAATCTGCCTCAGGGCTGATTCTAGTTAGCAAGATTCAGGCTGAGAGAAATGTTCCCTGCTTACCACCCCCCCTCCCAGTACAGTTCTCTTAACAAAAATGTAGAGCATTCTTCTGAAAAGAAAATAAAGTCTGAAGCAATGTCTAACAGCTCCTAGGTTAAACATCCCATACTATGCCAGTGGTCTACAGCAGGGTGCAAGGAAGAACAGGAACTTTGCTGGGGGATGGATATGGATCCAAAAGGCATAGATCCTCAATGGGACTTGATTTTAATTTAAAAAAGCAGGTGGAAAAAGCAATATTTAATCTCTTAAACTTACCTATGCCCTCAACTGAATGACACTTTTACTTAGCTTAATTAACTATTAACACTGAGTTCCAGAAAAGCCCTTTGTAATTTCAAAGTGTTCACTTCAGTTCTGTGGCAATTAGCCCAGTAAGAGGTTCCACAGGCAGAGCAGTGATGAAGATGTGAAGGATTTGTTTGCTTGACAGGAGCTGGGAGCCAGACAGATGTTTTTTAATTGAGATAAACAGGACCCTGTGCTCATAGAGGTTGATGAGAGATCAAGTATATTAGCATGGGGTTAACACTAGCCAGTGTAGCTTCCTGCTAGCTTAGAGGATGGGAAGGTAAAATAATGCCTGGCTGTAAACTCCCACAAGTTAAACAAATGGTTAAAGGCCCCACAGAGGGTAAATAATAGAACTGAAACCACAATAGCTGGATTTCTTTAGCCCAGTCTCAGTGGAATCAAGAAAGGTGGATCAAACCACCCATTTCATAGTGATTTCTTTCTTTCCTGCACACAGGATAATTGACGTGGTGGAATTCAACCCAAACAAGGCAGACAGGCAAATTTCACCAGCAGCATCCACAGGGGTGAGAGCTGAGACAGGGTGGAGGGAAAGGAGAAACTCCCAGGAACTGCATGGCTTTCTCACAGCAAAAAAAGGAGGAAGTGGAGAGGAAGATGCTTCCTCTTGTCCTCCAAATGGGAGGAAGGAGAGAGAGAACTGTCAGCTTTCCAGGTGTCACTCAAACACAGCAGCTCCTACTCTTCCCACACTGAAACTCACACTCATTTCTTGTCTTAGTTAAAGGGTTCCTCTCCATCCCGAAGCCAAATAACTCCAAACTTCTCAATATTCAAATCCAAGAGCACCTTCTGTAGCTGAGTGTACCTCTCAACTCTAAGCCATCCATACCCACTACAAGTTTCATTCTGGAATCACAGAATCACCAGGTTGGAGGAGATCCCCAAGATCATCAAGTCCAACCCATGCCCTAACACCTCAACTAAACCATGGCACAGAGTGCCACATCCAGGCTTTTTTAAAACACATCCAGGAATGCTGACTCCATCACCTCCCCAGGCAGACAATTCCAGTTCTTTATTATCCTTTCTGTGAAAAACTTTTTCCTAATATCCAACTTAATTTTCTCTTGATGCAGCTTGAGACTGTGTCCTCTCATCCTGTCAGTGCTACCTGGAGAAAGAGACCAACCCCCATCTGACTAAAACCACCTTTCAGGGAGTTGTAGAGAGTGATTTGCTAAGGATGATCAATACATGAAAAGCTAAGGAAAAAAATGGTGACAAAACATATGCAATCACCAAGAGAGAACCTGAGAGAAAGTGCTGTGCACTGGAATCAGTCAGCCATGGACTGTCTGGGGCACAGCTGCTTCCACAGCCTGAAAAGACTCCTGAAAGGATTTATCACCATTTCTGGTAGGGCACAATCTGGAAAAATCAGTGCTCTTGTGAAACACCTGATGGAGTTAAAATTGAAGTGGCTCCTATCCACAAGTGTTAATAACTTTGGAGAAGGGGGGAAAATGGCCTTAGGAACCTGCTGTATTTCATGGGAGGAAAGAAAAAGATAGTAGGGTGTTAAGAAGGTCAAGAAAGGAGGTGAAAAATCTCATGCAGTGGGAAGAGTAACTTATTCCTTTGACCACAGAAGGTTGGGTGAAGTTGTGCAGCAATTTGCCAAATAAGTCTACCAGTTTTTGAAGTTAAGGCTCCCATTTTCAAGACCAAAAGCTCCAAATCTGGTACTTTCCATTAATTATATCTGCAAGGGAGTTGTATTATTTATGTGTTTTTTAAATTAGCTGGTGACCTGAGCTGTATCTATTACAGTCCAGATACAGTTTGCATATCATTCATTATATAAATGAGGTTTGCAGTGAACATAACTGTTTACTCAGAAGACATCCATTTAGTGAGCTGGCATTTCTTCATTACCCAAAATATATGATAATTGTCCATGTAATTCCTTCAGCAATTTAATTGCACACAGTCCTGCTCCTCCATGGAAACTATCTGTCAACTCCACATAATAATTATACATCAGTTAATATTGAATCACACTACTGCAAATGTAGGACTGGATTGAAACCGGATTCAATTAATAGTAAGGTGAGCACCTTTTTTAAAAAAACTACAACTATGAAGTTTTTAAAAAACAGAAACAATTCAATGATTGAAGTGCTACCATGGCATGTGGTGTGGTGCATGCTGGCATATCAGAATAGATACAGCTTTTGCACACTTATCATAATTCCAGGGTGAAAGGTAATGGTAAATCAGGGCAGTAACATTCTGCCCTGAAAGATTCCCTCTGCAGGAAGGGTGTAAAGTGGTGTTTCTGCAACTGGAAACAAATTTTGCATTTTGCACTAAACTGATCAAATTTATTTGACTCTCACTGGAAACCTGACTCATTTCTCATGTAGTTTGCTGCAAGCCTATCTGTAAGTTTTATTGTGCAAAGGGATTGGGTTCTGACAGGAAACATCTTTCAGCCCTGGCACATCTGAGGCTGAGGTACAGATCTGGAGGGAAATCCGTGAAAGATGGAATCGACATTGCCCTCAGATCACGTACAAGATACTAAGTCAGGCTCCTTGTTTACTGTCACCTCCAATTTATCCTCTGTGAGACAGCACAAAACAACATGTACCACAGAAGGAAAAGGAAAGCATGAAACAGTGTGCATGATACAACCCAGCAAATCTGTCAAGAACATCTTATATATATGTGTGCGTGTGCCTATCCCCATAAAACCACAAAGAACATTCAGATGACTGGCTCAAAATAAATGCAAATCCCCAAGCCCCAAAAAAATCTGACAGAAGAAGGTCTTAGCAGCTAAAAATGTAGGTTTGAAAACTAAAAAGGATAAACTGACAATCTAGGTCAGGTTTTGTGATACATTGGTGACTGCTTTCAGCCTTTCTGAACCTTTTTGTTCCTGATCCTTACATATCCTCATGTTACAACTTTAAATTAAAAAAAAAAAAAAAAAAGAAGTGCAATGTGTCTCCAGATCTCAAACGTTTTGGTTAGCTAAATAAAGAGCTTTGCCCATCAAGACTTTAGAATAGTCTGTTTTTCTTTAGATATTTATAGAGGAAAATACTCTGCAGTGGAGTCTGTATTGAGAAGGGAGGATAAACCCCCAGAATACAGACCTAACCCAGTGAAACCCTCTATGATCATGAGGGCATCCAACAAAGATACAGAATATGAAGCAACTTGAACAAGTGTGCATTCTGCAGAGCCTACAGCATTTGATACTCTGTGCAGTGAGTAAACAGGAAGATCTAAATTAATGTCTGTATTGAGGTTAGCATAAATCACTGCTTCCAGGGACTGCTGCATTCCTGTCATACTCCTCACAGCATTAAAAACAGCACCTCCCCACCTTTTCACCTCTTCTGGCAGATAACAATTTCTGTAACTGTTGTGGAGAACAAGATACAACGAGGTTGCAGCAAAATTTTTCCGGTATTTTTTCTTTTTACAGGATTAAAAGAGGAGACAACCAAAATTTGCTTGATAAGAAGGTTCAGCACTTGGCAACAAAGTGCATCAAAGGTCAGTAGTGCCCCCATGCATCAGTTAGAGATCAGCATTAACTGCAACCCCAAAACCCAGCTCCTTTCCCACAGCAAGTCAATTAAGTTACAAAAGAAAGTTTCAAAGAATTAAAATTAATACAGAGAAACTGTTACCTCTCCCAGAATCGAACAAGAGACTGGCTGTTCCCTGGGGATCTCATCAGGAGGAAGGAGCATGTGGGTTTCCATTCTAAATGCTTTAAATTTCATGCAGGTGGGGAGAATTTCTTACTCATTCCACACCCCTATCAAGATGCAGAGTCAACAATCAAAAGCAAGTCTGCAGCATCAGTACAGCATTAAAGTGGTTTATGTCCCAGAAGTAGAAAACTTTAGAATAAACTTTCTCTAGCTGATCATAAAACTCTCTACTTCAAACCCAGGTCCCTGTGCCAGTCTTATCCACACAGCCTCAACAGATTACATTTATTTTCAAGGGAAGTCTGACCATGTACAAAAATCAGACAGAATTTTCTATTGAGTTTTGGTACACGTAGCCCTGTGTGTCTCAGAGTGGACCTCAGTGCACCTCTAAAGGTCAAGGGTGATATTTAAAGTTGTCAGAGATATTCTGGTACCTCTCCTGCTGACTTCAGAGGAGCTTCTGTTCCTTAGAAGCTGGGCTGGGAAAAACTGTGAATTTGTTATCATTTTTAATATCCATAAAACAAGACCTGAGAAACACAGCTCAGGATGACTCAGAAATGCAAATTTTAGTATTAAATATATATATATTTTTTTAATGTCAAGATCACAAAAAACCTCCCCAAGAGCCAGTCAAATGTATCAGTCTATTTTAAATGTGCCATATATATGCATAACAAGCACTTAAAGATTCTGTCTATTCAAACAGATTTCTGCACATCTGAGTAGGCTGAAGATCAAAAGTCAGGCTCAAATTTATGCCATTTGAGCTGGTAAATAAGGAATCTTCAGCTGGTGATCCCAGATACTTTTTCTGCTATTACACATCTTCATCCAATTTTCCTGTTGCATTTCTGGTACTTCCACTCCCTGTACTGAATGGATATCAAGCAAGGAATAAAACATAGCTAAAAATTCACTGTCTAGAAAAAGTTGAGATTTAAGATGCAACAAAGATTACTTGCAGGACTAAAGAGAAAAAAATTAATTTTTTTTTTGAAAATTCTTAGCTCAGCCTTAGTTATAGGACCTCAGAAAAAAGGTCATGACACAACAACACTACCACATCAACTGCCATAACAATAAATAAATAATAATGATAATAATAAGAATAATAATAATAGCAGTAATATTTCTTTGCGCTGTCCAAGCAAGTTCAAGGAAACACCTAATGTGCTTTTGCATACTAACTCAGGATGTTATTTCGTAGCAGTGTTTCTTTAGAGTAGTCTAATTATACTTCACAGAAAAAGCGTAATTTTCAGGTTTTTTCTTTATGGCCCAAGAGGCAGTTCCCTGAAGATCTGAACTCTGCAGCTTTTTAAATTATGTCTAATTTTATGAAAGAGAGATCTGTCACCCAAGCAGGAGATGTCTGAAAGAACAAGCAAATGGAAAAATTGTGGTATGTTTGCAGTTCGTGTTAAAGAACAAAATATCTGGAAGGAAATTATTTAGATAAGGTGTTAAGATGATGAAGCATCTCTTTGATGCCCACTGAAAAAAGAACACCACTTTCTTGTCAAAGATATCTTACACATTTCAGCTGGTATAACCATATAATAATTAACTTTCCATGGCACTCAACTTTATTTTATATTTCAACAAAAATATAAAATAAAGAAACACAGATTCAAAAATGGTTGCTGAATTAAGTAATTCAATGTT
>JAOTQP010000870.1:69204468-69225740 GCA_026413545.1 Cichladusa arquata
CATACCTTAAGGAAAAATGTTTTGCTTTTAAATGTAAAGCACATAATTTATGCCTTTAAAAAAATATCCTACCTTTAAATAAACAAAAGTTGTATTTTTCTAAGGGTATTGAAGTAAAGGTGATTGTTGAAAACCAAAAAACTATTGATAATTGAATTTCCTTCCTCCAAAATATTTGTAGGAAAAAAAAGTAAATTAACGCTCATAAATAGTTTGAAAGTTTCAGCTAAAAGTACAGCAGGTGACACATCTCAACTCTAAGACAACCAGAAATACAAAACCTTGTTTCTTCAATAGTTTGTTTTTGCAACTATGTGCAAATAATTCCTCTCAAAATCTCTTTGGAGCGAGGGCCAAACCACGGATTTCATGTGAAAGCTCCTCAGTGGAAAGAATAATAAATCCAGCCTTGACCAAATTACTTAAAGCCATCTGCTCTTTTTGAGCTGCTCCAAACAGGCAAAGGGCAAGGGAAATGGCAGGATTTTCTGGCTAGCTCAGAGCCAGCCCTGGCAGCTTCCTCTGGCTGTCCTGCCAGGGATCCATGCATCCATGTGCAGGGATGGAGCCAGGCACTGGGACAAGGCAACGCTGTCCCCTGGCACGGCTGGCTTTGGATGCCAGGGGTGGGAAAGGTAGGAGCTGTCCCAGGAAATCTTGGAGCTGTCCAGCCTCCAGGAGGGATATCCTGGAGGGATATCCGTGCTGCACAGGGAGCTGGTTTGACTGCACTTTGTCACACCCTCTCTTCCCATTAACCAGTGCCCAGAAGGTTGGCCTGGAAATCTGACCCTAAAGTTTGGGAAAACTTTGCCCAGAATGACAGGTACTGGATAGGGTCTGGAGCCACTGATCCTTGGAGCACAGATGGACTAACCTGTGCCTTGCTCTTCTGACCAAGCTCCTTCTCCCTCTTTCAGGAGAAAGCACGCCTTTCCATCATTTTTTATCTCTCCTGTTATCTCATCCTGCTGCTGAGCCTGCAAGAGCAGGTGACAGATTGTGGAGAGGGCTTTCAGAGATACTGTAAATGTTTATCTGCTGGAAATCACAGCATCACCCCTCCAGCAGAAAATGCTGAGATGGACCAGCCCAGGGCCTGACTCTGCACCCTGCACTCTCTGCACAGAAGCTGCCCATGTCCCATCTGTAATTTAAATTAATGAAGAACCAATGTTATTATTCCTGCCACAGAAAAGGAGCTTCCCACACAGCAAAAAAAATAATGATAGCAAGCTCGCTCTTCAGCTGTAGCTCTTCAATGGGTTTACAAAGGAAGAAAGCAGCATTACCCTGTTCCACAAATTAAGGCACAAAAAGGAACATGTAGCCAGCAGAGCTGGTAGCAAATCCAGGGACAGCCTCTCAAAAGACAAGAAAAAAAGACATCCACAAGGATTTAGGGTAGATTGGAAGCCTATAGAAAAATGACTCAGAAAACTCAGGAACTGAGAAGCTTTATGTCCAAATAAAGCAAAGCTGGTCTGATGGTGAAATGAGAGAACAGTCTACACCTTTTTAAACATTTTCCAGTGGAGTAGGGAAGCCTTTGACTCTGGGCTAAAATCTTTCCTGCCTTTCTCAATCTGTATTCAGCTGCAAGTGAATACACCAGCCTTGCTTTTGACAAGGCAGACCACGACAAGAAAAAACCCACCACGTGAAATTATGACCCTATTTCAGAAAATGGGTAAAGTGTAGCAGCCAAGAGACACCAGGGACATTTTTCCAAAGCTTGATAAAGATCCATATAAAGACAATATAATTGTTCCAAGGAGTTACAGCACATAGGGTCACTTCCAGCTTGGCACAAGTTCAAGGGGAATTCACCCCAGCTCTGAACTTGACCAACCCTCTCACATCTGATAGGCACTGCCAAACTCTCTACTCTGGTCCAAATCTCTCATTTCATGGGAATATGAGGGCTCAACATCCTATGCATAGGTAAATTCGGCTTTTTGAATTTTAGGACTATGTGTATTTTTTTTTCTGACTTGAAAGGAAGCCATCTGGATTAAAATCTTCTGGCTGTAGCTGCCAATGTAGCTTAATTAACAATATTAATGTGTGGCAGGTTGTCCCTGCAGATACAGCCCTTTCAAGTGATGAATGACAACATGTGCATTTATGGCCGCAGGAGAATTCCAGCTAAAACTTCCATCATTTAACTGTGCAGTTATTAAGACAATCTGCATGACCAGGATGGGGAACTTTATCCCACATAAAAAACCCAAGCCAAACACAAATTCAACCAAACCCTTAAAAACATGGTGGTGTGATGCTTAAAATAGCAAAATGAAAACCCAACCCAAAGCATTTGGGTTGTAAATAGAGATTTTTGTGGCAATGCTTATCAGTTAACTGAAACCATCAGTTCAAAACTGGGTGGAAACACCAATTTTGTGTAGTGGTTTTGGTTGGCCAATTTGAGATTTCCCAGCCAGTGCACCAATTTATGTGGTGGGTTTAGTGCTGGCCAAATCCCCAGTGCACCCACTAGAATTATTTACTCATTTCCTGCTGTGAGATAGGGTTAGGAGGGAAGGTAAAGCAGGCTCAAAACTTAACGAGTATAAAAAAAACTTTATTAGCAGACCTAAAAGAATGGCAATCAGAATAAAACCTTCAGAACACTTCTCCTCCCCTCACACCCTCTTTTGTTTCCCGCTGACAACATGCAGGAACAATTCAGTCAGCTGATCACCTCTAGAATAGTGTTTCTTCAGTTCACTTAGGGAAAAGAGTCTTTCTTATGCTATGGAGACTTCTCTACAAGAAAACAGTTCTCTTGTGGCGTCAGTGCCACAATGAATCAGCTGCCCAGGAGAATGGAAATCTGATCACTGTGTAAAAGTCCCTCCCCTCAACCCACAGCTTTCCCCACAACTGTTTTTGAGGGCTCAATCTTTGCCTAATGGGGTACACTTAAAAGGATGAGCTGTTCTCTTAAAGTCTTTAAAATAATACTGTAATCCTATATTTGGGGAACTACATTCCTGTGTAAGTTCACACAGGGAGTTAATTTAGGAAGTTCCTAACAGAGTTGTGAAGACGCTCTCGGTATCCTAATTTCTTATTCTATACTTAAACCTAGCAGTTTGTCTAAACTCTTACAGCCAAACCCTACTCTGATCAATTCCCCATCTCAGTGTTCCAAAAGCTTAACTAGTCCTCACATTACACACATCCAGAAATCCAGTGTTTTCAAACAGCTGTCCTCATATATTCACAGTGATGGGGCAGGTGCCAAAAGCATGCCAGGCATCGCTGGTTATATTACAGCCTCACCACATGTCTGCTGGAAGCTGGCCCTTCACACTTCACTGACACAGTTTGGAGCAAAACCTCATTTCCCTCCTCCTCCTCAGCCTCAGTATGTTACTTCTGTTTTGTGTTTTAGCCAGGCCTCCAAAATACAGCATTGAAGGCATCCACATCCCCATTACCGCCCTGTGTACTCATCAGAGCATCTGAGCTGGGAATCCAAGCGTTGCTCTGGCCCAGGAAAACACACATCTCTTGATGTCTCAAAAGAGAAATTGTTTTTAAAAACGTGAGGATTCTGAATGCCAGCTTATTTATCCATCTCCAATTGCAGCTCACCCTGCAGCGCCCTGCACTAACAGAGATTCACTAATTATCCTTTGGAGGCGAGCTGGGTTACTCCAGCTTTGATGCTCTGCTTTGCAATTAAATGTATTCCAGCAACTACATGGGGGAGAAGGAAAAAATACAGCTTCCAGTTCTGCAATGACCTACTTACAGCATTAAAGCACTGAGGGGAAGGGGGAGGGCTGGGGAGGAGGGGAGAGGTCTAACTACAGCTTAATGCAAGCTGACACTGATCTGGGCTTTAGAATACACAGCAATCAATATCAGATATGACTTCACATCCTACAGAAAATATTGGTGAGATGGGCAAAGTTAATGACAGGAAGAAATTAATACAAGATCTTGCTCTCAAAACCTGCAGAAGTTTTAGTATGAACCATCCCTTTGTGCCTCCCCTGCCATGCCCCATACCACAGCACTCCTAAAGTTTGTATAAAATTCACAGCATTATTCCAGCTAGGGAAACATTGTACTGAGCACTGTCTCCCTGTCCAGGAAATACCTTCTGCTCAGGCAAGTACAGAATTGTCATTCCCCCCTCTCAATGACTACAGCTAGGAAAGAAGAGAATCTGATTTATTTAGCAGCACTAAGCTAAGCCACAGATAGATTCCAGATCTTCTCATTCATGTTTAAAGCTTGTCCCTTCCCCCAGTTTTTCCCCACCTCAGATTGTCGCTAATCTTTAAGACAATTAAGCAGAATCATTAGAGAAAGGTGATCATGGAAACATTTTGCATTCTGTCACTGACCCCAGAACACACTGGATTTTTAAGTATGGGATGTGTTTTGGGATGTGGTTTCTCTTTTCAATATTCCACTATCCTGGCACAGACAATTTAATTTCTGGATTTCATACTAAGCACAGTGCTTACTGGTGACAAAGTCAAATGGCAGGCACACACTTAACAGTGCTATAAACTGGACTCTTCCAAAATGACATACACTTGCAGCATGCCTATTGTTCAAGTATTACAGCAAATGTTTTGAAAGCTTAAATGCAAAAGTTGAGCTGAGCAACACATCAGTAAGAATTTAAAAGTCTTTCATTCGCTGTAGCCTTTTGTATAACATAAGGCAAAGGAAACCCCTTTAACAGTCTGAACAAATCATCTGCCTCCCCCCCTTTATTTTGGTGTCAGATGAAATATTAACCTTCAGTTCTGTTTCCAAAACTTTACAAATATATTGGAAATACCAGATGTATAAATGCATAATGGTTACCCTGGACTAAACTATCTAAGGATCAAGAAAGCAGAAAACAGAAAAAAAGAAGAAGAGAAAAGTGGAGATGAATGTGATTTTTTTATCCTTTCAGACCCCACTCAGATAAGAAGCAACATCCAGCAGCACTACTTGCCCCAGCCAGAGGATTTTCAGCCTGAATTATTAGTTTCCTTCAGTATTCTCTAGCTCAGTAGTTGCATTGCTGGAAGGAATCATTCACATCTGTGGAACTTACTAATCCTCCTCTACAGCTGTCACAGAAATTGGCTGTTCCCCCTTTGCCCAACTATTTGTGAGTCACACTACCTAGGGCTGTGAGCTTGTCATATCTGATAACTGAGGCAGGGCCAGACACAGCCAGTACTTTAACAAGAGACAGCCAGAGAGAGGAGAGATGCTATGGAGACAATGCTGGTTAATCGATGGACAGCAAATTACACTTTGCATGATTCTGCACAGAGCATTATTCCCTCAGTACAGCCAGCTGTGATACAACAGACACAGCTGGAAACAAAGGGAAGTCCTGCTTCTACTTGAAACGACAGTCAGAATATAATAATTTAATGAACAGCTCTAAGTTCAATGGATAAATTCCTGAATTAATGTCCTGCAAGAAAAGTCCCTCCATTCAAATGACAAAAATCCCATTGCTCAGTCAGAGGTTTCATTTAACACCATGTCCACGCATCACTGCATTGCCATGGGATGGAGGAGCTCTAATCTCAAATTTACTCAGCCTGCAGCACAGCATCAGATAAATCAGAACTTCCTGGAGTCAGTCAACGGCACCTATTTACCAACCTTTGTGCCTCCAAAATCCAGGCATCAAAATGAGCAAGCAAATGAGAAGATGGGGCAAAAAGTGTTGGTTTTCTGGTTTCCTGAAGTCTCTCTCCCTTCTGGTAATCCTCTGTAAATGCTTTTCTACAATTTGGAGAGAAGGAAATATTTCCTGGAGAGGAAGACTAAAATTTTCTTGTTGTTTCCTTGCTGAGATCCTGTAAGGGTCTCTTTATCAGGTGACCGTATCAGGGACAAGTGAAAATATTTGAGCATTTAAAGTTATTTGAGAATTATACAAGACAGCAGTGTCTCACTTTATCCATCAGTACTGTAAATTATGTACTTTGCCTTGCAGTGACATTAAGCCTCCACAGTTGTAAAAACTTTGCCACGCTTGGATGAAAAACATCATCTAAAGTGTACTGTATAATTAATGTGCACAGACTCTTCCTTCTTTTTAAGCAACTTCTTCAAAAGCATTCTAAGCATCTAAATCCTTTTTTCTTTTCATAGGAAAATGACTGATGGCATATTTAAAAGTATTAATTGGTTCTATGATAAGGTTTTCTTTTAAAAAAAACCCCTTATTACTTCCAAGATATCAGGAAGAAACATTGTAATTGCACAAATAACTTAAAACACTCAGATGTTTTCAGCAGTCCTTGATACAATCACCCAATGAAGACATTCATATGGGCAAAGCTGGGTGGTATTTATTTAGAAAAGGCTGCTTGGAAATAATGGACTAATAATAAATAATTTGTAGAACATTGTGAACAAATTATAAAAAGCATTCCAAACAACTGATCTCATTCTTTGGTTGAATTATTCAGTTCTTTTTTGGCTAGAGCTCTGTGTCTGGTATATTTGCTTCAGATGTCAAGAGGGTATTGACCAGGTTTTCTGAAGTCTTCTGCATTATTTATCTCTTCCTACCATAAGGGGTCTGATAGGCATACTGTTTCAATAATTAAATGTCAACAATTCATGCTGTTGGCCAAAACCCAAAGGACCTTCATAAATAAATAATAACATCTTGCATTTTTATAGCTTCTTTCATTCAAGGGTCTCAGAGTGCTCTGCAAATATTCATTAAGACCCACCCCCCCACCCCTGACAGACTTGCAAGGTAATTCAGAATTCTTCTACTACAGGTTTTTCACAACAGGAAGGGAGAAGGATCAGCTATTCCAAGGTCAAGGCTCAAGCCAGGGCCCAAGGTGGGGACAGAGTCCAGCCCCTTCTGCAGCTCCCCTCCCCAGATTCTGCACTGGCAGCAGCTGGGAGCAGAGGTGACTCCAGGGAACTCACTGCCATGTAAGAGCTGCAAAAGTGGGACAGGGTGGGGGGAAATCACTGATGGCTCTACTCTTGATTTTTGTTTCAAACACCTGTTCTCTGTTCCCAGAGAAGATGAGGGAAAACAATGTTGCATGTGGACCCAGCATTGATATTTCTCTCTATTTGTCTGTTCTGGTCAGCAGTGATTTCAGTCAGAGGAAGAAAATATCCTGTTTCCAATCTAATCTGTCCAAATGTTCATTAGAAGTCAAATAGCTGCATTTCATTCGCCTTTCTTCAGTCATTTTTGTTAGCATCATTCTCCATGACCTCTTTTTCACTCCATACTGAGGAAAACAAGAATGATCATAATGATCTTACATTTCTATACTGGCTTTCATCACACTGACATGTTGAGAGCAATGATGAGGCCAGAAATAACATAAGAAGCCTTTTCAGGCATCCTCTTCTCGATTTAGAACTGAGTTTCTGAGGAGAGAAAGCCTGACTCTGAAAACTGAGTGCACACCCTTGCTCTGCTCATTCAGATAGTTTTCAGACATTAATTCTACCTCCAGCCCTGCAAAGCTGTGAGAAATTCCACACAGAAGTGACCCCAGCAACTAAAAATTCCCATTCTGGTTCTCAGAACATACACCAGGTTCAAAAAAGCTCTGGTAGCTCCATTGGAGCTCATTTCTTTTGAATGCAATGCCTTGATAAAAACAACACTGGAATATTTATTTTTAAACAAATGAAACAACATCAAGAAGTGCTTTCACTCACATATAGCACTTTAGGGTCCCCTAATCTCCATTGCTTTCAGAGGAATACCCATGTTTCCCACCCCTTGCCTGCTGTCAGAATATACAGATATACACATACACCTGACACACAGAGTTTCAGACTGGCAAAGGTGTTAGACTGACCAAATCTGAGTACAAGTTATCCCTCGATTTTTCAGTAATCATAACCAGTTTTCAGATGCTTGAATGTTGGCTTCCTGAAATTCTGCACCTCTGTTATTATAGCCAGGAATATTTACTAATTTTCAAGAACTGTAGACTTCATGTCTTCAAGTCTTCTTTTTAAAGACATAAACCATCAATGCCTTTGCTTTGTTTTTTTTTCCAAATAAACAGACTAATTTACTCTGTTTGTGGGAAAAGTTATGGGATCTGATGATGAAGATGGCATGGAGTAGCATTCACAGATATCATGGGTTCAAAATACACACACGGTCCTATCTGAACTTGATCAATGCTCATTAACAGTAAGAAAAAGAGAAAAAGATGAAATATTATTGAAATGTAAGGATATAAGAACATACTTAAATATTTCAATTGGATGAATGAAAAGAAACCAAATTCTATACACTGTGAAAATCAGTAAAAAATTAATGGAAAATAGGATACATTATGCTTTAATAGCAGTAACTCAGCTCTTTCTCCTGCAGGTTCATGCCTGTGCTATTCCTCTGCTTCCTGAATCTTCCTTTCACCAAGCTTCATGTCTGCTTCCAGTTCCCTACAGCCTGCTTTGAAGCAATTTAGGGAAAGTGTAATTTCTTTTAATTACCACATTTCTGTATATGCTGCATAGTCTAAGTCATCCTTCTCCACGTTTCTTTCATTAAGTCATCCCACCCAGAAATTAACTTTATTAGCAGTTTTGCCTTCAGTGAGACACTGAGCTGAGGAGTACATTTAGGAGAAGACAGAAGACTGTAAGAAGTCACTTGGCAGCAATGATTTTGGGTGTCTAAAGATATTTTTCTGTGCAACAACCAGTTGATTTATGGATCCACTGGACCTATTTCCCCCATATGATGTGAGCGTCTTCCCACTGAATTAAGATTCACCATGTGTTCCTGTGCCAGAACAACACCAGTTCTGTTGACTGCCTGCAACACTTTCTCAGTTTTCTCCATGCATGCATGTCCAGCAAACACCTAAATAATTCATTTAAGTAGATTTAATCCTGTCTCAGAAGATTAGGGCATTTTCTCAGGACAGCAAATCCCCTAATGTTAGATATTTCAATACTACTACTGAAACACAGTGTTATTCACTTTTTTTTATTAACCTGAATACTTTCTGCTTTATTTGTGATCTCCTGAAGATCCAGCAAGCAGCACAAGACAAACACAATTAATTTTCAGAGAAGGTACTATTGATCCCATGTCACTGCCCTATTAAAATGGCATTTTGCACGATGCAGAATGACTGATGCAGAAGTTATTTAACCTGATGGATGCTAAGAGCAAGAAGGCAATAGCTGCCCACTGCATCATTATTCAATAGATAATAATTTAACTTGGCTTTGCAAAGGCCACTCTCATTTATGGGGTGCTACTGAACTAACATTTTATTACAGTTTAAAATTCCCTCCCTTCCAGTAAAGCAATCTTAAATCCAGTCAATGCAATGGTGAGCAAAACAGTGCTAAATTCTATTATTTGAATCTGATTAAGTTACAAAGCTGACCTCAATAACATCTGTATTCAACAATCTGTTCTTAGTTCTCCTCCCAGTTTCTTTACTGTAGAACTTTCAAATAACCAAACAAACAAACAACCCCCACTACCACCACCCCAAAAATCCTGTATATGAAGTGAGGAAATCTGTAGTTTGAGGCTACAGGAATTTTCTGATCCAACCAGGGAGACTTCACACAGCGTGACATACAAAAGTTATTAAGCTAGGATACTTGTTCTGGCTTTTAGAAAATTCTGATGTCTTTTGTCCTGTTCTCTCCTCCTAATGCATAATCTGGAAACTCTTCTAGAAGAGCTAAACAGAAATCCTAAATTAGGAGAAAAGACTGATCAAACTTCAAGCCTTACACCACACAAATAATTTCAGTGACGGCAGCAGCATTATCTGCAGGAATGGGGACTGCTTACACAGGGTTCTGTTTCCTGCACTGTGCTCCAAGGAGCACCCACACAAGACAGGAGGAAGCAGGACACTTGGAAACCACAGCAGTTCAGCCAGAGCAGCCTCTCCAGAGCCTCCTTAGTGCTGCTGAGCAGAAGTTAATTCACATTTATTTCAGGGATCTCCCAGGTACTGCACATAGACCTGCCTTCAACCCCAGCCAAAGCTCCCTGAAGCAACAGGCTAATTGCCAACCCCAATTATTTTATTTTAATTGAAAGACCTTGAGTTACTCAGGGGCTGTCCACAGAGGTTTTTTGCAGACAGATGGGAAAATGGCTCGCCCAGGCTTTGGGCTGCCTGTGCAGCCTTGCTTCACCCAGGAGCCACAGAGACACAAGTGACATGACCCCATGCTTGAGCTAATCAAGCTCTGCCAAGAGCTTTCCTCGTGTGACATCAGCCCACGTGAAGACTGATGGTTTCACTTCTGTTATTTCCTTCTGCTCTAAAAAGGTGTAAAAAACAAGTAGAGAAATGGGATTCCAGCACACGAACCTTTCGGTAGGTGACTTGATCTTCACCATCTGTCAGACAAGAGCAGAGGCAAGAGCACATGAAGTGTGTGCAGAAAGTGAAGGGGAAGGAAAGCACAGCAGACAGTAAAGGGTAAGCAAAGCACTTTACCCCTCTTTACCTCAAGATGGGTAAGGAGGCAGCCTTGCTGCAGGGCTGACAGACATGCAGAAAGTCCTTTGTGTCCCCCTGACACATGCAGCCTGCAGCTGTGGCATGCTGCTGGAAACCCTCCTCCATCAGTACAGAAGGCTCTTTCCTTTCTTTGCCACACCAGAAATGAGTTTGTAAAAGAGATCTGCACGGTGAAGTCATGTAAAACTCCTGTCTCTGGCAGAGCATGGGAAACGAGCTGTCACTGATAGAGCATCTCAGTTTATTTAGGTCATTTATAGGAGAGCTGCTCACCTGCTGACTGCTTTACAGGGAGAGATGGGCTGTCAGTGCTAGGCCATCCCTGACAGCTCTGCTGCTGTTTTTGACTTACAGTGTAAATTTGATGAGATGGGTAGCATGGGGACCTCTACTTGTACCTAGGTGTTGATGAAAAGCAATATTAAGCTTAAGAAGCAGAGATTTAAAGCCAGCAGTGTGGCTTTACTATCTCCTTTGATGAGCATCTCAATCCAGATGAATATTTCCAGGGACCACACCTGTAGCAGCAAAATATTTCCAACACAAACAGCTGTCTATTTAAACAACCACTCTATGGTGAGGTGCCCATGTGATAGATACACCCAGGGGGATCCAAGCCTTGTGTTGGTAATCTTAAATGTTCCCAGAGGCCTGATAATTTTTGCAGTGATGTTGCAAGCCTTGTCAAGATGCATGGTTTAATCAATCCCTGCAGAGTCATTGGGCTAACTGGCCTTTCCCTGACAGGGTAACCAGCTCCTGCACAACTGCTGGATGTTAACAGAGACAATAAAGCACAACAGGCCATTACTGGTTCAATAACAGCAGTCATCCCAATTGACAAGGTTTGCTAAGACAGAGGGAAACAAGGCAGGAAAATCCTTATCTGGTCATTTTTCTCTCAATGGTTACTGTGTGTTTCTTTTCTTAGCAGTACCCTTCTATTTGTAACAGCTCACTTCACTTACTGATCATATTCTCAGATTTATTTTTGTAAGGAAAGAAGGCAGCATTCTGTCCTCTATTATGATCTTTCACACAACTCAGGCCAGAGAACATTGACCAGTCTCTCTTAAGCCTAAAGCCTAAACCTCTGCTTGAGCCATGAGTTTTACACAGATCCATGACATCATCTGTAGCAACTTTCCTTTGCCTTATAAAAGAAAAACATGTATAAAGAGGTAGGTATTACTGAATTAAAGAATTACACATGAGGAAGTATGCACTACTTCCCTAAGTATTTATGGAGATTAATTATCCATAGTGTTTTTTGGGTTTTTTTGCATATTGAACTCAGCATCAAATCCTTAGATCTAACAGAATAAGAAATATGGAGATCAAAACACTATTGAGTATCAGAAGTCTCTTATCAATGTTGGCTCTTCTAGACTATAACCAAAGTGACTCCTTCCCTTCCCATGGATAAACTAACTAGACCAAGCTTCTTTAATCTCCCACTCTGAGTCATGTTCCCCAAGCATCACTCTCATACCTTTTTCCCTAAGCCTTTTTCAAATTTGTGGCATTCTGTTTTAAGTTACATAAAAACACAGCTTAGAAGCAGCCTGCAGAGTCGTAAGACCAGGCAGTTGGATGTCATTGTAAGATCCACCAGAAGCTGGTTCTTATTAGTCCAGGAAAAAAAATTCTTGGTGAAATTGCATGTTTGTGATAATGAAACCATATAACCTGTAATGGAGACCTGTGATTAAAATGAACCTAACCTCCCCAGAGACAGCAGAAAGAGAGCTAGGAAGAAGTAGAGATATTAAGAATAGAAAGTTTATTTTGTATAATATTACCTTTTTTTCCACATTTAGCTGAAGGGTGAAAATCCATCTCTAGAGAAATTGAGAATTAGCAAGAGCTGGTTTGTTTAAACCACTTACCAACTCTTGCTTGGTAAAGATCAATCCTTAATCACTCAAGGAAAATTGCCTCTTTCTATACTGCCTTTGCTGAGAAACCCTCATTCTTTTATACAAGTGTTAAATGTGTCTTGCTCACATCAATGATTCAAGGTTGGTTGTCTGGAAATAGAAGGAAAGAGAAAAATAAATAGAAAAAAGGAAGGAAGGAAGGAAGGATTCCAGGAAGGAAGGAAGGAAGGAAGGGAACCTTTCATTTTTTACTAAAACAATTGTTTAAAACTTTTTCCCCTCTATACCCTCTAAACTTAACCTTTTGACAGACAATGCAAGCTGTTATGGCCTAGGACACATCAAGATGTTGGCTACTGTTATGTAAGTGCACTAGAAGTTAAAACTTTGATAAAAAAGAGAAAAAAAGGAAATATTTTCCAAACTCTCCTGATCAGGAAATAGTTGAGAATGTGTCTAGGAAATAAAAACCAAACAAGCAAAAAAAACCTCCCAATCATTTGTGCAGTACAAGCTGAGTCTGCAGAGACACCGAAATGACAAATCTCATGGCAATATTTAACCCAGGACTTATTGATCTGGGGGGATTTCATCAGCATCATCTTGTTCCCTCCTGTCTAATCAAAGCATTTCCTATCCCCACAGCACTGCTGGCCTCACTGGATGGCAGCAGGACTGTCAGAATGCCTCTCTTCCAGGATGAGCCCTGCAGCAGAGTCCCCAGGTGAGGACACCCAGCTCTGCACAGCTTGGCTGCTGCAGTTTCAAACACTAAGGCAGAGGCTACTGGTGCTCCCAGCCAGCTCCACAGAGATGGCTACAGCATGCCAGAAAAGCCCACATGGAAATGAATCCTGCAGGTTTTCCAAGACTCCACCATGTACTGCCATTCTGCTGTATTAGTAGTGGTAAAGCAAAGGCAGAACATAACCATAGAGACATAAACAAAGTGCTTTAATTTCTTTCAGAAATTCAACTCTCTGGTTCTCCTTCCATTTCTTACTCCCTCCTCTGAAGAGGGAGTGAGCATTTGTTAAATTTGGCTTTGAACACGGGAAAACATTGGTTTGTAATAACCCTCCTCATTTGCTTTTCTTGGCAAGCACCCTGCACCAGCCGTCCCTGGTTCTGTTGTTAGGGGATGGCTATGAAGCTAAGAAAACACACACACACAAATTCTTGAGTAATTGTATGTGCAGTACCTGCTTTTCAATGCACTGCAGTGTAATTACCTTTTTGTCAGCTCAACCTCATTCTGCGCAGAACAGCTAAAATCCCTAATTACCAGCTGCAGCAGCGAAAGTCCCCAATTTGCTCCTGAGGAAGTGGCATCATTAACCCAACTCATTATGTGCTGCTTGTCAGGTGAGGCCTATGGAAATTTCACCAGCATTTATTGGTTTCTTTCTGTGGAAGCATAAACACCACATTCTGGATAAAACACTGGGGAAAAAACCCCACCCCACTCCCCAAAGGAAAAACTCAACAGGTAGATCCAGGAGAATGTTGTAAAAAGGTTGGGCTCAGCCTCTTGAGAAACAGAACAAGAGGGAATGACCTCAGTCTGCACCAGGGGAGAATTTGATTGGATATTTTGAAAGACTTCTTTGGAGCAGGCTGCCCAAGGAAGTGGTTAAGCCACAACCATCCCTGGTAGCATTTAAGAAGATACATGGATGAGGCATTTAGAGCCATGGTTTAGTGGTGGGCTTGGCAGATTCATGTCATTTCCTTGCAAACAGAGGGGAATAAATCACTATAATAGCCAGGGATTAGGGTCATGATCCTTAGTTTTTACAGTCTTGCTTTATACTGTTGAACAGCAAGTGCATTTCCAAAGGCCGTACATGATTCAGATGTGACACACACAGATGCTGAGAATTCAAAGAATTCCTGGATTTCCGGTGCAGAAGTTCTCAAAATCTTAAAGCCTTTGTGACTCAACCATTCCTCTGCCAGGAACTCTGCCCTGCAAAATCAGCCTGTTAAAAGATGATAATAATAAACTATTTTTATGTGAACATAGCTTCTTCCTCTCCTCTTTCCAGAAACTAAATGGTGAAATAAAACAAGTGACAAAATTTTAGCAACTTCTGAGCAGATTTAATTAAGGAAACTCCATTTTATTGCAGACAGACTGTCCTACTTAATCTCCCACTCACAGGTTTTCTTCTCACTGCATTTTTGTGCAATTAAAACAAGCCAAGCTGGAATGCCAATTAAACGCCTCTTGAAACAACAGCCACCCTTTCTGACACCTGTTTAAAAATGCATGAACTGACACATTTGCAAACTAATTTTGGCATTTCTGCACTGGCCCTGATTGCCTGCATTCTGGGCTGATGCATTTTATGCCTCAGGAAAGCAGAGAACATCGGCCCCTCACTCTGCACCACAGCTCTGAGAGGAGGGAGAGGGGGTTCCTAAAGCTGCTGCTGAGGCAAGGAGGGATTTTGGCTTGGGGAGAGAGGAGACAGTCCTTCTGTCTCTTCATGTTTCAGAGACCCTCTTTGTTATTCTTTTGTATTGATCTACACCAGATGGAACCTCCTGAGGACCCAGGATCCTGCTGCCCCTCTGCTTTCAGCATCCTCAGACCAAGAGAAGAATTCACTCTTCCCCCTCCCCATGGGGCTTCCCTTCTCCTTGGAGAGGAGAAACTTTCAGCTGCCCAGGAGTGGGAAAGTGATGAATTTAATCTCTGAATAGTAAGTTACTGCACGTATCTGAGGTTTCAGGGTAAGGTAAAGCCAGACACTCCTGGAAACAAATCTAATATTCTTCCCTGAGGAAATGTTCAGTTAGAAACCTTGTTATGGAGCCCTTTAAAGTCTGAGCCAGCTGGTAGCTCTAGGGATGTGTTACTCAGCCACTTGGAGAAGGACAGAGGTTGGATAACAATGAGACATGCTCTCTTGTGGTACAAATTACAATCATACCAGGAATAATGATAAATAAAGAGCCTGTGCCATTGCTTGGAGGCACAGTACTCACATATTGCGTTGTTTCACTCAGAGGGGGTTTTTTTCCAAGTCAAAACTCTCCTCCAGTCTCCTTTTCTGTGTAGCCACACAAATGAAGGCACAGAGCCACACAAAGGATGGCAGAGACAGGAATGAGCAGGTGAAGGGCTCAGCAGGGGCTAAAGGGGCTCCTTTTCTGGCATGGTTCTAACCAGCACCAAGGGAAAAGCTGTGAAATGTCCACCTTATCCAAAGTAATCAGTGGGAAAGCTGCTGTGACTGAAGTGTTCCTGCAGCACCACTGCCCCTGTCTGCCCTCCCTGCCAGCATCACCCAGCTCTCCACCCCACAGCCCTGCCAAGGAGCACCACTCCCAGGCCCTGCTTGAACCCAACCACCAAACTGATCTGGGCCAAAGGAAAAAAACACACACAAAGGGAAGGAAAAGCCTCAAGAGGAAAGGATAACCATGATGCTCTCCAAAGCAAAGACTGGCTAGCAGCAGGACCAGGTCTCACTGCTACACTGGGATGGGGAAAAAGGAGAAGTGGGGGGAGCCCAAAGCCTGCACATCTGCCAAAGCCCCTGCTTTTGCAGACAGTCTGCTAGATTAACCATCCTTAACCTGCCCACCAATTGGAAGTAAGGTGTTAAAAATTTGCTGACTTAAAAATTCACTCTTTCTGCAGCTCCATTCACTGTTCCCCATACCTGTCCCTGCTTTTCACCCAGTTCTTCTGTGGAGGCTTTGTGCAGCTGCTTCCACCTCTGCAAAGCGAGTGGAAGCAATAACAAGTCATTGGTGAGGAATAAAACTTGGTACAAAGAAACCATTGCTGCTTCTGTAGCAGCTGCTCACAAACCAGGCTCTACACCAGCTTAATTATGTCAACACTGACACTGCTAAAAACCATAATTCTATCTTCCTTCCTAGCAGAGTGGTTCTCTTTTGTGCTCTTTTTCTTGTCTCATTCTCTGTTTTCTCTCCCCTCTTATCGCTGGAGCATGCCAAGAAATATTTTATTTCCTGTCATTTTTCACTCACAAGTGTTAATAAATAATTTCTCACCTTTCTAAGATCTGCTTGGCAGCAATCAAAAATCATTGTCTTTAGTGGGAGTACTAATTACAATCTGTTTTGCTTTCTAAATATGCAGGTTCTTTAGTTTTTGCCTGACTAGAGCATCAGTTGAAGTGGTGGGACATTGTTCTTTCACCTTGCAGAAACTGAGATTTATTTTTTCCCTATTTTTCACTTAGATGACACAGAGCTTGCAAAATTTTCCACAGGAGACAGGAAACACAAGGTTGGAAAACGGGAGCAGAGCAGCAGGGAAAGGAGGAAAAGCCAGGGTAAAAGAAAGCAAAAAAGATGGAAAAGTAAGACATGCCCCTTTGAAAAGTTTTGTTGCCTTTAACTGCAGCTGAACTTGTTTTGGTGGAGGTTTCATGTGTTTCATCTCCTGCAGTCATCACTTTCTGTGTGTACACATGTTAACAGGGCCTAGAAGGAACTGAGCTTATAGTCAAAACAATAAGGATGAGTGGTGGAAAATTAGATTTCAGACCCCTCTGCTCACTGCATCCCACACAAAAGATTTCTATCAGTCACTCTTATGTTGGAGCACTGCACATTATAAACACAGATCGTGGCAGCTCCAACCAGAAAGGCAGAGAGACCCATCTTGAAACCATCCATCATTTGGGGCTTTTGCTGGTCAAGGGACAGCCTGCTGAAACAGGTGGAGAACCTGAGGGCTGCACACCTCAGATGGAAACTCAGATCCTTAAAACACTGCCTTTTCCAGAATCGGTGTTTCTTCAAAAGTAAAGTCATTTTGGGTCATTTTGCATCCAGTAACTTTTTAGAGTAGAAAATCTGCTTGAAATTGATACATGTCTAAGTAAAGTTCTGATTGATCAGCAAAAGGCTACCCCAAGAGATTATTCTTAAAATAAAGCTAGATTTGAGGCACATATACACACAGCTGTTTGTGTAGGAAGATGAAGAACTGTGCTGTGTCTTTGAATCTGAGCCAAAAAACAAACCCAACAAATCCCACTCTCACACAGTGGTGGCTCTGTATTTCTGGTTTCTGTATTTTATTTTTTGCTAGCATTTCTTTGCTGCCAGTCAGTTTTTCTGAAAGTGATGTTTGTGTTGGTGGCAGGTACTGTTCTCCCCCTGCATCCAATAATTAAACCATACTGCACATCTGCTTAGTTCCGTCAGCTCATATCACAGTACCACTCCATCTTCAGCCACCTGCAGCAAGAGATTGCTGATCAAGCTGCCTGGATTTGCCTTTCCTAGGCAGATGTCTGCTGTGGAACTTGCCTGTCTATTTGTTGTTTACTGCATGCATGTAAAAATGTCTCAAAGTCTGAAAATAGGAAACACTGAAAGAGATTACAATTTTTTTTTTTTTTAAATTAGGAAGTTAAAACCTATTTTTTCCTGCTGTAGGCAGAGCCTTAAAAGATCTTAGCCTAGCTAGTTCACATATTAACCCATGTACTACACAGTTAGCACAGCAGTCCAAAGCAGAAGTCATTTCAGAGAACAGAAATGAAACTACACCAGAACAAAAGCTCACATAGGGCATTAGTGATCCATGCTAGTCAAAACCAACCAAAATAGTTCATAGTCCTTGACCCTAAGCCTTCAGACTACTCTGATGGCTAGGACTGCTTAAAAGGTCATTTGCAAGCCCCTTGGCATTGTCAGTTTATTCTGTAAACCTTTAACTTATAGGAAACACCAACGCAGCAAACAGCCCAGCTGAACTCCAGGATGTGAGGGTGACCCCACAGGGCCTTGATACCTCCATCTCTGACAAGTTTGGAACATGCTGGCTGAAGCACAGCAGACCTGAAGCATTAAATCCTCTTGTGCCTCGGGGCCTCGATGTGGAGGGAACTCAAGCCTAGACCAAGAAACTTTCTGGTCCACAGAGCAATTTGTGGGAGTCCCTACTTTGCAGCTAATAAAAACTGCAATTACAAATACTTGCTTATTAAACAAAGCTTGTTTGAACTTGTACATATTTAAGGAGGTTTTACCTTAGCCTGATAAGCTGCCTGTAGTTGCCTTGGCACACAATTGTCATTTAAATGTTCCACATAGGCAGGGATCTAATCTGCTCTATACCTTCTTTCTTTTTCCATGTAACACCACCACAACACAGTAATGGACCTCTGATGTGTGGCAGACAAGCCTCTAAGAGCAGAGTTATTTTGCAGCATTTTGTATTTTGCTATTGAGGCGAACATGGTCATTTTCAAAGCAAACAAAATAACATACATTTGTTTCCATAAGATGCATCCTGAAGTCACTATTCCCTATCATGATTAACATTCATTTTCTTTTATGCACAAGACACAGTGGTGACTATTTATCACCAGTGTTCATTGCTTCAAGAAAGAACATTATATGATGGATGTTGGACACTCTGTACTACAGTCCTGTCACAGAAAATTAGTATCTAGCATCCCTACAAAAAGCCTGTCTGCAGGTGGTGGTGTCATCATTTTTTAAAGGATAGTGTTACTATAATCTAACCACAATCAAAAGTCATATGAACTAGATGTTGGATAAGGTAACAACTAATACTTTCCCTAAAGGATATGACTATTACTGTAGTGGTTTTGGTTGGCCAATTTGAGATTTCCCAGCCAATGCACCAATTTCTGTGGTGGGTTTAGTGCTGGCCAAATCCCCAGGGCACCCACTAGAATTATTTACTCATTTCCTGCTGTGAGATATGGATTAGGAGGAAGGCAAAGCAGGCTCAAACTTTAAAGAGCATAAAGAAAAACATTAACAGAACTAAAAGAATAATGAGAATCAGAATAAAATCTTCAAAATACTTTTCCTCCCCCGCCCATACTCTCTTTTCTTTCCTACCAACAACATACAGAAACAATTCAGTCAGTTTATCTCCTCTAGAATACTCTTTCTTCAGTTCACTGAGGGAGAGGAGTCTCTCTGGTCATGCACAGACTGAACATCTCCAAGGCACTCTGACCTCCCCAGCCAACATCCCTCACAACACAAGCTACAGGTTTCAACCCCCCAAATTTTGGTCCCAGCTCCATGACCTGCAGCTGAGTGTCACCCAGAGCATCCCTCGGGGAGCAGGGCAGGATACACCCTGCAGGGTCAGCCTAGGGAGGGCAAAGCCAGCAGCAGCACACTTTATTCCAGCTGTAGCACACTTTATTCCAGCTGCAGCACACTTTATTCCAGCTGTAGCACACTTTATTCCAGCTGCAGCACACTTTATTCCAGCTGCAGCAAGTGTGACACAGCTGTGCCATGTGACATACCAGTGTGATGAAACGATGTGGAGGAGAGGTAATTCATCACTGAGGATGGATTAGGAGGATGGAGGAGGGTGGATTACAAGCTCATGAGGAATGCAGGGACAGTAGAATGCACACGTAAGCAGCCTAACAAAAATGTACTGACATTTCATAGACACAAACACTGACAAAGACACAAAAACCCAACTTGGATTTCCACTCTTCACCAACAAAAAGCAATCTTGATGCAGAGGTAAAAATTACTCTCCTTCTCAGGTTGCCAGCAGGTTTATTATACCTACAGCAGCACTTATCCTGCATGTTCAGTCTCATTAGCTTCACTAGGGCTCTGCTCACTGCAAGATCAAAGGAGTCTTTTCCTGGAGGGTTTGTGCCATTGATAATTTGGATATCTGCACTAAATTTAATCTATCTATGTTACACTACAGAGATTTGAGGCAGGGGAAGATTAAAGTGATTTGCCTAAGACAACAGACGCAGCTTGAAGGAATTGAATGCAGGTTCCCACAAAGCCCAGGCTTAAAGAGGAGAAGTCTCTTCACATATTAAGCGCCCCCAAACAAACATCTACAGAATTAGGATTTTGCTATCACCATATTGGATATCTAAAGGGGAAGGATTTGGAAATAGGCTTATGTTTGTCTTTTTGCTGCTTTTTTTACCCTTTTCTTCCTCCCTAGCCTATCCTAATTTTGCCTCTGAAAGGCCCAATCAAATAAGTCACACGAGTCTTTTGCATACGTATCTTATCAGCAGACAACAGCTCTGGGAGAATGCTTTACCAACATGCTCGGCTGTGCTAAAAATACTTTCCCAATTTTGCAGTTATTTCAGGATATGCGACTCTGAGAGAAAGTTCAGAAGGTCACAGCCACTCGTGGGGTCCAGCTCTGGCTGTGGCCACAATGCCAAATGAGAAGGCCCTAGGAGAGGCAGGGGGCACAGAGAGAAATAACCAGAATATCCTCTGGAAAGCACTTGCAGGTGTTGCCTTTCTTCAAAATGTTTAAGAGAGGGGTAGAGGTGTGACAGCAAACATCACTCTGGCTTTGATAATGACATTATGCACAGCTAGCCTGTTCTTTGGCTTGTTAAACTCCAAGTTTCCTGTGGGTAAGAAATGAACATTACTCTGTCACTGTTTTCAGGGCTTTCTGCCATGCTAATCTGATTATCTATGACAGTTTCTGTCAGTTTGTTAGCAAAGATCCAATTATTCTGCTTGGCTTTTAAGTTTTTCACATATTTCTGGCTATGGGCCTGATTCTGGGTTCTTCTTTGTCCTCATGTCTTTAATACAAATATTAATGTAAAAAACAATCCTACAAGATCAGAACTGATAAACTAGTGATGTATATACAGGTCTTTAAAAATGGATGCATTCTTCATCTCCACTAAGAATAAACAAAAAGCTGCAGTACTGACAGCTGAAGGAAATAAATGGCCTTACTTGATCCGACTACATTTCTGTAATTGAAATTTACAGTGTTGGTATAGAAGGGAAGTGGCTTTTGGGTGTTTTTTCCCCTCCTTTAAACTCTTGTTTAGATAATGGATTTTCTTCTGTGCCAAAAAAAAAAAAAAAAAAAAAAAAAAAAAATGAAAAGACA
>JAOTQP010000870.1:69225840-69318549 GCA_026413545.1 Cichladusa arquata
GGGTGCCCCAGGGTGCTTGGAGATGGTGTCAATGAGCAGGCATACAGCCCACTTTACATATCTCCCCACTAAATCCATCTTCATATGTCACCATGGGTATAGCGTTAATTCAGGATGGATTGAAGAGAATCTGGAGTCAGAATCACTTTTCTTAATTTAGCTCTCTTCCTGTGAGTGCACCGCAGAGATGCAGGTGTAAGCACAGTAGTCAGGGGTGCAGTAATTTCTGGTTTTATGAGCAGGCAAACAGAACTTTGTATCAGAGTCAGGCATTACACTGAAATCATTAAGGCAGCAAGAAAAAAAAGTAATGCTTGTGTATGGGTATCACTGCCTGAATCCTTACAGTGACCTGAAATAAGGAGAGTTTCTGCCAAGGGGACCCTTCTATTTAAAGTGTTTCAATAAAGGATGATGATTACTAAGTGTGCTGCTCAGTTGTTCATCCCAGCAAATAAAATCATGTATAACCTTAGACTAACCAGCTTGCCTTGGTAATTCTGAACTAGCCCAGAGAGTACAAGCTTACACTGCTCAAAAAGATTCTCTCCCTTATTAACAATTATCACTGAACTACACTGCATATTTATCAATACACATGATCAAAGAAAAAACAATCATTTTACATTATGTTTGAGCACAGGAGTTTTACAATAAGCTCTGTACTAAGACAGCAAATGAAGGACCAGGTTTTCAACACCTTAAATTGGACCACTGCTTAGAGAAATTTGTCTGCTTTTCTTTTGCTCTGAAGATATTAACAACAGTGATCTTTTAGTTACCTTCTAAAAGCCATATTCTTCGAATTCTTTTGACCCAGAGTGTAAAATGCGTATTTCCCTGTGACACCTAGAAAACTGCAGTTACTTGTGGCTTACCTGTCCTGGTTGTTCACAGGCTGTCTGGTATCTTGCTTGTTGGCATAACTCTTTTACTCTCTCATACTTTGGTAGTTGATTAGACTGCTGAGTGTTTTTGTTGGGTTCCTCCTTCTTGCGTAGAAATTTGCTTATTAAAAAAATAAAGTGGAATGTTTTAGATACACTGTTGTAAGCCCTAAGGATAAATGTAACTTGAACAAAGAAGCTACTTGAAGGTTTAATGTCTTCTCAGGGGAAAAAAATCCCCACATTTCTGTAACTGACTTTTCATGTAGGTCACATACTAAAAAAAAGGCTCTGATGACTGGCTGAAAATTGCCAGAAGATAAATAAGTGCTGCTAAAATATGTCTAACTGGTACAGTTCAGCACCATTCATACATAAATGTAGGTTCTTTCACAAAGCAAAATTCTTTGAAGCAATACTTTCTTGGCTGGAAAACAGCTGAAGACACAACAGCACTTTCATACTTAGCACAAGCTTGGCTGTATCTTACATATTATGATGTGTCTTTTATGCACTGCTTTGTAATGCATCAGACAAGGTTTTCATAATCTTGAAAGTCATAAAGCGCCAAAAAGAAATTGCTGTAAATTTTTTACCCAGAGAAAATTTTCATGGCAACTCCTGGCAAGGTAAAAGGGTATAAGGAGTTATCAGCAAAGAGAGGAACAGTTAAAGTCATGAATCTCAATTACACAGAAGTCTTAGCTTGAACAAAAATGAAGAATGCTTCTAATATGTGATGGAAAATACAAAATCAGATGAGAAGAGGATTCTACACAGCTGGATTTGAAACAGAGATTTGGGAAGAAAATTATTCAGATGATGACAAAACTAGGCACAAGCACAGTGTTAGGGAAAGAGGCTAGGAGAATCACCAGAAAAGCATGCTTTCAAATTTCTCCAGAGAAAGGGACTTGGGAGCATAGTAGATTGCAAAGGCAGTGGTGGGAAACTAGGAAAAAAGTCATGCCTGTCAGTTTGCTTGCAAAATTTACTGCTTCTCTGACCATAAAAAGGAAGAGGAGGAAGCAGAAAGGAAAGAGTGCAAAAGGGAGTGTTCCCAGCAGGCAGGCTCTCCCAAAACTCTCTCACCCCTCATAATTACCCTCTTTCCACTAGAAATGTGTCACGCCAAATTTTGGTCTTCTTGTTTGTTCGAAACCTGAAAGTAAAATAATAACATTTACTGCTGGCACTGAAGTATACCACTGAAAGTGTTAACAAATTATTTTTGGAAAAAACAACTCTCCACTTATATAAATGTGCAACTTTATAGATCTACTACTTAAGAGACTCTTGAAATGGGAAAGCTGTGGTTGTTGCCATGACACAGCTCATTTTCAGAGAATCTGATTTTCCACTCAGCTGTTGATTTACTAAGGTGTTTGCTTCTGAACTGGCTAAAAAAGGATCTTGGGACCCACCTGTTTCCTGGTCTCTCCAAGTCCAGAAGCTTTAGGACAGATTTGCCATCCATATCTGGAGGTGTGTCAAGGCCTGCTATATCCAGAATTGTTGGAGCAAGATCAATATTCAGAACTATCTGAGGCACTCTGCGAATCAACAGGAAAGGTCATAGTTGCCATGTGTTCAATGTGTAAGCCTTCACATTCTCTTGGAAACAGAATGATAATTAATGCTTATCAGGGCTTTGAAGATGTAAAGCACTACAGAAATGCTAAGTTTAGAAAACCCTCTTTGAAGTCTGCAACTCAGAACGATAGTCCAGTACCGCAGACTGACATCACAAAGAGAAAAGTTAAGCACAATAAAACAAGGAGGTGCAGCAGCAACACTGCTCTTATCTCATTGACAATGAGGGCATGATGCTAAATGACAGAGTGAGCAGTAAAGATGAGCACATGGTTTTTAAAAGCAAAGCCAAGTCTAACCCTACAGGACAGTGCTTTACACAGTTTTCTCATCTGCATTATAACATCCATAATATGCAAAGTGAAAAAACTGCCTCTTTATGAGACTCATTGCTCTGCAGTAATAGGGCATCCTTTATGAAATGAAACTAGACAGAGTGATAATCACATGCTCTCAGAAACATTTTACATTAGGCTCAACAGCTGTGCTAGAGACATAAGGGAACGTACACTGATCCCGGCTCCACACTTGGACCACGAATAAAGAAAGGAACTCGAATATCAAAGTCATATGGCATTGACTTCCCCTTGACCAGTCCGAACTGCCCAATATGGTATCCGTGGTCAGCAGTGTAAATAATGTAGGTATTCTCCAGTTCTCCCATCTCTGCAAGCATTTGGTGTAACTGCAACCCAGCACAGAAAGAACTCCGAGTTAAGTGCAGCAAAACATGTTTTGTGCAGAATCATGTGTAACCATAATTTATAACCCTTAAATATACAGGACCAAACATGGCAACAATGACATTGTTGACACAGATTCTGGGGACTGGCATTTGTACATCTTGCCTTCACCACGCTGTGAAAAAATCAACATACCAGTTCAATTTCACACTTGACAGAGGGGACAATTAAACAGCTCCAGAGAATTAGAATAGAAAAAATATGGTAATGATGGGGTAGTTGCCATAGTATGTCCAAAATTCATTGTGTACTCAAAGACAGCTTGTGAAAAAAGTCTGCTACAGCTTTAGGGGAAAAGGTACTCAGATTTGATTTACTGTGCTAGTCTACAACTTTCTCATTCTTTACAGTTGTGGGCTTGGGAAAAAGCTGTAAATTTTTATTAAAGTTTAAAGAAATCTCTCTAGGGGAAGATCTTTGGTCATGGTGCTTGATTTTGGAACAAAAAGTCATACAAAGTAAAGCTAATAGTTCATGTATCATGTTACCTATAATTAGCAGTGCACTGCATTGCCTAACTTCTGCAAACACTTGTAGACTGACACCTGAGTTGCTGTGATTTGCCAGTTCCCAGATTCCAACTGAAGGACAAACTGTGAAGGGAGTGTGTGAAATGAATAGAAGTTGTCATGTGTGCACCTGTGTCTATCCACGTGTACACACAGGTGATGCATCTTCTGTGAATACCAGGCTTTATACTAGGCCCAGTGACTTTTCCCTTTAAAAAAGCAGACCATTTTTTTGACCCAGCAATTGAAAGAAGAAAGCCAGGAGCTTGGCCTCATGTTGCAAAGAACCAGAATTCAATTCCACTGAGAAAAAGCAGAGTAATTCCTCACAGTACAATGACTTTCCCCAGAATGTGGTTGGTGAAGGTAAAGAATTAATTAATTTAATTTTTGTTACTGACTAATAAGATTGTATTCAGAGCAGTTTCTTGCACTCACTCTTTCCATAGAGTCATCAACTGACATCAGGGTCTGAAGCCTTTTGCGCTGCAAGACGTTGGTGAACTCCATGTGGATTGGCAGCATGGGCCCCGTGTACTGCATAATCCAGTGCTTATCCATGTTTGGAGCATAGTTATAGCTGGGAGTGCTGCAGGAAAAGAACAGATCTGGAAAGCTGTGCAGCATGACAGACATCAGAGGGAGGTGGGAACTCCTCCAACACAGAAACAGCCAACAAACAGTTAAATCACAAATTCCAGGTGGTATCTGACAAATATCAACAAACGTCACTTCAGTGGCTTCCAAGATCCATTGGGTCATGTATCACCTCCTAAAAATATTTTAACCACTTGCTTTCCAAGCTTTCTTTCAGACTCAAAGACCATTAGGAGTTCCATGTTAATATTTGGGATTTGCCAAAATCTATTCCCCAAACAAACCTCTAAAAAGGATTATCTGAATGATACATCCCATATAGACAAGAAAAATTAAGGAAGTCAGGGATCAAAAAATTACTGTTACTTAATATTAAGGCATAGTGCCCTGACAGTTCCAGTAGAGAAATTACCTTTAAATAAAAGCCAAAGAAAGGTATTTTCCAGGGGGATAAAGAAATTTAGTAGTCAGTAAAAGAACATCACCAGTGTTACAGTTAATTCTACACTAAATACTGTTGAGGTGTTATTTTCAATGTGACTGTAAAGCACAGTGCATTACAAACATAAAATGAACTATGACAACAAAATTGAGCTAACACTGCTGTTGATACTAGTACCAAGAAGAAGTATGGCACAGAGTCCTATTTAAAACAAAGAATGATGCCTTAGGAGTTTGCACAAACATCAAAAGAAATATTTAAGAGCAGTGTTCTAACCACAGCCAGTGTATTTTTGAAAGATATCCTATAAGAAACAAGAATATTTTCCCAGAGATATCACCTTGGGAGAAAATGCGTGGCAAAAAATGTGTCAAGTAAATTTTTTCTACAGAGAAACATGTTACAAAACCTCTCCATCAGTCTTGTTTTTATGTCTAGCATACATAACAACTACAAGGTGAAAAGAAACCAAGCAAAATCCATGTCCCATGATGGTTTCTCCTACATATGAGCAGTTTCCTTCTCTAAAAAGAAGAAATCAAGGCTTTGTCATTTTCATTAAGTTCTTTGGGTTTTATTTTTCCCCTGTTTCTAGTACACTGCAGTCCATGATACATGAATAGCAGCATTACATTTGAAAATTAAACATAGAGAGAAATTGAAAAAAAATACTGTTGGGTGATTAGATTAATTTGATTTGTTTTATTCTCTTTTCAGTTTACAATGAAAATGCAATTCAATACTAATCTACTGTTTAGGTACTGAAAATTATAACGTGTTAACAAAAGGTACATGCCAAAATATGTATGTGTAGTTTGTCTTTTCTTAAAATGAACAACATCAGAATACTGTATAACTTAGAGTCATACCTTTGACCAGTCCTTCACTTAGATTTCATTTTTCTTTACATGGTTGTATGTGATCTCAGAAGGGTGGAAGTAGTTGATTTTTATATCAGATACCATATGTATAACCCTTAACTATATACTCTTGAGGACAAAAATCAGCTGAAAGGATAATGTAGGTAACTGATAGTCAACTTCAATAAATTAGTGGGGTCCACATTTTAACTGGAGAGCATTATTTGAGAAGTTAGGTAGAATTTGAGAAGTATGCCTTTAATACACACAGCAAGTTTTGATTAACCTACTTAGTCATTAGTCTCAAGGGAAAAGAGAAGTGGTGCAACAGTATCACAGGACTTTGATAGAGATTAAGAAGTATGAAGAGGTTAGCTCCCTACTGAGCAAAGACAAGCATAAACTAGAATTCCTTTTCTGTTGAAAGATCTTTTATTTCATGTTGAAAAGCCAAGGTTTTTGTAGTTTCCCATGGCTAAAGTCTGATTTTTAGAATGAATACTGTCATAATATTAATAAGATTTATCCCAGGAGCACAGCCCTGTGTCACTGGCTAGCCAGCAGTCCTAGCAGAGGGAGACCCCTGAAGAAGCAAGTCTTAGCAATTTTGTCACCTACCACTTATCAGACAGAAAAGAAGGATACTTTCAGTGCAAATTTTTCTCTGTTTCCTTGGAAGTTTGTCAGACAAGACGTTTTCCCATGAAAGTGTTCATTTTTGATTAATCAGCATTTCCCAGTCAAACCCTGTTTTTGTTTCAGAGGGGTCCTGAGTGCCCCAGCCCCAGAGGGATGAGGTGGCTGTGAGCTGTGCTCAGCCAGCAGCGTGGTGACAGCCTGCTGCTGTGCCAGGAAGGAGAGCCAGCTGCTGAAGCAGGATCAGGTCTTGTGTTCCCAGGCTATTGTGAGCAGCCTCCTCCACATAATGGATAGTCTTTAAAAGCAGCACTCAAGGGTTTAGCAGGGCAGTTAAAACCTTTCACAGGCACTTTCCAAATGCATTTTGAATTTTCTGGGTGAGAAATGGAGCAGAGAGGGAGCAGAATTTTCCTCCCAGACAGTTCAAGGAACAGGAACCTTCTGTGAAATATCCAGTGTCACTGGCTGATGGATAAATGTGAAACAGGGGTCCACCATGTCGGAGAAAGAGTACTAAGGAAGAGACAGAAAGGAATTCCAAAACCCTGCAGCTTATATATGCTCTCTGAGTACCCCTGTTTGTTGGGCCTTTCAGAAATCCACCAGAATGGCACTGGTTGCCAGGCACAAGGTCTGACACTGCTCTCAAATCTATCTACCTTTTTTTTTTTTTAAATATAAATATAACCAACCAACCAACCAACCAACCTGCAACTGCAGATGTAAATCTTAGGGAGAATATTGCTGATTTCTGAAAACTTTTCCATGTAGACAGACCTCTTCCTGATCACTGATAATTTTTTATCACAACATTTTTTTCTTTAAGCTGCTGGAGATATCAGTTAAATGTACAGCTGTTACAAGTCCTTGAAAGTCATTATGGCATGGTCTGTCACTGTTTCTATTCTCCCATTTCGGGGAACAATTTGCTCTGTATTGACAAATACTGCTGTAAAGTAACACTGATGCCTACATTTCCTTGATTCCTCTTTGCACTGGAGGTTTGAAGATGTGTGCCATGTGTTCCATGGCTCCTCTCAGTCATGGAATCCACCTTGTGTTGAGTACATTTGTTGATCCATGATCAGCAGACAGTGCCAGGTATCCCATTATTTTCAGGTTGTCCATGGGTTCCAAGTCTGGCAAGTTGCTACTGTAGTACTTGTCATTCTTGTAAAATATACTAACTTGGGCAAATCAGGTTGCTCTGTTGCTCACTTTTATTTGTCCAGCACATGCTGTGATGAACTTAATACACAGACACCACTTGGCACTCCCTAACAGATCTGTTCTAGCTCTAGAAGATATCAGATTATTAAATTTTTGAATTGATACCCTCAGTTAAACTAACAAAAAAATTCCAAATACTTAACAATAACAAATGCTGAGAATAGACACTTTCCTATAAATGCATACTCACAATGAGAACATTTCACCCTGAGATTTTGTAATCAGTCACCAATGTGAATATGTTTATTGAGAAATTTACAGTGATAATCAAGTGATCTATAGACTATGGAAGGGATACATATATTTGTAAGCACTGGTGCATTTTTAAAGAAAGATTCTCCAGAAAATCAATAGTTTTTTTGTCTGTAAACATCAGTTCATGTAGATACTAATGTTGAGAGAAAAGGAGTAGCATTAGCAGTCACTGCTGTAATCAAAAGGCCTCAGTAACTCTTTCTGACAACATATTTACTATAATCATTTATTTAAATTTGAACTTCAAAATTAAGAATGCATCTTATTTGGCACTTAAGGTACCACAAATAAATTAGGCAAGAAACAATAAAAATACCTAACAACCCAAAAAAATGCATGCTTGTGCTTGAGGATCTATTAAAATGGGGTCCCCAAACAAATAATTTAGAAATGAATTTCACTAGCTTCTACTAGTAACTGAACTGAATTGCCACATTCAATGAAATAAATGGAATACAGCCTTTTTGCAAAACATTATTACAAAAATGCATTTTACAGTTAAGAAAGGATTGGGAGAGTACAGCATGTTTTAAGAGCTTCAAGAATTTAGTACAACTTTAAATTAACATTTGCTTTCTAAAAAAATCAATCTAAATATATGTATGTCTCTAACAGATGGGATAATGTGGAGAGAAATTAGTATGTTTCCAAACATTTGTTCAATTGCTCATAGTAAAAATCTGTGTTTGTCCCTATTTACAACCTCCTAATTCCCTCCTGTTTCTACTAAACAAAAGAAATTATGTTCACAGAAATACTGCCTAAAAATACTAGGTTTGAATAATTCCATAAAGTTCTCATGGGGTTTTATCCCAAAAGTGTTTGGCTAATCTTCTGTTTGGATTGGGAGTCCTCCAGTTAGTGAAAATAATACAGCACTTAGATGCCCCAAGAACATTTTCATTTCATAAAAAATAAAAGTCAACAACATTTAAAAATAATACCTCCGGTAAAACTGATTGAGAAAAATGAATAGTTTCTGTACAGAATTAGCACCTCTATTATTCTTTGAAATATGATTAGCAAACACGGCATAAGTGGTCATGTTTCCTCAAGTGAAAATAAACAAAGGAAGCAAATTCTTTGTTTCCAGGGAAAGTAGACTTCCAGGTCTAGACACTGTTCTTGGAAAGCAGGAAGCCTGGGTTCTGGGCAAAATTAAAAGTAAAAAAAAAGCCCCACAACCAGTGGCCACGGTCAGTATTAATGTGAAGTTGAATTTTACCACTCTGGGTCTGCTTTTGCTGCCTTTTAAATAGGGAATTATTTAAACCCAGTGATATTTATAGATCTGGGTATGTGGGGTATGCAAGTTTCACTCCTGAAGTATAACACAACTGCTATATTTTAGAATAAAGAAGTTAAATGGTTGTTGCCTGTTAATTATTAAACCTTTTCCATTTAGGAAACATTATTTGTTGCTGCTGCAGGAGTTAACTGTGCAACTAGAATATTACTTACATTTCTATTTCATACCATTTCCTCTTGTCTTGTTTAAAATCACACTCACAATGATGCATGTGATGATTTTGACCATTTGTCTCTAAGTCAGGAGTCCAAGCAGGCCTTGGGCCAGCAGTGACTCTACACACTAACATGTGGAGATTTATTACTGATGCCAGTGCATGATCCCACTCGGATGGCCCCGTGTCCACGTTACAAGAAGCACCATTGTTACTGACAGATGTTTGAGACTTGGCCTCAGTGATTCCAGATGCAGCCACCTCACACCCCAAACTCTCACTGAGGCTGCTCTGGGGATCCAGAGCTGCCACTTCTCTTCTGATGCTTTACTACTGCAGGCATTCCCTACTGACACACCTGGTATATCAGCACCTTTCACATGATCTTTAAACTTCTATAATATAAAATATAACTTCTGCCTTTCATATTACCAACTTTTCTTAGCTTGTGAAGGTTTCTGATCTATTCCAAGATAGATCAGATTCCATTTCTATCTGCTCCTCCTAATGTTTCCAGCTTGGCAATGGGACTGCTTCCAGGTAGTCATAAAATCTGGCTGTGAGTCCTCCTGCCAGCCCAAGTATTTTAACTCAGCACAGCCAGCAGTGTTTCAGATTTCCATTTTTTACATTCTTCAGCAAACCTGCCTCCTGCAGATTTTTGCTTCTAATGTTTGTTTACCTCACAGCTTATAAACAGCTTAGGTCTGATTCACAGTTCCCCTAAGACTGGTTCACACTGGAAGGTAAAGTGCCAGAGGCCCCGAGCATAACAGATAATTCAGGCTTTCATCAGAGCATCCTTTGAGTCAGAGCTTTCCTGCTCAGCTGTCTGATGGAACAAGATTGTCCTGTAACAGAACTTCATATTTAACATTTCCAAAGGTCTAACAACCCTGCTCTTTAACAGATGATGTTCATTACCACAGCAAAAATCTGTGTATTGCTTTCATCTAGTACATCTTCTCTAGTCCCATTTTCTTTCACAGAAATAATGTCTGTGGATAGTTAGAGTACATGCATTAGTATGTTTTATTTTCAGAAAATATATCACTCATTATGGTGATAGCAGCCAGGATAAACCTTCAGAAATTTTTTTAGATGTCAGAAATAGGACATAGTTTATGTAGAGGAGAAGTGGGAGAGTGGGAGGGGAGAATGGATGCTTATAAACAATAAAGAGTCTGCTGTTTCCAGTATGACATAGTTTGTGTTGCATTTTAAACTGGAGTTAATAAGAATTAACAGGAATCACCTAGCAAATAAATAAACAGTGTACACATCATTACCATTCCTGTCTTTGTAAGACTTTCCATGCCACTCCAAAGCCTGTTTGTGCTGAGGAGGGCAGGACTGTAACATAATGATGGTACGTAATTCTTCATTTTCTTTTTGTCTTTGATGTATTTTTCATAAATCTTAAGGACTTTGCTGCTGCATTCATTTGATTTTATCCTTGCCATGTTGATAAGTGAGGAAACGAGACCAATAGACGCCCACACTTGAGGGCAGAGCTCTCCCTGAGCTGGAGTATTTCCTGCCATAGCCACTCCCTTCTTTATATGTGCCAGTGGAAAATTCTTCTAAGCAAACTTTGGGTTGTTTTCTTGATGTTGGCTTTGTTTTGTTTTGTTTTAATTTATAGAGGCAGCATTTCAATCTTTAGCAGGCACTTTACCAGCAAAGAGGCATCATGTAGTTTAAGGGTCTGCTTCAGCTACTGTTCTTTTAAGCAAAACTTCTCACATGTGGTTGACAGGCTATCTTAATCCTTGGTTTGTAGGTATAACCTTCCATCTCAGTTTGTTAAGCCAGCAAGCAGCTTTTGACCTGGTTTCCCTTCTTTGTTGGAGGTAGGCGTTACAGTAACATGATACAGCAACTACATTTTTAAAAACAAAATCCAAGGTCAGATGGCTGTCACCCAAGGTCAGAACGAAAGAGATTCAAATGGTGCTTGACCACCAAGGAAGAAAACCTAAGGGTTAAATGTTCAAATTACACAAACCTTGGCAGGAGGGATTTTATTGTTCTTGTTCTGTTTTCATAGGGAACACCAAATATTTCTGTGAGAACTGAACTTCTCCTATCTTTTAGCTCATATTTTTGATAGAGAAATCAGTTGCAATCTTCAGCCACTCAAGCCCAAATTAGCAGTTTATCTTCAACTTGTCTCCTTTCTCAGTCTGCAGACTGAACTTTAACACATGCAGTCAGTGAGTGCAATAAGAAACACAAAACAAGCCAGCAAGGATCTCTTGAGGTCATTGGAGAAAAAACTCTTTGCAAGAAGCTTGCCAAGAAATCAACACCACCAGAAGAAAAGAAGAAGCACAGCTGAGTGCTCTCACAATAGTCTAGCAGAGCAAGGTATTTAGATCCCAGCAGTCTACACAAATAAAAATTAATTTTAGCTAGGATTTTGCTTAATCTTTGCAGGTAACATGTGACCTGTATATAAGGTGGAGAGGCAGTTAAAAATTTGGAGACTAACTAAAGCCTTTTGTTCTACCAGCACAAACTAGAAAACAAGCAGGCTGAAAACACCAAGCAGTAGAAAGTGTCAAGAGCATGATATACCAAAGCAAGTTCCTACAAGCACTTGTCAGAAGACAGGGAGCAAGGAGCCTGAATGAGTTGCTTTGGCCTGGGGAGAGGAAGGGTGAGACACAATGATTCAGTGCTTTTCTCCCAGACACCGTCCCCACAGCTAAAGGAAGCAGTTTGGATCCTGCCCTCCTGGATGATGGATAGTCCCCCAGCAGCAGGATGGCTTGCCTGAGGCCAAGCAGTCTGTGCCACGAAATGGGAGGCAATCTGTTGAATGGGGTGAGAACAAATAGATATAACTCTCTTGCAATGAAAAGCAGTAATTGAAAGGAGACATGGGAGAAATCCATTAAATTTGATACAGTGACTATTCATTATTCTTCACAGAATGGGAAGTAGGGGACACAGGTGGCATAACCAAGCTCCAGGTTTAGAAGGAAAAGAAAAAGTAGCCTTTGTCCCCAGTTCACTGAGTGACACCCTAGAACTTGTTGCCACAGGATGGTGGGGCTGCCACCAGAGTTCAATGCAAAGAGAATGGAGCACACTGACCTGGACACCTAAACTGGTGACTTTCAGAAGCTAGAAAAACTGGGGAAAAATGTTTGTGGTTTTACTTTCCCCCTCGCTCCACCATTGTTCCCTGCTACTTTCTGCTGGAGCACATAATTCAGGATTGAGAATGTTCTTTCATACAACCCAATATATCAGGTCTCATGCATTCGTGTCTACCTTATTTACCAGCTAAAATACCAACTTCATTATTTCCCTATACAGGTAGAAACTACTCCAAATATCTAAATAACAACAAAACCTTGGTGACTGGTTTGCATTACTTGCAAAGTCTGGTTTCAGGAATGTGGGATCAGGCAGGGTGTAAAATTATAAAGTCAGGGAAACTGGCATATCTAGAAAGTAGCAGCCAGTAAGAGGATAAAAAGATGCAAAACAACAAAAGTGTAACCATGAGCCATGAACAGAAAATCTCCTTCTGGCCCCAGCTAGTGATCAGTTTATACATGCAGTTTATGCAGTAACTACTAGAATAAATTCAATAACTACTTCTAGGAATTTTAGAGTATTTGATGTAAGTTGAAAAACCATAGTGGTATGTGAGCTACTGCAGTGTCCAAAATACAATTTTTCAACAAAGGAGCTTTCCCATTGTCTAATGGAATTGATTTATCCTCATTTTGAGAGGACAAATAAATGAACAATCCAGATGAAATATTAAGATGTCTTTTCTAATTTTTTTTTTGTTGTTGTTGTTCTATTGTTTTCTAAAGATGTGCAAAGACATTGTTCCAGAACAAATGAAAGACTGGTCTACAAACCCATGGGAGTCACAAATGCAATGGAAATCTTCCATAGGCTCTCACTATAAAGAAAAGGACCCAAGGTAGAATGCAAGATAAGGAATCCACATATACAGACTATTCACACATTTTTACCTGAAGTTGCTTTTTCTTCTAGAAACAAAATGAAGAGTTGGGTTTTTTTGTTATACTTTAATCACTAGAAAAGATTAGGCATGTTATTTAAAAGTGCAATCTGATAGGGTATTTTGGGAATCTGCCTATATATATTATATCTAGTCTATAAACAAATCTGGTGTGCTCAAAAGCTTCAAAAGGGTGGTTTTACTCCCAATGCATTCAGTCAGTTAGAGCCCAGGAAGCACATATCTTAGAGGGAAACGAAGGAAGTAATATCTTTCCAACAGATCCTGACCTGTGTCTACATATTTTCATGGTACTGTAAGAAGCTGCCCTTACAAAGCCAAATACTGACCTTTTAATCTCCCACAACTTCCCAGGAGGAAAGGAGCTTCTCTCTGCCTTAATAATGGTCAGAGCTGTCACTCTCCCCCGCAAAAGGAACAAGCACAGCAAAAGAAACAAGCAAACATTCTCTGCTTAAATCAGTGCCTTATATTTGAATTGCCTGTTCCTGGGACGTCTCCATAAACAAATCCCTGGCAGAAGCAGACACAAGGAGTGGGCCTGGCAGTGTGTGATTGTGACTTACATGTGCTGTGAAGCGTTGGGGTAGAGCTCTGAGAACTGCGGCGCAGAGTCCTCGGGGCCATGGGGTGCAGCGTGGCTGATGACCATCATTATGGGCCTATGGGGATATATCCTCTTAGACATTCTGAAGTAATTAATGCTCTCATTAGTGATTAGGTCTGTGAAGTAGTCCTGGAACATACGATTAACACAAAGCAAAAGTTACAAAGTGCATGATTAATTAGATCACATACTATCATGTTATTATGTTATTTTTCACGTCCTCATTAAAGCTCAGACCAGGAAGTAAAAACATACCATCAAAGAGATGTATGATTCGAGCGAGCACAGGGGAGAATGAGCAGTAATTACTTTCTTAAGCAGGCAATGCCTGCTTAAATGAGACAGTATTTTGCAAATCCGATACAACAGAAAGTATTAAGTAGATTTGATTACCAGATTTGGTAATATAATGCTAAGTAACATTTAAAATGACAGGCTGTACTGACAAAGATGCATTTCTTAAATTTCATTGATAAAACACTTCACAAGGTAATGGCTCCCAAATAACATTGAATCTTAATCGGGTTTTATGTTTACATAAACCTTTGTTGCACACTCTTTGTTCAGACTATACTTTTGCATATGTACAAAGTGGAAGACAGCTACAACAGGCAACAGATTGCAAAAAAATCTTAATCAGAGAAATTGCAAATGAGAATGCAGGGAGCAGTTGAATTCCTGCGGGCTCTGTTCCTTTAATTGTGCAACTTTAAGGAGTGCAGCTGCTGAGATTAAGGTTGTGACTTGCTAATAAACTGGCTTAACCCACAGCTAAGGTGGCAAATGGAAGCCTACAAGGAAAAGGGAGGAAATGGGACTAAGAAAAAAAGATGAAAACTTAAATTAAACCACCTGCCACCTCGGAGTATTCACTGTTGGCCTGGAGGTCTAGCTCGAGCTTCATTGAGAAAGTGCTGAGACAATGTTTGTAATTTCAAGCACTTCCAGGCATGACTAATCTTATGTTGTGGATTCGAGGCCCTGAACAGCTGCAAAAGCAGAGCCTGAGGGACAAGGTCTGTGTCGCATGTCAGTGCCAGGACAAGCCAGCCAGCTGTGACCTCCTGGCTCACCTGCCCCTGTTCCTGCCCCTTCCCCTCTCCTGCAGCACACTGGGAACGTGCACAGTAGCCCTGGCTGCTGCAAACCCTGCAAGCACATGGATAAGATAGTGGGTGATCCTTTATTTTCCAAAATGGTTAATGAGTGTGAGGCACCAGGGTTGTGATAATTTCTGGGTTTGTGGCCTGTTTGCGTGCAATGCCTGTATGACTGCTCTCCCAAAGCATCTACTCCCCTCCTGTTTCCCTGTTTATTCTAGCTACATACACAGGGTATGTAAGGAATGTACAACTAACCAGTGTTCTATATTTTCTTTTTTTTTTTTACTCAGTATAAATATATAATCAGTATAATGTAATTTCAATGGATGGGAAAATCAGAAACAGGCGTCACTAGCTTCCAATAAAAACTCATTACATGGGTCAGAAACCACAGCTGCAACATCTGTATCATCTTCCTTGAGCTACAATTTGAGGAAATTCCAGATTGCTTTCTGCAGGCTGGACTGTCTGAGATCTGCCTTTCTAAGCCTTTCCAAGAAACTTCATGGCAGTGGGCAGGTCACCTTGGCATACTTTCCACACTTTGTCAAGAGCACAAACAAGCTCTGAATTTTCCAACGGCCGTGTTCTTGCCCTTATCTACTCTCATACTCATATCCGGAGTCTGAGACCACAGGCACACAGCCTTTCTTTGGTGTGCACTCTACAGTAAAAAACAACATTAACCAAGGCTCTTCTGTGGGTAATAACTGACAACTCCCAGCAAACTTTAAAGTACAGTAGCAGAAGAGGCACAATTCTTTTTGGGAAGGGCCTTTATTTACTGTTTGCTTCTGCCACCCAAACATCACATTCTGTCAGGGAGAGGGAGGGAGGGAGGGGAGGAGGGAGGAATCACCAGGCTCCCCTGAAGAGCCCTGGGAACATTTTTCTGTTGGGTGATTAATATTCTCAGGTGGAAATTGATTTGCAATGCCCTGGAGAGAAAATGACATCTCAATTTCGTGGCTTGTAGTTGGTTAATTAATTAATTATCTGGTTAATTAATTATCTGAAAGTTATTTTTATATGGATTAATCATGTGGAATTTATGTGTCTGGGAAATACCTTTGCATAATCAAATCCGTGCTTCTCTTTGTTACCATTGCGAGAAATGGTGTAATTATAGAAGCGAGAGTTCTTCACTAATCCAACCCACTCTCTCCACCCAGGAGGGATGTAGCTGCCATTGTATTCGTTGAGGTATTTCCCAAAAAAAGCTGTGAAGTAAAAAAAAAAAAAGAACACACACACGCATGAGGCTTTGCAATCCAAGTCTTTTAGTCTGAGTCAAAAGAACATATGAATGAAGAGAAAATGTGTTAGAATGAGTCAGTTGCTTTACCAAAAATCTTCTTTTTATAGCTCCGAGGGTTTTGAAATTAAAATAAGTTATTTCCAGAGTTTTATGAGAGTTGAAAGCCTTTGTGACTCTATGTTTTATTCTTAATCTTTTGGAATCTGTTCCAAAGTGTTCATGTGAAATATTTTCAGGGTTTCTTTTAGAAAAAGCATCTTCCTCTTGGTTTCCACTTGAATATGAAATAAAAGCTCAATGCCCAAAGGAAACATCTGAGAAACACCTTGTGCTTTTAAGCAAGTCTTGTGATGTTTCAGAGCTTGGATTCTTACTTTTTTGAAAGTTCAGGCTTGCTATCCTGGCTACATTTGCTGGTTTGATAAAAGGTCTGGGAAGTACAGATCTCCATCCCATTAGGACATGTTCAGGTGGACAAAGAAGGGATTCCCACCCTGCTTCGCTGCCACATCATCTCTAAGGCAAAACTTACAAAGAGGCAAAGGATTGGAGGTCAAACTCCTTTACCTGGCCTGCCAAATTCCATGTATGTTTTCCTATCAGCTTAAGGTGACATGTCAGAATCCATTCAGACTGAAAATTTCAGTCTTTGCCAGAGGTTTATAGGCGCTCCTGCCAATTCCTCTGAAGGGAAGAAAAGCAGTCTCACAATGCAGTGGGCTCCCAGCTATCTGGGAGTTGTGGATTGCCTATGGCAAAGATATACAGACACCAAAAGCCAGCCAGCTGCCCTTGGAAAGGAGCATTAATGCTGGCATGGGACCCTAGCAAATGCAGCAATGCTGAGAGAGGCATGAGAGATCTCTAGCTGCTTGTGTATGGTCTGTGACCCGAATAGAATTATCAGTTTGGATGGCTCCATCCTGCCTAGGAGCTGCAGTGACAAAACACCTGGTCAAGTCTGCAATGCGATTTTTTTGGGATTTATTATCTCCAGTTCAGTCCCAGCAAGCTAGTGGGGTGTCTCAGTATCTTCACTGTTTCCCTTTTTAATTCTCTTGAGGTTTACAAGCTGCTGGAGGGTTACCTGTGCCAGCAGCCCTGCTGCCTGCGTCCCCAGCTGTCTGCACACAGGCACTCCTGGTGCTCACAGAATCAGACACCAGTGAGGAGGAGGGAATGACAGAGACCCCTCCCTTTCCAGGGACAGAGCTGTTCTGGGTGATAGCTGTGCCCCTCCCTGCACCCCTCCCAGTGCCCAGCCCCTGTCCTTGCTGCCAGCCCCAGCTCAGCAGCCCAGCTTCTCTGCCAAGAGCTGCTGCCCAGAGACGCTGTCCCTCAGCTGGGCTGTGGGACATACCTTGAATCCCTGTGCTTGTTTCCTACGAGGAAATGAAATCACATTGGAAAACCTCACATCCAACCTAGACACATTCAATCTAACCAAAAAAAGCACATTTGTGGAAGAGCTCAAATAATTCAGATCTGATTGATGTGGGCATGGTGAACTTTTGGGAAAACTGGTGGAAAAATCAAAATGTTCATGATTAAGACTTGTCTGAGGCAACATAAATATGATGCAATTCAATCAGGGAACTGCCAGATTCCAAATGTAACCAGAGATTACAGTAATATATAATGTTACTTTCATATACCATGTGGAATGTGACATATAAACAAGTCCCACAGACACTAGACCAGGCTTCCAGCTCTTCTTCCCACAGTTACTAAGAAGGCAATCCAACCTGTCTCCTTTTTTATCCTGAGGCCTACCAGAAATCAAGAGCTGTGAGGTGAAGAGGGTGACAGTGGGCAGGGAATACATGCCCAGCATTGTTGTCTTCTGGAATGGAAACCATACCTCTCATAAGGCAGCCAAACTGGTTTAAACTCTCAGCCAGATGTCATGGGAAAGTATATGGGTAAAGGCTGAAATATTGTGAGAAGGGAAGCCAAGGAAAGAGGAGAAGGGGAAATCAAGGCAGAGAGAGACAACAGTGAAGAAAAGTATGGGAGAGTGATGTAACTGAGAGAGAGGAAGCATTGCTGAGCCAAGCAAAACCAAGGACAGCCTGTGGTTACAGGGGAAATCTGAGGTCAGCCCTCCGAGTGCCATCCCAGGTCTACCAGCAGCTGCTGTATGATTTTGGGGAACCTCTGTGTGCTGTGCTCATCAGTAAAGGGCTCTACTGCCAACCTGACTCGCACAAACATCAGACACTTTCAAATTGTGAAATGGAAGTTATGACAATTTATCATATAGGATGGTTTGATTGCCCCATCTGTTATAAGATTGACTCATTCAGAGACCTGGACTCTGCTATTTACAGTCTTGCCAAACTTTAATCATTAGTGGTGATAGTTTCCATGCTATCTGACTCAGGCTGTATTTTGCTCTATGGAACCTTTTAGCCAAACAGTTCAGTAATTTCCAAGAAAAAGACTAGGGAAAAAGAAACGGGTTCACCCATTTAAAAATAATTGTCAAACTTTTTTCTAAGAAGTTCTAGTGTCTAGTGGGTTTTGATGTAGGGCCTTTGTAAATAACAGAGGTGGCTATGAAAATCTGTCTCAAAATGACCAAGCTCAGAAAAACTATAGCACCCAGATGATTACTCCACCTTCTTACTTTAACATCACAACAGCACAATGGAGTGCTCCTTTATGGATTTGAGAATGTTCCCAGAATTTAATTTTTGGCATTAAAACAAAAAGCCAACAGCTTCTCTCACTCCTTCTTGCTCTCTCTTTTGGAATTCATTACCTGAGAGAAAGCCACCAGCACAAAATGAACAAATGAAATGACCTGTGGCATAAGGATGAGAATAGATAAACTGAATTTGGAAAAGAAAGGATGGCTTGGAGCTGGGGAGGGTCAATTCATCTTGGAATTTCCTTGCTTTAGATTACTTAATACTCTAACTTCAATAATGCTTTGTTAGACACCTTTTGGCCCCCCAAACCCCCTATTTCAGTGCCTGTTATGAGAAGCTGGATTGACAGCCTGAACCATTCACCTTTGTGTTGGCAATGATTTAGTATTTTATCATAAAAATAATCTCAGTGCTGTCAAGTTTTAAGCAGCTCCATGAGTTTGCAGAAATAGATGTTTGCCCCTGTTGCTGTGTAAAGCAGTTCCCATGTCAAATGTGTAGCAAAACCCTGAATGCTAGAAGAAACAGTGGCTATGATAATTGATCATATCTGCCAAAATGCTTTAACCAAAAATGGTTTATTGGTCATAAGCTCAGGAGGATATGAGTAATTAGACAGATGAAGGGAAAAGCCATTTTCATGACTGAAATGCAACTGTTCAGTCCTTGCACCGTGTGGTCTTCTGAGTACTACTGAGAATAGGACAGGGCAAGTGAGTCAGAACTGGGGCCCAGCAGCAGCAGTCAGTGTCTGGCCCTTCACTCTGAATGAAGACAAGTGCCAGAGTAAAAGAAAAGCACAGGAGTGTCCATGGGACCAAATAACAATCAGCAAGTAATCACCATGGGTGCCTTTTTTGTTTTTTGTTTAACCAGAGGATTGCTAACAAGTAAAGCACTATGGAATATGTCACAGAACTGCCCAGGAACTGACACTGTGAAGTGCAGGTGTCTTTGCTGGGTCTTCACATGGTTGGCTGGTAGAGTCAACTTAACTGTATCTTTGACTTAGCTGTAGCCCAACACTTGCTGAATTGCCCAAGTCTGAGAACTAGCTGGGAAGCCTCAGCTTCAGAAGCCGCTTGTACTCAGGAGTTTGGGTTTAGGAGAGGTTTAGGAAGCCATTTCTGCTTGTAATTAGTAAAATGGAGATTATGACTCAGTGGGTGAAAGCCTCATTAAAAAGTAATGCCATTTCAAGGGACATCTTTTCATTATTATGTGTAATGGCCCCCATAGGGATAACAGGAAAGATAAATGCTTACTTTTGCATTTTAATAAGACAATTTTTATCTGCATTCTGGCAGTTTTGCTAACTGTTCCCAGGACACATTGTTATTTTCTAATCACATGTAGTGTAGCTTAGTATATCAGAATAATCGTATTCTGTATTAGTATGTTCAATTATGTTTATGCAAACAACAACACATGGCATGGTGAACAGTTTTACAGACATCTCTGTGTCTCTGGAGGGGCTGCAGAATATACACGTCTGGTACCTGACATGAGCAGATGCCTTAAGACAGGGCTTTGTTTTCCCTTTCACAATTAGCTAATGATTTCTGTACTGGACTGAGAGATCCAGGGGGTTGCAAAGGGTGCAAGACAAATATAATTTGATCCAGGGGATCTCTAGTACTTACAGCTGAGTGTGATTAAAATTCTCGTAATTCCCAGGACTTCTTTTCCCAGCACTTTTTACAAGCAATTATGACTAATGTTTACAGTATTACACAATAGAGTTAGTCCTCTAACTCCTGTCAGCATTCTGCACAGGTGAACTGGGCTACATCTACTCGTGAGACATCTCTGCACTTCCATGGATCAAAGGACATATATTACGTTCTATGCCCTTGTTATTTGTTGAGGCTTATGGGAACGTTTCCGAGTTAAAATAAATGCAAGCCTTTAAAAAGCCACACTGCAGAAAGGTTTAGTCACCGTGACCCAGACAAGGGCTTTAAGCAGACAGCCCACTTCCTTTAACTAAGTCAGGAAACCATTTACAGGAGTGGCAAGGCACTGTTTATACCACATTTCAGGACTCAAATGCAGTGATTCTATGCTTCTGTGGACAGAACCCAACACAGCTACAGCTTCTGAATCAGTCCAGCAAATTCCTCCTTGCTTTCTCCCCATTATGAAGATTCAAACCCTAGAAGTTTGATTTTCCCCTTCTGTTGGAAAATTGCAGAGGATTAGTGTATCACGTCACTGAAGCTCAGAAAGCCAGCTCAGTATGCCAGCACTGCCTAGGAAATGAAATAAGCATTGTCCCAAAAAATACAGTGAGGAAACTGAGGCACCAAGAGGTTAACCTTCAGCTGGACCTAAGTCATGCAGGAAGCCTGTGGCATTGCCAAGAATATAATTCAGATTTCATGGTTCTCAATCTTGTAACTTAAACACGGTAGAAAACCTCAGGTTTTCTACTTTTTCTCCAGCTTTGTGGGTCTTTTCCAGTTGCTGCCAGGTTTACCATTGCAACCAAAAAGATCATTAAGGATTTTATAAGTCAGCAGTTGCAAAAGGCATTAGCCTATAACTTGATATAGCAATTGTTAGCCTGGGTGATGTCTTTAACAAAGCCTGTATTATGGGCCAAGCTGGTAGCACTTTCCAATATTGATGTTGTCTGACACTTCTCATTATAAGACCCTGTTTTCAGCTGCTTATAGCTCTCTTATTCTTGGACTTAAATTTTCCACACTGGATATCTGCCTCAGGCTGAATTTTTTGAAACTTTTTAGCCCAAACAGTAGCCATCTTTGAGAACCGCAGTAATGGAAAAGGAATTAGGCTAAACATCTGAAAAAAATTATGTGAGATTTCATTTGATAGCACTTACATGCTCTGCATCGAGAGCAGGAACTCTGTGAAAGGCATGATGGACTCTCTGTCAAGGAGGCATCTACTAGAATCCTTTGAATAAAACCCTGCAATTTGAACGTGCTGGAGATCTGGACACCTCAGGACATTTATTCCCTGTCCACCTATGAGAGGTGTCAGTAGGTGGGAGAAAGTTGATTGAAGTGCAGAGGGCAGGAGGTGACCCGATAAGGACAAGCAGTCTGGGAAATGGCAGGAAAGCCAGCAAAGGAGCTGAGGGGGGAAGAAGCAGTGGGGGCTTGGGGGCCCAGGACTGGCAATGTCAACCAAGAAATGGGACAATGAGTGCAGAAAGGAGAAAGAAGCTGATTGACAAGCGGGTAGGAGAAGCAGATTTGCTGATCAGGCTGGAAAAGGAGATAATTAATAGTAAGCAGTGGGAACAGGACGTGTCTGTCAAGAACTGACTGGACCTGAGAGAGGAGGGAGAGAGAGAGGGAGGGAGGGAAGGAGGGAATGGCTTGAGGACAGACAAGCAGAGGGACAAGGCTCAGAGCAGAGGCCAAGGTGATGTCTTGCAGGGCCAGAAAACTGAGGAGTGGGCACTGCACTGCCTAATGGGGTAGGATGGAGAGAGTCAGAAGTGCTTTTGGTCAGAGTGGAGGAACCCAATAGTGTCTGAAAGGACTCCTGAGTCTCCCTGGTTCCTGCCTTTCATAAGACATCTGAAAACCTATAGCCCAGCCCCACATGTGATAAAACCCCACTTTGCTTAGTTTCTCAGCAAGTGAGCAGCGGAATCTGGCAGATGGGATATGAGACCCCTCATCCTTGCTGATGTGGATGCCAGCAATGTGTCTTTTGATAAAACTAGTCTATCTTTTCAAACCAAGGAAATTTCACCCTCCATAAAGTGGCATGTTGTTATGTAGTCAGACTTTTTTTGGCCATGTGAACAAGAGATGAAATTGTTGCACACAAAATATTCTACCCAGATTTTCCCAAATTAAGCACTTGAATACATAAACTTGCTAAAAGTCTTTTAGTGTATGGTTTTCTGCCTGATATTTAATAGCATAGAATTCTGCTTTAAACATAAGTAGGCAGATATACTGTGGTTTTTTATGAGGTCCTGGACAGAAACCAAAAAAGTTTCACTTCACATGATACCATAGAACTAGAAAATCCTGCATGCTATCCTTTTGGCCTTTTTCCTCTTCTACATTTCAGTTTATGTGGACTATATGCATACATTCAGCATATTTCACTTTCATGTATACATTTTTTTCACAGATAGAAAGTGCAAATTATTCTGAAAAGTGACACATATTTTTAATTATTTAAAATATTTACAGATTAAATTATATTTGACGTTTCCCAAAATATTTCATACCAATTAAGAAAGAACCTGAAAACTCAGAGTTCTCTCTCTTTGTTTTTACTTTAGAAATAATCTGCAAACCAGGACTTATTCTCTGATCACTCATTCCCACCCCTGTATCATATTGTGCCACCCTCTATGCTTTGAAAAGATGCATGAGGCAGGATACAAATTAGGTCACTGAAATGATGCAGATTAAAAATAGCAAGTGCTGGCAGTGATTCATTCTGCAAGGCTGTGAACAGGAAACACACTGGCTTTGCCTCCAGAGGAAACTTATTGTCTGCCCACACCTTCAGGAGGCATAGCTTTTGCTCTCTTTATGAAAGGTTAGCATATTTTTTTCCCTTCTGTGGGTCAGAAGGGAATGGGGCACAGTTTAAATACTCCCTAGCTTTCAGCTTCCTGTCATCTCAGTGCTTTATTAGTTGTTTGTTCATTACACCAAGAAATGTTCCCATAAGTGACAGATGTCAATGGACACACTGACATGAGCTGTTGAACACATTAGCCAGTTGTCAACCAAGTGACCATTTCTGTTCATCACTGCACAGAAGTCTGTGACTAATGTCAAAACATGCCAGATAGGGGCATCTTGGTGTCACTTCTTGAGTTTGGAGTTTTACAAATGAAGCCATTTAGGAATTAACATTTGAGCTGCTTAACTTTGCGTGTCACCATTTTTGTCCCACAAATGACTTCAGAACACTTGCATGCATGAATCCTGAATGTTATCCTAATCAGTGGATACATCTGAGCAAGAAATAAAATACTGGGAAATACATCTTCCCAAAGACATTTCCAAAAAGAGCAAGCAAAGAATTGCCTAATTTGGTGATCCCTGTTCTTTCAGGTGGGATTCCATGGAGGGAGAGCTGCTCCTGTGTTTGGCATGGTGCTGTGAGACTGTCAGCAGCTGCTGAGCCAAGGCAGAGTCCTGCTCTCTCCTGCACAGTTACACTGGCTGTGAAGGGCTAAGGGGAGAGAGGATTAGAGAGTGGTAATTCTACAAAATAACATTAACCAGAGAGGGTTTAGAGTGCGTAGGTGTGTTAAGTCAGGGTAAGAATTTTAAACTAATACTTCTTTTCATATTTGTAAAGGGATGAAACTGCAGCTGGTCAAAATGTAACATCCTGCAGTATGTAAAGTATGACCCACTAGTTAAAATTAAAATGTTTATTTTATTTATATCTTCTGAATGTTGGCTGTTCTCATGTGATGGTTTGTCTTCTAAAGTAGCAAGATTATGCTTGGCTGCAGCTCAATTATTAAGACATAGCGCAATCCCCATTTCCTACTAATGAAGCCAAGGTTGCACTTCTGGGGTATTCCTTTGTATTTGTGCAGGTGAATGACAAAGGGAACCAGCAATAGCAAAGGGCACATCTGAGAGGCAAGACTATGTGCCATAGGACTGGGACAGAGCAGTAGAAGATAAAGAAATTATGAGACTAAAAGAGCAGCAAATGACCAGCAAATACTTTGCTGGAAAGCATAAAGTAAAATCTCTAACTCCTGCAGTTAATAAATTTATGAATTAGACTTCTAAATCTGAATAGCTGAAGGAATACCTATTGACATTAAAAACTATGAGATGAAAGAAAACTTCTCAAGTTTTTCTCACAATTTCCAAAAAAATTGAAAGTGAGGGACCCTTTTTTCCTCTTTAGTGTGACTGCCTGGATCCTGTGTAATTCAAACAAATGTCATTGCTGAAACTCTCCAGGGCTGCTTTGTTTTCTCTTTCTACTCCTTTACTGTGTGCCTTCCCTGCTATGCCCTACAAATTCAAATTTAATATTACCAGTTTTGTGGGCAATCAAGAAGCCATGCAGTTGGTTCATTGCTGCATTAACATACAGCTTGTGAATAAGGGAAACTGTCAACATTGAAACATCCTTAATAGTTTTGGAAAATTATAATTAGAAGCAAAAGTGATTTTGGTTTGGCAGTGTTATTTCTGAATACTGTCTGCCCTGCTACTGCCCAGCATTGTTTCTGAATGCTGCCTGCCCTGCTAGTGTCCAGCACAGTGCCTACTTATGATTTACCACTGACATACAATCTTCCATGAAATGCAACGTTGCCCTTAGGTCACATCAGAGTGGAATGAAATAGAAAAAGGAAAGAAAAAACCACTCTGTCCTTTGCCAGGTTTCCCCAGTGGGCTCTAATTATAACCGCAGTTTATTAGAGCACGTTTCAGACCTCACTTTAAAGGGCCTGCTGTGCATGTGTGGAGTCCTCGTGGCTTCAGCAGAGCTCCCCTCATCACAGCCTGCCCACATGTGATCCATGGCAATAGAGAGGGCTCAGTAAAGGCTGCTGCAGGTTTGGACAATGGGAGCTTTATAGATATTGAAAACTGTTTGGAGTGAACAGAAGTGAGGACATTATAGAAACACTCTCCCGCACCTATATTTCTATTGAAATATATTAATTTGATCTTATGCAAAAAATGCATAAATTCTCATTATTACAGAATACCAAGTTAGAGGCATTGCACATTGTCTCATCCAGACTGGAGCTCTCTGGTTAGGTGCCTTATCAGGAGTGTCACCAAACTGGTGACTGGCCTGAGTCATTCACTTCTCTTTCTGTCTCAGTTTCCCATTGGGCAGGTTACTGATTTACTGTCAAAACACGTAGAAATGCACAGGGCAAGTATCTATAACATCTGAAACCTCTCTCCACAGTTTCCTCATTTTCTCTCCCAATTATTCTTAACTCCCAGGTATTTTTAAGTCATTATAATTTTACTAAACTTTCTAGCTGTGAAGTGTAGATTATTATTTGGGTTGCAGACTTTCAGTGACTTTTTAATAAGGCAACACTACCCTTGAAAAATGTATTATAAGATCCGCTGTTAATTAAGCTACCACCTCAAAAATAATTATGGCTTAATTAGAAGGTAGGCTCCTCTTACAAGAAGTAAAAAGATAAATCTTTGCAGCCATAGTATTGTAGGTATGAACAATGTACCTCAGTCAGAATTGGAGATTCATGCAGGTATTTCCATTTGTTTCCATTTTCTTCTACTCTTTTCTGCCCTTTGTTAAAACTCACCTATCCTGACAGTTTTAGGACTAGTGTTCTCTCTGCCTGCCTTTGAAAAAGTACTTTTTTCCTGTTCCTTTCCTTTTGACCCCTTTTTCCTTTCTATGTAATAGGGTCAAGTCTGCATTTAGTAAGCATCTCCACATGTCTTCATAACACAAGGCAGTACAGAAGATATGCTCAAAGCAGTGTCTACCCTCAGAGGGGCAGAAGGGGCTGGGGGCAGAGCTGTCCAGTTTATGTGTGAAGCATTTACTTGTGCAAAGCACAGATGAGAAACTAACAAATACTAATTTTTTTAAGAACACTAAAGCCAGATCGCACATGAAGGAGCCACACATCAAGCAGAAAGGATTTCTGAGATGTAAGTAATGAGATAAAGATTGTCTTTTAGGTCAAATTCAGCACCTTTGCTGACAGTGATGGTCAATTTGCTCTTCCTCTCTTTTCCCCTCCAAAGCCTTGATGCTGACCCCTATTCAGGCTTAGCAGTGCTGTACTCAGATGGCAACTTCACTGAGACCAGCTTAGTAGAGGCTGAAGTACTATTCAGCTCGTGTGGCAGAGCCAACACTTTTTTCCTAACAAAAAAATTAAAGTTTTGTCTGGTTTTGTTTTTAATACAGGAAACAGAAGTTCTCCAGAGCTAGAGATGCAGAGAGACAGAAGAAAAAAGAGTGAAGTCTGTGTGTGGTGAAGAAAAGATAGCACAGGCACAGATACACTTGAGGCATTGGATGCAGCAGCTTTAAGAGATTTAGGACTAGCAGACAGCATGGAGACATTTGCCAGCTCTGTGTTTTGAAAGCAATCCCTTCTTGTGCCTAAGCTGCCGATAGAAACAAGTCTCTTTGCTGCCAGTTACATTGTAAGGAAGGCAGCTGGCAGGAGATCTGTGCCTCCCTGCCCTGTAAAGGGGAGTCTTTGTAGCTGAGCGACACTTCTGGACAAGCTGCGCTCTGACGACCTCGCACAACTCCGGTACCTTGGGAAGGGGAAGCCAGGCTGGAGCCTGACGTGTCTGCACATCCAATCTTTGGGGATAGGTGATGCAGAAATGAATCGAGTTTTACATCGAGCTCAAGCACAGATGAGAGGAATAAGAAGAGTTCTTTGTAGACAGGAAAGGGATCTCCTGACTACGGAAAACCACCAGGAATTTACAAGAAAACTATCAAATCTTATTGGTGCACAGTAGAACAATCCTTCTTAAAGGCATGTTTCTATTCCTTTTCAGAAAATGCAAATGAAATATCACCTCATGGCAAAGTTTAAATTGTACCATTCACCTTGTTTTGCTCCCATGACAGTCCCTCCACTCCTGTGAGGTCTTTGGCACCAGTTCCCAGCCTGGCCCTGGCATCTTCTTCCATAACTGCTAGCAGCTGTCCACAAGCAGGACGTAATACTGACCATAATCACGTCTGGAACTGCCAGTCCAGACCCACAATGCCACTAAAATGCACCTCTTTCATGGTAGGTGTAACTGCCCAACAGCTTATTTCCCACCTGGGACATCCAAATGGGAAAATATGCTGCTTCACCACCAGTGGGTTTCTTTACCTGGCTGTTACTGCAGATGTGGACCAGCAGGCAGTACTACCCTCCCTCTCCATAATATTCAACCTCTGCCCTGCACAGCCAGTTTGGGACAACAGTTGCTCCTGCTGTGTTTTAACCCCAGTCAGCAGCTAAATACCACTCAGTTGATTTCTCGCTCCCCACCCCCCGCCACAGTGGGATGGGGAGGAGAATAGGAAAGAAGGTAAAATCCATGGATTGAGATAAAAAGACTTTAACAATTTATATGAAATGTAATAATAATAATAATAATAATAATAATAATAATAATAAATATCAGAGACAACAAAAAGAGAGAGAGAAATAAACCCCACAAAAACTCCCAAACTCCTAGGTATTACACAGTAGAACAATTCACCACTCATTTACCAATATCCAGCCAGTTTCCAAGCACCACCCTCTGGCCAGCTTTCCCCCAGTTTATGTACTGAGCATGATGCCCTATGGTATGGAATATCCTATTGCCTGGTTTAGATCAGCTGTCCCAGCTGTGTCCCCTCCCAAATTCTTGTGCGCCTCCAGCCTTCCTGAGGCCAGGGAATGAGACAATGAAAAGTTTTGACTTAGTATATGCACTACTTAGCAACAACTAAAAACACTGTTGTTTTATCAAGATTATTCTCATGTTAAACACAACACTACAGAATCTACTAGGAAGGAAATTAACTCTATCACAGCAAGAACAGTTTCATTTCAGGCAGTGATTTAAGAGCAATTGCTGAATATATCATCTTCACTTTAAATGAAGAACTTTGCTTTGTCTCTTACCTGTTCTGTACCCAGTGTTATTGAGATACACAGCAAAGGTTCGAGGCTCGTGAGTAGCCTGCCATGAGGGAGAAGAGCAGTTTTCATTGTTGGTGTAAATGTTGTGGTTGTGCACATACTTCCCAGTCAGCATGGAGGATCGAGAAGGGCAGCACATGGGGGTAGTTACAAAGGCATTGATGAAAGAGGCCCCTCCATTCTCCATAATCCTCCTGGTTTTATTCATCACTTGCAAGGACCCTGCAATAAGAGGTACTGATCATCACTGTGCTGGGAAAGATAGTTTGGATATATTGGATGTTACTATTCCATGAAAAGTAAAGTATCAGGGATTAGCTTGCCTCTGAACATCAGTGTGCTTCACTCAGTAGCTTTGGTAATTTTAAGGGAAAAGATCACATTTTTACTATACAAACAAAAATATTTTAAGGATTCCAGAAAGACGGAATTATTTTATTTTTCTCAGACTTCAAAACAAAGTTAAAATACAAACTAATCCAGAAATAGTGTCAAAGCTGTATCAAATGTATAGGTCAATAGTTCTTCAAATGCAGCTGTAGAAAACCTGTATGCTGCATAGAGTGAATTATTAGTCAATCTGCCAGTAAAATATGTAAAATGCTGAGATTACCAATGAAAATGTTAATACTCTTTCATTTTATCAGATGTCAGAAGAAACAGAAAAATAGAGAGAGGGAGCAAAGGAGGGAGTAAGAGATGGAGGAAGGAAGGAGAGAATTGCGTAGCAATTTTTCTAAAGGAAAGTTTCTGTGGACACAAGAACAGCATGTCTGGTTCTGAAACTAAAGGACTGTGCTCAAAATCAGTTTTTGGGGCTGAAAATGTATGCAAAAAATTGGCAAAATGCAGTGCATTTCTCAAGAAATTACACTGATACCCTTTAAAGAACAAAGACATTTTTTTGCATCCTTCAAAGCATCTTCATGAACTGCAAGGTGAGAGTGGGAGGGCTTGCAGATTTCTGATTTCAGAAAGGCTGAGCACCCCTGGATAGAGTCTGCCAGTATTTGCTGACAGCTGTCAAAGTTTGTTCTTTATGTTATCCAACAGAGCAGAGATTGAAGGGTGGGGGTGAACAGTGGATATGTCAGTATGTGCCCAGGAAACCAGTTTGTGAGTTGTAGTACTTGCACAATGTTAGTGGTAAAAAAAGGTTTCTGAATTTTATTTTTTTTTTTTTCCTTTTTTTTTTTTTTTTTTATAATTTTTTTTCTTCTGTTAAAAAAAAAAAAAAAAAAAAAAAAAAAAAAAGGAAAAGACAGCATAGTTCTATAAATACATGTGACATATTTTAGACTAAGAAATTAAAATAGAATCAGGTGGGATCCTTTTCCAAGGAAAGACCTGTCCCAGGATGGATATGCTTCTCCAGAGAAGGAATTCCTATTATTGCATAGTTCTGGTCTGTAAGAAATGCTTGCATGTTATGTTTTACAGGCAACATTTTGAGAGCAAACAGTGCTCTCTTCCCACCTCTCCACTCCTTTTTGGGAGGTTATATAGGTTAAGTGACCCTTGGGGCCACAGGCAGCTCATCAACTGCAAAAAGCATGACAGCAACACCTTGTATTTCTAATCTCAGTAAAAACCCTGCATCCCACCAACCAGATAAGGAACTGAAGGTAGCAGCCATGAGAATTGATTTGATAACACTTTTCTTAAACATTAGAACATGGCCATGACTTAAGCCATACTCAGGAGGAACACTGCAGATAAGCCAAATTCCACTGCCTAATATTAGATGCAACATTCTGTATCATCACAAACTCCAACATCTCACTCCATGATCATTTGCTTGCACGCTTCCTTCCAAAATGATCCTGATCATACTGGGTGTAACTTGGCAGAGATTCCTCATAGTTAAGAGTACTACCAGCTGCTATAAGGCAAGGATCCCTCCATTTCTGCACATCTTAAAAATGACAGCTGAAAGTACAGGCAATAAAAACCCCAGCATTTTCTTCTCTAGGGAATTTTAAAGCTTGAATAAGTCTTCTCTTTCAAGTGCAAGCATAAAATACATGCTTGGATAACAGCAAGATTGGGAATTGCATGTTCAGAAGGAGAATCATTGTGTGCTTCTTCACCCCTCCTGCCCCTCTCCAAGCCTGTTAGGCTGCAGAGAGGCTGAGGAAAATTTTTGTGTGTGTTTGTGTGTGAGGTGCAGAGAGGGGAAACAAGGTAATCAAATCTTACAGCTTCAAAGCCTAAGTCTATCACTAACAAGGGTTAGCAAGAAATCCTGAGGACGTTTCTATACTGCCTGCTACAGTTCAAACAAACCCGTGCCCTAGGGGGATTCATGGGGTTTGCATTGTGCCAGGCTTCATGGCTGCTGCTTGAGCCAGCCTGCTGATCTAAATGGGCCAATTATCTACACCAGCAGCCAGCAAGGAGTACTAGGAAACCATTTGTAATACTAATTCAACCCACTGATAATCGCTGATAAACAGGTTTCATACCAAAACACCTCACAAGGTTTCTGAAACTGTGTAAATTAAATTTTCCCTCCTGTTACATCTGCCTAACACCATTGGTGGAAGTGATGATGCCCTGAGAAAAAGGTGAAAACAGAATATAGCCCACACTCCTGGGTCTGGGAGATAGGATTAGAGAAATTATTAGCTACTAGCAAAATCTCCAGAGCACTGTACCAAACAGAAGTTTATAAGTTTACAGCACAATCAAATGAGCAGGAACAACAGCAGGACTGCTCACTGTGAGTCTCAAACCAGGTAGATTAAAAACATAAGTCTTGCTCATTGCACTGTCTGGGGTTTTTTGAAAGACATTCTGGAGAGGAACAAGAAGGAAAAAAAGAAAAAAGAAAGGGCTTTAAAGTTTTAGTGGCAGCAGTGAACAGCAGAGAAGCAGAAAGGCACAGGCAAGAGAAGAGGAGGTGCTCCTGCTAATGCCTCTGTTTCCTTCCTAGGTGCCAGGCTTGGCTGATTTTCTCTGCTGAAAGTGTCTAAAACTTTCTCCACTGGGTTAATCAGCAATGTCCACCTCACAGGTACAGTAAGGAGCTCGGGTGTTGCCTTGCTGGCCCACGCCCCCGAGCACAGGCCACAATTCTTCCCTGTGACACAGGAGCGCTGGGAATGCAGCCAAAGACCAGGACCCCCAGCAACTTGTATACTTGCCTATGGAACATTCTAGAAACATCATAATCAAGCATAAGTGGCAACTAACTCTTATTTACATAATAACTCCCATGATCCCACACCAACGATCTTTAACTCTCCCTAACTCACAAAGTTCCTGAACTTAGGGTGCTGCTTTCCATGGCAGGTTGATCCCAGGAGGGAAAATAAAACAAACAAACAAACAAATAAAGAAAAAGAAAAATCTCCCTCTTTCTCCTTTATTTCACCTTTAGGCTTTCCAAACCCTGAAGCTTGTGGAGGAAAGGAGACCACTTTGGTCTTCAATAAATTTAAGATCAGCCCTCATAGGTGCCTTTAATTTTAACTATTTTTTAATAGTTCTCCAGGGGAATGCTGGCAGCAGCAGGGATCATCAGGGATCAGGGATCATCAGTAGGGATCACCTGCCTGCTCTGTTACCTTTCCTCTGTCCCTGGGGCACAGTACCATGCACATGTCCACACACATTTAATGTCCCCTCTCCTTTAAGACAAGGGCTACTGCCAGAAACCGCAGAGCAAGCAACAGAGTTTGCAGCAGAAAAAATATAATAATTCTTCCATATTCCCTCAGAGGGGTAAGAGCAGCTCAGTTCAGTCCCAACTTGTATAAAGCCCATGAAGATCCTTAAGTGAAAGGTGCAAAACAGCCTGTGTAGCTGTGGCTAAGCCAGTCAATAATAACCAGCACAGGATGAAGAGAATAAGTCAAACCATTAAGTTCAGGGAGAACATAACACTCTCCGCTGCTTGGACTATTATAAAATACAGTGGCATTTTAAATCTTTATATAGTTACATTGCTTGAAGCTTATAGGAACACCTTAGAAAACTGAATGACAGATGGGAGGAAAAAACCTTTTCTTTATATGATTATTATTATTTTCTGGAGAGGCCATTCCTTTTCTTTCACACAAAATCACTTTCACACAAAAGCAAGGGATAGAAGTCAGGCAGGTAAGAAGGAAATACGTATGCATGAAATCAGCACCAAGCGTGGGTAGATTTACAGACAGGTAAAGATTTTGAAATACCTGTAAATATTTAAATTTTGCTCAGTATGTTTCAAAACTACTCTTTGCTCCCCTGCATGCAGCCTTTCTTGCCAAGATGCATGGGCAGTGTACTGAAAATGCTTGGAGCTATTTCCATAGCAACAGACTGTGGTGAGGTAATACACCTGAGATACTAATGACCTCAGCGTGGAGTCTGGATGCTAATAGAGAAATGAAATGAGATGGATGAATTTTTTACATTTCAATGGGCTTTTGAAGGAGTGGGAAAACAAACCCATAACAATAATTTCTAGATGAAACAATAATCTTTTCTTTGTGTCACTCCCAGGACACATATTCTTGTTAGAGGGGAGGAAAAAAATAAAAAAGAGGAAGCCAAAGCCATGCCTGTATCTTCAGGGTGAGCAGAGCTGACACAAGCAGATTGTTCACCTCTTTTTTGCTTCTACATGTACAAATGCACTTGCACTTCCTGACTGAACACTTTTATGTCCACAGAGAGCTTTTATTTACTTCAGCAGATTTAGCTTAGGGTTGGCACAAAGATCCAGTTTCCCTCCTGGGTCACCTTCCCCGTGTCATTTCCTCTAGGAAATTCCCCAGCTAATTCTTGCCAAGAGGCACAAGAGCTAAAAGACTGTCTTTAAATTTGTAACACACATTTTGGAGTGAATGGAAGACAGCTGGTAATATTTAAATTTAACACCCTAAAATTCCTATGTTTGATACAGTAGAGCTGTCAGCCAGATCCTGCCATACTCTGATGACTGGTCTTTGAAACAAAAATGCACTTGTGCTCAACAAGTGAGGTAGATATGACCAGTCCTATGGAAAGTAAGAAGGGATGAAACAAAAAAAATAATGCCAAAGTTGGTCTATTTTCTGGTGTGTCCAAGAGTAATTTTCTCTCAGTCATTCCCTCTTCTCGCTGGTTTCATTAAGATGTAATGTTTCCCAAGAAATAAAAAATGTGTGTCATTTGTAGATCATCTTGTTATTGTCAACCACATCAGTTCCTACAGCTGTCCCTGCTCCAGGACTCCATACAAGCTCCTCCTGAAAGCCAGAATCTAGCAAAGAGTAAGTGATTTTGACGAACCACCCAACAAACACTGAGAATATGTCTTGAAATCCTAACTGTGATTTACAGGGGAGAGGCTCACTCTGGGGTCCCGCTGAACTCCACCATGAAATGATGAAGTGCAGTATTCCCACCTCACCAAAGCAGAGGCACTGGGCAGCAGGGATGTGGCCTGGCTTGCAGGATTTGCAGGGCTGCAGAATAAGCAGGCAGTTGGGAACTGGACTGAGCACACCTGAGATTATCCAGCATCTGCATAATAAAGATCCAAAAGCTTGCAGACAGGCTTGGCAGCATGGGGTTGTCAGAAGAGGATCTCTTGTAAACAGCAGTACCAATGCTCTGTAGACATGGGTATGATTAGACAAGAGCTTCTCTTCCTAATTACTTGACTTTTTTCTATTTTTTCTCATAAGTTCAAATTAGGGCCAGGCAACCAGTGTTTTTCCTTTTCCTGTAGCTTCCCTTGAAAATGCTTTTAATCAAGGGACAGAAAAAGCTTTGATAAGGTTGTAACCAGATCTTTTCCAAAATATGCCTTTAAACAGAGGAATTTGCAAGTTACTAAACACTGCTAAGGCTCCTTTGCATCACCTCTTTGGAAGTGGGAAGGTACTAACTACAGGGAAAACAGAATTACATTCAACACATTCCAAGAGGTCATCTCTGCTCCAGTCTTTCCATGAGCATCTTTCAGTAAAATCATCATATTTTCTGTTTGGAAAAAGTCATTAACATGTAATACAGGATTGATCAGAGGAAGCCAAGCTGGGGACCAGGATTTGCACTGTGGCACTTGACAGTGAGATGGGATCCCACTCCACATGTGCCATGGAAGCAGGCAATATGGTCATTTGTGTGTGGGTTGTTGTATCTGCATCTGCTTTCCAAAAGAGAAAATAAAACCCTGTGGCAGAATCCCTGAATGGGGTAAAAATACCCTACACAGCCCTAGGTCTGCTGCTGAAGGGAGTGCTGACCCCTTGGACAGAGATTAAGTGAGCAGGGCCCAAGGGAACAGAGCAACCAACACAATTTTGGACCATTCCTTCTTATGAATAACTCAGGAGTCACTCTCTATGTCTATCTCACAATCTCACATCCCAGGCTTGACATATAGCTGCTAATTTTCAGCTGACTGACTTCATTAGAAACTCCACCAAGTTGGTTTTTGTTTGTTTGTTTGTTTTTTCTGTGCATGAGAAATCAATCTGTGCAGTGGCAGGTAAGTACTGGCAATGCAGAGAAATAAGTCAAAGATAAATGTGCATAACAGAGGACAAAAAACAAAAGACAAACAACAAACCCACATCCCAGAACCCCACCACAACACTTTGCAAATGGCTTGGAAATAAAAATACACAAAACATACTAGCTAATGCTGATCACGTAAGGAGCGGAGCACAGGCTTGCCCTGCTGCAAACACATCACTCACTCTGCAGGCAAAGGAGATCCTCAGAAGAGAGAACTGGGTCAGTAGAACTGGAGTCCAGGCTTGTCACTTCAGCAATTTAAACACAAGTTAGTGTTAAAACCCCAGCCAGGCTCTGACTCAAGGAATGTGAACAGATGCCATACTGAGAGAAATCACAGACAAACCCATTTTGGCTGAGTTTATTTACTCCTTTTTTTTTTTTTTTTCCCAGTCTTACCTTATCTGAATTTCCCCAGAGTTTGATGCAAAAATTCAAGAGAACAACCCAGTTCCAGTATGTGTCACAGAAACTAAGCTTCTCCTCATGAATATTTATAGGCTGTAAATTATAGTCATTGGCATTGTTCACTTCATGCCAAAAAAAAGCAAGTGTCACGTTCCTTTCACTTAATTTACTTGATATTTCTGTTGATAGGTCTACCTGGCTTTGAAAGCAAACAGGATCTGGCTTCCACAGGTATATGATTTCAGGAATACTATATTGACAGAACTTATTATCATAGTTCTAGCCTAGAAAGATTCAAGCTGAATACAAAGGAGATAGGATAGCACAACCTGGAACTGCCTTTCACTATAATTAAAAGTGCCCAATAATGTTTATGATCCTTTCCCCTTAGCAGCTGCTGCCAGGTTTAATGCTAATAAAAAAGCACATTTTGGAACAATGCTATTTTATTGCAATCCTCTTCATATCCCCAACCTTCACAGGAAGCTGTTTAGTGGACTGAGAAAGGACAAATTGGTGTAAGTCAAAGAACCAACTGCCATATAAGAGAAAGGGAGTACTCAGTCCCTCAAGTATGAGAGTGAAGGTCAAGAAACTTATGAGCTAACCCCAGAAAAATGCAAGACATAAAATTCACTCCTGAATATTGATGACATTCGCATCTACATCACAGGACTATGGTTTGATGACACCTCACTCACCAGGCTGGTTTTTTGTGTTTTTTTTTTTTTTTTTTAATTACTTCATGAATGATTTCATCTGAAACCATTTTACACCTTTGCTGTGCCAACTTCTAAAGGAAATCAGAGTGGAGTCCCTGGAGAGCACTCATCTCCTTGAGACTTCCAACGCTGCTTTGTCACAGAGAAATCAGAAATACACAGAGTATTTTGTGGCTTGAGGCATTTGGTATTTTCATTTCTGGGATGAGAGATTTATGCAAATTCGTACACAGTAACAAAGAACTTTGAAGCTTGTAAGATGTCCTTTCACAGCCCAAGGGTTGATGGGAATTTAACATTTCCATTCAGCAGCTTTCCCTTTCCTGTAGAAAGCATAACCTTCTAGCCTCCAAATTTTCATTTTGTGAAATTACTATTAAAATCACATCCTTAAATAATAATAAAGGCCCTTGTTACATCCCTGTTGGTGCTGTTGGTTTAAACCACAGTTTCTCTCAGGCTAAACTCCTGAGCAGAGAGCTCAGCACGCAGGGCTGTTACCTGAGGGGCGTTTCTTTTGGCCCTCTCTGACTTTGTCCTTCATAGAAAATGAGATTTGCAGAGGAGGAAATTAGACAGCTGTCTCCAACTGAATTGCAATGAGATTTGAGAACCAATTTCCCACAAACCTGAAAAGCTGTAGTCAGGATTGTGCCCTGGCACGCAGGTAAATGAGAAATGCTATTCTGGCTGCTTCCTGCTACCCAGTGCTGTGCAGATGTGTTGGTTTGCTACTGTCTCACAGCTCTCTCCTCACCTTGAAAGGCGAAACCATTTCATTTTTGGGTTTGTTTTGGGATGGTTTTTTCCCCCCAAATTTATTTTAAGCTGAAATGACAAACCTCTTCATGGTTAAAATTGGCTTTGGGCAATTGGTTACTGAATTAAGCTGCTTTTCTTTAGCCTATTTCTAATCTGTAAAGCCTTTCTTCTACCTCATTTACCTCTTCCCTTTCAAGCAGCATTCAGATTTATACATTTTGCCCTATTTTGTCCTTTTTTATCCCCTTTGTAATGGCTAATATTTGCAATAGTACTGTAGTACTATTAGTAGTACAATCACCTAGGAAACATTTCTCCAGACAGAAAAATGGTTCTGTACACTTATGTGAATATTCAATTTATGTGAAGACAGAGAGCTAAAAATCTGATAATGCTGGAGTGGAGAAGGAGCCTTTAGCACACCAGTTGGTCCTGAGAGAGCCTGTTCCACCAAGCCATACTTGTGCTGTAAATTATGGATAATCAGGAAGAGCAGAAGTGGGTGGAACTTGTTGGAGGGATGCACAATAACCATCTTTCAGTCTCAGAGACCATCTCCAGCAGGGCACATTGGATATCAGTAAGGTGGTCAATGAATCTCCTTCCTTTACAGATGGAACCCAAACTGTTAATTCCACTCAGGAGCCAGTCTTAGTCTTTGCAAGATTTCCTTTTTTAAATTTAGCCAAATTGAACAAAATGCAAACACTTCAAGAGATTTAACTGTGAACTCAATTTCTAAAAAAAGAGTGTTTTCAGATCATGCTGTACTATTACCATGTTAAGTGTCTTTCTGTATTCTGTTAAGAAAAGCCCCAAATCTCTCAATATCTATTAGAAGAACGATCTTGTTCGCAGTGCCTGGAGAAGCAGGAGGCAATTACAAAACAGACAGAATTGCTGGAGGAAGATAAGGAAAATCATTATGTCACACAACCTTGAATTACATTGATTGCATACTGAAAACTACAGTCCTACCTCTTGTGAGGTCAATGCTAATGCTGCCATCAACTGCACTTGGGAAAAGTTTTGCACAAAGGTTTACTTATTTGACACCTGGGTCATTCTAAAGCATTTGTTAACATGACAGTAGTTATTAATGAGGTTTCTAATTAAGGTTTCAATGGTCTCTGTATAATCCTTTCTAATTTACAAGAGTGCAGGAGAAATTCACTTGAAATTAAGATTTCCCTCCCCCCAAATTACAGTTGGGGTAGGGAAGGGAGAAATATTTTTGTATCTATTCATGCATTATACCTTTGCTTTGAAATTTGGAAGGTGCATAAAAATTTCAAGGCAAAAGCATGGAAATGGCAAAGTCAAAGGTTAATTAGACCCTTTTCTCCTTTCCTCTTCTGCAAATGTCTTCATACCTCTCCTGTCTCACTTTTTGGAGGACATTTCGCAGTTAGCAATACTTAAATTTTCTGCCTTTTTTTTTTTTTTAAAGACAAAGACATGAGAAAGAAGAGAGAGGCCAAAACCAGGGAACTGAAAACATAAGACTGTAGTTCTACTACTGCTGGAAAAGAAAAACAGATTTACTTGTTTTTCTTCTACACACTATGAAAGACCCATGCATGAACATAATGCTCTCACTGACCCTGACAGCACTCCCTATCTAGTGGTTACAGCAGGAAGAAGCAGAGGATTTTACCGTGGACACAAAATACAGATTCACCCCAAGAAAGTGCCTCTGGGAAAGAATTGCAACACGTGGAGCTGGCTCTGCCTTCAGTGGCATCTTTAGTGTGGATAAGCACTGCGATTTTGCCTCCAGAATTAACAATTTGGCAGCTCCTTACGTAGAAAATTTAGTTAGGAATAAAGAATTTGCCATATGTTGATTCTTTCAGGCAAGTGAAAATGAGTCAGCTGCAATAAGAAGAGCTGGTGTCTCCTAAATTATTCCTTCTTTGGAGGGGTCCTAAGTGAAATTTGGCTCTCAGGTTGGGAAGGATGTACAAATAACTGAACACAAAACTCATGTTCATCTTCCAGGTAGTCTCCAGATAACCCAGCAGTAATTTCCCTTCACTATCAGGTAAATAATAGACTCCCAGGGGGATGGAACTTATATGCAACTTGTCATGTAAGTGGAGATAATTAATTACACTCTTATTTACAGTTTGTCTGATAAAAGCATTAAATGGCAAGTAACTAGAAGAATTCCAAGGTGCTGAAATGTTTGCTCTCACCCACTCAACATGTAAACACAAGGGGAACAAAATTAATTTGGCACTGACTTACAGGATGATCCCTCACAGTAATGGGGCTTGGGTTTTGCAAAACAGGAATCACAGAAGCCTCTTCTGAAGCTGAAATCAAATTTTGTTGGTGCTCCACAGAGCAATAAAGTGCTTTAAATACATCAGCAGCCTTAAAAGTCATGAAACTCCAATTATCTACTCTGACATCTTATGTACTCCCATGCATTATTCAGATTACAATCTGAGTTATGTCCTTGATTTTTCTTAATTTTTTTCAATTCAGAAAGTGTTACTGGTCCAAAGCTATGCTTGTATTTACAAACCTCAGCACATACATCTAGTGGAAATCAGGAGATTAAACATTAACTTGTCAGCTAACTACAAATCTTTTCTGACTTCTTTCTGAAGAGAGGAAAGAACTTTAAGGGGAAGTAGAAAAAAAAAAAGAAAAAAGTAAAAAAGAAGGGGTATAAACTGGGCATAAACCAGTTATAATATACCTGTCATGTTCACTTGCACCCTGCTTAAAATTTTGTTCTGGTAGAGCCAGAACATCTGTCACAAGCCTCTTAATACCCCTCTGACAAGGTGAAGATGGAGTCACATTAAGACCTCTGCATGTGCCAGTGAAACGTGTAAGCTGTTCTCACCCTCAGCAAAAATGAGGGCCTAAGATTTCAAATTGCAGTCATAAAAGTGAAATAAAAAGCAGAGAGGCAGAGAAAGAAAGAAAGAAAGAAAGAGAAGGAAGCTGTTTTTATTGGAGCCATGAAAAAGTAATTCCCCAGGATTAGCATATTTTTATATCCTTTGCATATTCTTTTCTGAATTAATTTCGCTGCGTTTTGATAATGATCTTAGCGAGTGAAAACAAGGTGATGCCAAAAAAGTTGTGCTAATAGGAATAAATGGCTCCAAGGTAGTGGAAAGGGATATACAGCCTCTTTTACAGATTCCTGCTTAATCCAGCTCCAAGGGAGCTAAACTAGGGAGCAAATGTTGTTGCCTTCTTGTGGCAGCAGATAAACCTGGCTGTGAGGCTCATCCCTAAAAACCAAGGGGGCTGCAAGAGGAGAGCAGCCCCAGCAGAGGCACTGTGAGAAGGTCAGAGGAAATTTTTCACCCACATCTGCTAGGGAAAAGCCCAGATTTCACTGGTCCAAATAAACCAAATTAAAGCTGTGTCTGCACAGAGGTGTGATGATGGTCCGAGGCAGAGGCATCATGCAGGAGGGAAATTCTGCTTTTCCACAGAAAAGAGACTTTAGTCTCAGTTACCCACTTCTTGATTTTTTTTTTTTTTATGCTAACAAAGAGAAGAGCAACATAAGTGAGAAGGATTCCCATGGGCTAAATTATGATCAAGCTCAACTGAGTGACAGCTCTAGAAATCATAACCATCTGTGAGGTGTGTGTGGTACAGCAAACTCCCCTCCCATAAACCCAGCCAGAAAAGCTACTTACACTTCTGTGTAAAGCTACTTACACTTTTGTGTAAAGCAGGGGAGATTGGCAGCTAAAATGGAAATATTCACACGGGTATTAACTATTATCATGTACTGCTGGTATTGTTCAGATTTGCAAAGAAAAAAAAGAAACACTCCTAGCCACCCAGTTTATTCAAGAAATATTTGTTTAAAATCATATTACCTTAAGATTTAGCTATTACTTTAAGAAATTCCCCAGTTTATGGGTTTTGATGTATGCCTAACTATAAATGTGTGAGCTTTTTTCCCTACTCATACTATTTTATGTATAAGTCTTACATCACTTCATGAATCATAGAAATACATACAGTAAGAACAACTTGAAATAAAAGCAATGTATTATCCTGATTTGAAAAGGAATAGGACACCTGAACCAAAAATCTAGATTATAAAAGTACCTGTGATAAAAAGCGAGAGAAGAAACAAAAAATCTGAGCCACCCTCAAAAACCAAAGCAAGCAAACAATCCTAACCACACATTTCATCCACCAGCACAATCTGCTGACCCACTTCTCTGAAACTCAGGCACCAGAACTGGGTTGTATCCAGGAGGATTTCTGCAAACCTCATCTCCAGCCTTGCTTGTTTCAAAGAGCTGTCACGTCCATATCACACTACACTTCAAAGACAAATTTCAGCCTTTCAGAGGTGCATACCAATTTGTTTTTTTGTCAAACATTAGTAACAATAACAAAGAGAATAGGAAAAATATTATGGAGCCTGATGTGAACACAAATATTTTAGGAATATTACATTTAAAGAATGCACAATAAACATGACAAAAAAGAAAAAAACCAAAACAATAAAAAATACATTCAAGTAACCAAAGAGATCTCCAAAACCCCACCTTTTATGTCTGTTTAAATGAGCAACCACAACACTGTGTTAGACCATCAGAATCAAGTAAAGTTATCCAAACTAGTAAATGGAACCCGGCAAAGTCTACAAAGTGAAACAATGTGGGTTCACTGCAAGAAGCATCCAGGTAGACACATCAAAGAAAAAGAAAGCACTTTAAGGCTGATTTTACTTCTGGTGTTAATATTTCAGCTTGTGGGGAAGATGCAAATGAATCTCGTACAAGTTCAAATAATTTTTAATAAGCAATTAAGTGTAAAATGAAACAATGCTCTTGTTTCTCCTTGAGCTTAACAGGAGATCTCTGTGCCACTTCCTGCAGCACTTTTCATGGATTGGATAACACAAATTAAGGGATTTCCAAGAGATATAACCAAGTGCTTGCCAAAATCAGTGACATTTTCTACCTAGTATGGAGGTTAACGCAACAAGTAGGAGCCTACAAACAGAAAAGCAATAACCAACACAAACAATTTGGAAAACCTCAGTAGTCTCAGGAGGCCCAAAGGCTGGAGGCTGGTGGAATAAATCACCTCATTAGGTAAGGTAATTATGGACTGCACTCCAAGCCTTATGAATTTATCTGTGACACTGAGGCTCCAACACAGGTGATATTTCCTGTAGTCAGAGCTGAATAATCACATGGCTTTGTATGTGCCCTAAAAGCCAAACTTGATCTCCAAAACAGCAAGTGGAAGGTCTCTCATAAATATTTCTTTATTTCATTCATGCTTTCTTGGCTTAGCCTCTACCAAGACAAAGGGAAAGAGGACTGACTAGGTTTCAGGCTACTTTCATCACTAAGACTTCAGGGTGAAATCCTAACTCTGTGACGGCAGCTGAAATCAATTGTGGACTTAAAACATAGGATTGATACTTTAATATTCACCTCCCATTAATGGTCTTCTAAATCTCTCTCAGAGCTTTGAAAACTGCAGTCTGAATTACTTCATTCAAAACTGCTGAAATTACCCAGAAACTTTCATGAACAAGAGATACTTGTCTGATTTTCACACCATAATTCCTCTGATTTTTACAGCATAAAATCGTACACAGCCCAAAATATTAAGATATATGAACTTCAGTTATAGCATCCAAAGAGCCTAATGGAAGTTTCAAAACTATAGTGGAACCAGAGGCCCAGCAGGTTTCACTGTGATGCCTAATAATTATTAGAAGTACTGAGTGTAATATCTGTGAAAGTTTAAAGTTGTCAGTTCTCATCATGATTTTTTGAAGCACAAAACCCCACAAAGGATCTTGCCATGCACTGCTAGAAAGACTGTATCCCTCACTTTTCCATATAATTTAGAAACAACTTTTAAATGAAATTTCATTTGAATATTAGTATTCAAGGATGCCAGGTGATTCTCAATGCTACATTTTGTTTGGTATCTGTTGTCTCCAAATCTCTCTGCCTTTGCTGTCACACAGACAAGAAAAACCATCACAAGACAACCCAAGCCATGAAGGAAGAGACTCCTGGGCATAGGGGCTGGCTGCTGCCAGAAAACCTGGAGTTTCCTCACTGGATTTCTTTCATCCTCAGCTGAAACTCTCCAAAATTGGGGCACCTGGTCTGAGCAAGTTGGAATCTTGTCTGGATGGAGATGACTGAGTGTGGAGGTTAAGTTATCACACCTTAGCAGCAATATGGAGCACCTGGGATGTATAATCTGAGTATACAGCAAAACACACAGCTCCTGCCCAGGCTATACCCATCTTTTTAATGGGTGCTGTGAGGTAAATCTCATCCCAGACACAGCTGCAATGGCCAAGCCCCAGAAGCAGTTTGGGGGGAAGCCCCTGGTGCCAGCGTGGGCTGGTTATCCACGGCTCCAGGCTCTCCTGCTGGAAATGCAGCTGCACTCCCCTGCCAAGCCCTGTCCCTTGGCTCTGCCTCACAGCCTGGTCCTGCTGCTCTGCCCCCTGCAAGTGGTGCCACTCACTTGAACAGGATTTAACAGGGAGTTTGGCCCCGTGCCTGCTGGCTCTGGAGCCTTGGAAACAGGCTGCAAACTCAGCAGCTGGAGCCCCACATCCCCACAGCTCTGCTGCTGCCTGACCTGACTACATTAAAAGCAGTTTATGCACAAGTACCTGAGATGGAATCACTGCACTGCAGACCCATCCGAAGGGCTGGTGAGCTCCTGCTGCCAGCACAGGGGAGCAGCCCAGATGTCCCTCCCTTCCTGAGTGTCCTGTCCATTGTGTCAGGAGGGCTCTGGGTCCCACTGATGCTGCTGGGCTTAACTCTGCACTGACACCACTTCTGCAGGGCAGGATTCCACAGAGCACGGTGAGGAAGCTGCTCAGCCAGGCAAAGCCTGATCTGAATCTGCTGATGATGCCTAGCAGTTTCCTCTTCAAATAAAAAACTGGAAATGAATCCAGAGGAGTTTAGATCTGTAGGCGTGTCTCTTGGACTCCACATGTAAGAGACCAGTTTATTCTTTTTTTCTCTCACTTTGCATGATCAGAATGGATTAAACAATGCAAAAAGTGTTATCCTGAGGGAGTTAGGCTGGTCACTAACTCGGAGGACTACCCAAGCAAGGAAGGGTTATTTCACCTAATTAAGACAGAACACGGTATTTTAACACAGAGCATTTGCATTAAAACAGACAATCCAGAATTCCAAATACTGTTGAGTCTGAAATTATGATTGTTAATCTCTCCTCACATAACAATGTTCTACTGACAGACATTGTAAGTCACTTCCTTTTGCTTGCATTAGATGAACCCATCACTCAACGTGCTCAATTATAAATCTGAATACAATTTAGAAGGTGAATTTTCTTTAGTTTTATTAAGGGCAGAAGGGCAATGCTGATGATGTAATACCAATGCTAATGCACTACTTATAACTGAAATTTAGTCTGTATTCAGTAAATTGCTCGTTCCTGTGATCAGAACAGGCAGCAATTTGCTCTCCTGGATCTTATTCCCTTTCCTGTAAGCGCATTAGCTGTGTCATGGGCAGCAGAATACCCAGCTGTAAGCTGTCTGAAAGGAACATGCTAATCTATAATTAAAAAACCACAACAACATAGAAAGTAAACTCAGAATATTCATTGCATAATCTTGACAGGTTTACAACCTGCAGGTTTACAAACTACAATTAAACACAGATATTAAATCATTAAATTATAAAATACTGCATCATTAATTTTCATTTTCCTTTGGAAATGAGATAGATATGAGCAGATATGTGAACACCAGTGCAAATACTCTCTACTCCTCAGTTTTTTTAGGGGCCAGGATTAAGTTACTCTTTGTCCCATGCTAATCTGCAGAGATGCTTCCACTTCAGCAGAAACTCCTATCTGTCTTTATTGAAGTAAAACATAAAAATAACCACCTGCAGTGCAGAACTGCAGTTTACCAAAACAAATTTCAGCTAATTCCTTTTCCAGGCTTCCAGTTCAGGTCACATCATCTGCTTAATAATGGGAAATACTTTGAATGTACTTCAGCTCCAGACTCTGTTTCAAGTGACAGCTGAGAACAGTCTTACTTAATGACAAATCTAGAGAAGGCAACTGAATTCCTACACTTAAAAGTGATTTTGGCCATTCCTTACTGTCTGTCCTTGTCTCCCATTAGCAAAGATGATTCAGGAAATGTGTCACAGGACAGGAAAGCAGCAGTCCCAGCATCCTTTCTTCACTAATTTCTAGGCTCCTGCCTTGCTGCTCCACCTCTGATCACGTTAGTGTGACATTAAGGAAACCAAACTGCTGGGTTTGTATAGAAACACACAGGCAGATGTCTCTGTAGGCATTTGCAATTCTTCCTAACACGTTCAGAAGCAAAAAGGCAACACTTTTCTCTTAGCTCTAAGTTATTCTGCAAGTACACAGCAATTTCAGCACTCTCAGCAGGTTGGCCCTGTGGTTTAGTAGCTCCTATGAGCAGTCTCCACCATGAGATATAAAAGAAAAGCCTTATAAAATATGGGTTTGGCCCTGCTACTCTAGCTAAGCCAACAGTTAGCTTGTAGCTCCCCATGTGAAAAATCATAAGAATGAAAGCAGTTAGCACAACAAACTATTCTGATAAGAGAACCACTTGTACCTGTAAAAACCAAGAAATCTGTACCATGGGAATCAGTGAATAAAATATGTAAACTACCCTGGAATAGAAAGGTTTAAGGGATGCGTAAAATGCCATTTACTAAATGAGCTGAATAGCAAGAAAGTTATGGACCAATAAGACTTACATACAAGGTCTTGAAAACTGTGTAATAGGGGGTTGTAACAATCAATATTGGCTTTTTCTGCATGAAGAAACTGAGTCTCATCTGCTTCTCCTGCAACACCAACCTGCTCTGGCTATCAGACATCCAGAAACTGAGAAATTTGCTTTTACAAACAGTGAGTGGTGTTCTAGCAAAAACTGTAAGAACTCAAAAACAGTGATATTCACAAGCAAGGTCATTTACCTTTCAGGGAAAGCATCCCAGCCTGCTAATAATGAGATTAAATTCCTCTGTGTCATGTGGGAGCCCCACAATTGTTAGTAATGGTGGGTTTAGAACTTAGGGAAGGCCTTGGTATAAATCACATAACCACAGCAATAGTCCTAGAAAATCTATTTTATGGGCCATCAACCTGTCCTGGTGTAGAGTATTTATCTCCCAGAAAGCTTAGCGTATGATAAATTGAAGAAACATACATAATTCAGACAGACAAAAGTACCCAAACAAACTTGCATGAAATGCTTCACGTGAAAAGGTAAAGGCAGTGGGGGAAGAGTAGAAATCAATTTTTGGGTCTTCACAAAGGCTCAGAGCTCCCAGTCTTCTAAGATTATAGCACAATATTTTCAAGACAATCGACCACATATTTCTAAGGAAGTAAGAGTTTTTGATTTGGGGGGGAGGAGGGGGGTGGAAGACGTTCATTAATAGATCTATTTCTATTTTAGAGTAGAGGATATCAAGCTGTGTGTTGCTTCTGTGCTGGTATCCCAGAGCCAGCTGGTGGTGGTGCACAGCCAACACCAAGAGGTCATGGAGATTCCTGCTAAGGGACACCCAAAATCTGCCTGCACACAGTCCTGGCACCCAGCTCTGTGCCCCTGCCCCAGCCAGGCTGCTGGACCTCCAGAGGTCCCTTCCAAGCCCAGCCCTGTTGTGATTCTGTGACCTGTAACCAGGACAAGGATCTGGATCCCAGCACAGCTACAGCCAGCTGAGCTGAAAGCCACAGGGACTGATGCTGGCTTTGGTTAGGTTTGGAAAAAAACAGTGTAACAACACTGCTTTAGATGAAGCTCATTTGAATTCACAGTGTAGGTGACAAAGCTCAGTAATTGGCCTTTTTTTTCCGTGAGAAATATGATCTCTATTTGAATAACAGCTATCTTCACTAAAATAGTCTTTTCATGTAATCACAGTCTTTTTGTGACTATTTAGCATTCCTCTGGAAGTTAACTGTGGAGCTCAATGACTGCAAATGGTGTGTGCAGAGGAGCCTTTGCTCTGATTGTTGCAAAACGCAATCCCAAAATGTTTACTGGAGAAATACGAAGCTAAAAAGCAAAATACTCGAGAAATGAGGTTACAGTGTGGGTGAGGAGGGTGTGTGAGAGGCTGGGTGTGAGCCAGAGGGACTGAGCAGGGTTAAGTGCAGATGGAGAAGATTCAGGGATGACAAGTGAAGCAGAAAGGGAAGAAGTGGGCTGGAGAGGAAAGAGGCCAAGGAAACAATAGCAAGGGACAAACATTGGAGAGGATAAATGTGAAAAATGGGATGGTATTTCATTCTTGGAAAAATAGAGATCTCAGAAATTGCAACTATTTGCAGGTAAATTCAAATGGTTGCTAGTTGTTGAATTTTCCTTGAATGACTGCCCCTGCCTCCTTTTTTCTTTAGAGAGGGCTAAAAGCTTAGGACTGAAGTGCCCCTTCTGGAGAAAATAAATATTTGCTGGGAAGCTTCTTAGGCTTTTCTTTCACAGCAAAAACTATAAAAATAATGTTTGTCAGTCAATGCACCTATTATTTTGCTTTTAAAACCTTCTGAATACCCAATCTCTACAGTATTTTTTGCACACGATTAATAAAGAAAACATCCACACACTGCCCTTTAAAAAAAAAAAAAAAAAATCTAGTATTTAAGTCCTGAGGGAAAAGAGGAGGAAAAGATGAATCTTTTCACTTTCCTAGAAATTTCTTTTAACCATCCAACAACATGCTGCCTCAGAGATGTTCCTCCTCTCTCCCTCAAGGACCGTTTCACAAACTGGAAACCAGATTAGCCTACAGTTTATCCATGGATAAACAGAGACTTCTTCAGCACTGTCACAAACCTGGGCTTTATTATTTTAAATAAAAACCCATATTTGTTTTATTATTTTAAATAAAAACCCATTTTGCTTCCTTCACAGTCAGAATAGCAATATTTAAACTTATGAATTAGTACTGGTCAGGAGACACAGACATTCAAAGTGTGTCTTTATCTTGCCTCTCAAACAGAATGATTTATAGATTGATGTGACTGGTTGCTTTGACACAGTTCCTTTAGCCATAACATCTTTCTGTTCCTCTAATAGCTGAGATTTAGCATTTCAGGCTGTGTACATATGTTGGATAAGAACATAATCCTCAGCTCTGGGCATAGGAGCTCATGGTAAGAGGATGGCTCTGCATACAAATTGAGAGTGCTGAGAAGCAGAAAAAGAGAAATACACTAAACCCTAATATGCATATTATGAAGGCCTTCTGGCATCAGAAGAAATCATCAGTTATTTAGCTTGACATCTTTAGAAACAGAGGGACTAGAGAGAAAAAAAAAAAAAGAGAGAGAGAAAGAGAGAAAAAAAATTGCTATGACCTTTAGTCCGACACTCCAAGTGAGGACTCTGGATAAATTCGCACAGAGAAGGAATATGCAAAGAGGAAAAGAGATAAACATGACTGGACCATTTCTGCAGAGAAAAATCCCAGTGCTCCCACTTCACTGCCATTTCTGACAGCACAGAGATGGGTTTATCAGGGGGCAGAAGGGGACACTCCTCTCCCCCTCTCTTAGCACAGCATGTGCATCCCTGGGTGCAGGATCTCTGCAGCCCATCTGCTCCCTCTCACGCAGGCTGGGCTCAGCTCCTCGTGCAGAAAGACATTCCATCATCACTGCAAGAATTCACACTGGGCATCCTGCAACTCCCAGCCACCCCTCACACAGCACTGAAGGGTGGAGTGGTCTGGACCAAAACAGAAAGGATCCACCCCAGGCATCCTCTGGCACCTCTAGACTTTGTCCTTTAAACTTGCAAAAGACCAGAAAAAACCACCCAACCTGCTGGGGGAAAGCAGAAGTGTGTATGAAGCTCCTGTACCCACAACTGTCAGAAATTCCTGTGTTAATAATCTATAAGCCTTTCAAATTATTAATACCAACTGAAATAATGCATTTAAATAGTGCAGGAGAGCTGATCCAGGGGAGGGTACAGAGCTCAGCATAGCTAAGCCTGGCTTTGAAAAAGAGCTGGGGTTAGAGGACCAAACTTTTTGAAAGCCCAGTCTGAGCACAGCTGATGTGCCCTAGGCTGTGCAGGACATCTCAAAATTCTGCCTATCCATTTATTTTCTGTTAAATATACATATACATAGACATATAATCCAGAGGTTTTTTCCTTTTTCTCTGTATCCTCACCTGCTTCTGTGTAAGCTCTGCTCTCCAAGACATCCTCACACTCTCTGCTGACACCTCTTAGTTCACATATGGTAAACACACTCTGCAGAATACTCTTTCTTTCCAAAATGAATTAAATTTGGCCTCCTAGAGTCTCCAGGGGATAAGCACCACTTTGTTGCTTTAACTGGTGAAATGAAGAGATTTTTTTTTTATGGTTTTGAGAACTGCAAGATAGTCTTTGGTCTTATTCACTGGAAGATCTGACTCTACAAAGATACAAGAATAAGGCCTTTTTAGGGTGATATTGCTTGAAAAAAATCAGGATTCAGGGAAGAGGACTGGAAGATATAAGGGCCATAGGACAACCACCATCTTAGGGACTCTTTAAACTTGGGGAGGTTTTTTGTTTGGGTTTTTGTGGGGGTTTGGGTATTTTTTTTTGTTTGTTTTATTTTGGGGTGGGAAAGGGAGAAGAGGGAAGATTGTTTTTTTTTAATTCTGCATCCTGTAGTTAAAAAACAGAAATCTATATTCTAGCATGGACAAGTAAACATTTAAAAGTATGTGCTAACATAACTTCAAGGCAAAAAAATCTGTAAATTAAAAAAAAAAAAAAAAAAAATTCCTGAACTCATCCTCCCCTCCAGCATTATAAATCATTAGGAATAAAATCCTAGTACAATGCAGAGTCAGACAAGAGAAGCTGTAATCACAGCCCAAACTGCTCCTCTGGAGCTCATTAAGTGCATTGAGTCCCTGTAACCTTCTATTGATTTTAGGAGCAGTGCTTCAGTTATCAATACAAAAAGCATAAGAGAAATTTTCAGAAAAGATTCCACTTATTCCCCTGACACATGTATTTCACCACCTTGATGTATACAAATTTTGGTACCTGGGTGCAGTGAGGACAGATTCCTCTGCTCCAGCACTAAGCCTGCCAGGACAGAGGCCAGTCCTACAGCAAGAGCCTTCAATTCATACTGCTCCCAGGTATCCCCTCAGTGAGGTTTTAATGGTTTTCTGCATGCCTAAGACCTAAGCTTGTAAAATATTTGAAGTCATAGTTCTCCTCCCAGAAATGTAACTCAGAAGAGGAGGGGAAAAAAAATGGAGTGGAAAAGAAAAAAGGGAAAAAAGAAATCAAAAAACCTCCTCGAGAATTCTGAACCTGTAAATTGAATGTGCAGTGATGGCAGACACCTGCCTGACTCTGCAGAAAGCTTAAGTGATAATTAAGGTACATTCTAACACTGGCAGCTCTGAGAATTTTATCCTTGATATAATATTGAAAGCTCAAGCTTCAAGGCACTGATAAATGCAAGAAAACAAGCAGAGTTCAGCATAAAGCTTATGACTGTAACCCAGAGTTTGAAATTCTACAAAGTAAGATAGCCCAAATTACTTTAAAGTGAATTTGCAAAGCAAAAGAACAGTCAGGTTAATAAAAATTTCATACTTTTTTTGTGTGGCAATCCATGATCTTTAAAAGGACTTAATTGGCTGTCACTCCTCTCTTGCAGGGTCCTAGGAAGCTGCCCAGAGGGGCAGGGGAATCTCCATCCTCACAATGTTCAGAAATCATCCTGACACAGCCCTGAGCCCCTGACCCACCTGGCCTCACACCAAATGCTCTCCTGACATCCCTTCCAGCCTAAATTACTGCACAGCCCTAAACTGTTCCACATGCCCCTGCCCCTCTGAGGTGCACAGAGCCCCTCCTGCACACCCTCCTTGCCCTTCTGATGACAGCCAGGGGACAGTCCTGGAGCTCCTGCTTTCCTTACACCCCCACTGCAATCTCCTGCCTCCCCCTTTCCCCACGAGCTGCAGTTGCCCTCTACACCTCTCCAGCCATGCAGTGAAGTGAGAAACACCAGCCTTACTGCCAGATAAATGCAGCCAGAAGGATGAGCAAGTAGGTACCTGTGATTGCCCAGTAGGTCTCATGTGCTTTAATCATATAACCAGCACTTGTAATGGAAATAAATCCCTCCCTCCAGGGAGGGGAGAAAGAAATAAAAAAAATGTTTCAGATAAAAATGGAAATACTCTGATCAGTAGATGACTTTCACTCGCAGTACATATTGGCAACAAGCAGCTGATCCAATACAATCATTACTAGATATTATTACTAAAAGCCAATCTCCAAACAGGACACATCTGATTAAAGATTAGTTACTGAATGCAGAAGAGATGCAAAAATAACCTGGTGCATAACTGGATCAGACAAAGCTGGCTAGATATGCTCTGGCACACTCCAAAATGCTTCTGCTTCTTTTCCATTTTGTCTCCTAACCTCATAATGTCCACTAACATGTTTTATTTGTGCTTGAAATAATGTCACCTGCAACTGTTCTGGTCACACCAGTCCTGGTGAGGCCATGGGGAAGCTGCTGTGGCTCTGCTCCAAGCTGAACACTCACACAACAGACATTGCAGAATTTGCTTCCTCACCTGGACACTCACTGATCTCCTGACTTGGGCTGTCCATCACCTTGTGCCTACCAGGAAAAGCTGGTGTCTGATAGTTAGGCCGTGACTCAATTCATGTCCATACATGAACTTTTCTTATCTCAACCCACACTTGTTTTTCTGATTCTCCTCCCCATCCCACCAGTCAGGGTGACACTGGCTGCATGGCATTTGGTTGCCACAATACTTTGCAAAAACGAACCTTCAGAGTTCAATTCATTAATGACTAAATATTTTTTAAAAACCACCAAAACGTAAATATCATCTTTTTAAAGAATATTTAGAATATGGAGTAAATAATGATACAGATCCCATTTAAAGCTGTTGTGAAGCACTGTAGTCAAAGGGCCAAAACTATTTATTTTTCTGCTACTGTCAATACCTTTTGACAATGAAGCCCTCTAATTCTTAAGTTTTAAACAGAAATATGTCCATGCAGAAACAGACAGTGCTTAGTTAATCTCTACAATTACTCTGCATGTACATCTAAAAATGTACACGTACACTTTTCTTAATGGAAAGAATTCAAAGGGTTGGATTTCAGCATGAGTTCCTCCAAGCAAGAGCAGCTCTCCTACTCAATATATACCTTGAAATCACTGGCTGTGCATTCGCCCATTAGAGAAGAATTATTCCAGACACTGATCTTAAATTAATTACCAAATTCTGGTTCATTTCTAATAAGTATATTTTGAACTGTTATTTCCATCTGTATTATCACACCTGTGGCAGTGTGCTGGTCTCTAGTTAGCTGCAAAGGTGCGAGTGGAAGGGTCAAGGAAATAATAGCTGTGTTCCAATTGCACCTGGGCTGAGCAGGTGAGAGTTTATCTTCTGAAATTCTCAGATGGTCACTGGGTTTTGGTATCATGATTAAAGAAGCAGGGACCAGCCAGATTTTTCAGATCTGAATACAATTATCTGATACTGATGCAGAATTTGGTTCCCATACATCCACGTATCTGTGTTAATGCTGCAATGCCAGCAACAGGAGTTGTATGTTGAAATTTTCCTAAATCTGAACTCTTATTAAATATATTATTAAATATAAACTCTTAGCTGCTCAGAAACAAACAGAGGAAGAGAAGGAGGAGATGGATGGCTTTGTTTGGAGGAAAGCATCCCAGAGCAGAAGCACTCGAGTTCTTTCTGACGCTGCCTTCAGCTGTGGATAACAGCACCCCAACCCTTGCCAATAAAGCTAAACAAGAAGGTTGCTCAAGATTTATCTGATGGGGAGTTTCTTTAAGCTGTCAGGCTCTCAAATTCTAAAAACCAAACCCACCCTGAGGCCTCCAGTTTGTGCTGGTGGCACTGCAGCGAGCCCAAGGCCATTCCCCCATCCCTGCTGCACAGACTGCACAGCATCCCCCTGCTGACACTGCAGCTCGCTCCAAAGCCCATTTACAGCAACATTAAAACATCCAGTGGCTTCACTTGGACTTTGGAGCCGTTCCCAGAAGCACAGGAGACTCTCTGATAGCTCCTGAGAATGAGAGGAAAGCCCTCAGCTCTGGTTCAGCCATCAGGCATTGGTGCTGCTCGACAGCAGGTGAGATGGCAAAGTCCCTGTTCCCAGAGTGCCTCAGTTTCAGGGAAATGGTGCTGTCATTCTGTAGTTTTCATGATTTCCCCCAATGCTGCTAAAGGAAACCTGATGAGGCATCAAAGCCCATGGAGTCCTGAGTAAGTTTTCAAAAGGTTTAAAAATAAAAAAAGCCTTCTTGGTTTAACATGTTATTTTGCAATGCAACTGAGAAGCAATTTTATACCAGAGATCATTTTGAAATACACTTAGATATTCACTACATATTCATTTCTCTTTCAGAAAAAAATCATAATTTTTCTTGTATTTAATAACTGCTAGTTAATTATGTAAAATCCCATCCCATCTGCTTATTCCTTCACACAGCAAAATTAGAGGGCTTCATTCCATAGTCATTACTCACAGAGTGAGAGCAATTGATTTAATGGACTTCCCTGAAAAGAGATTACAGTATAGGATCCTCTGATATTGATTTTGTGACATCATCATCTTTTCCTCAGAAGCAGACACTGATGACTCAAGAAAATACCAGTACAAGATTAGTCAGGCAAGTTAGAGAAAGGAAGTTATTTTTAAAAACCCCAAACCTCCTAATTTACAGTAAGTTGACTACAATAAAATATTAGCTAAGTTCTCTGTTTCAAATAGAAGTTCTCTTTGAAAAAGAACAGTATCTGAGTGATGTTTCTCTTTTTCATCTCTTGCCCTGCTTACAGTCACTTTCATGAAACTATTGTGAGCTAGAACATTTTTTTGCAGGTTAATGGATTCTCTTTGAAAGGATTAAAGTCACATTGATTATTTCTGATGTTTTAAACTGCTGTAAATGTCCAGAAACTCTGAAGAACAGCATCCTGTAGGAATCAATAACGAATTAAAAAAAAAAAGGTAACAAACAGCAATCATAAAAACCCCTCTGCTCATCTCCTGGGGAAAACAATTGTGACTTCTGTTTGGAAGGTAAACCAGCCCTTGGAGAATACCAGCAACTGGCATATATGATAATAATTTCTAAGTTATCTAGAGCATCCTTATTTTGATGTGTCTATCTTCCAGACTCCAGGCAGAGTCTGCAGGTGTTTTGCATACAGAACAAAGCTAGGCACAGCAGTGCTAAGCAAATAATAAATAAATTCATTTCATTGCTCTTGGAAAATGTTCATTTTTTCCTTAAACCTGCCTTGCAGTACTTCAGGAAAACACTACTTAGCATGCTTTCCATGTGCTTTGTTTTTTTCTCCCCAATACTCTCTGCTGTTCCTCACCACATTTAATTGATGTTGGGGTTTTGGGTGTGAGTGGGTTTTTCCAGTGTTTTGTTGGCTTTTCTTCCCTTCCTCAAATTTAACATTTCTTTGCTGTTTGTAAGCAGAATGAAACAATTCCTTCTCATTTAATAGATCAATGAGGAGCAGAGATTTCCCACATTCAGATGACTTCCATATGAACAAATAGGAAATGATCCAGAATAGCTGTGGTGCAGATAAAAGACAAAAAAGCAAATTACACAAAGGGAATGAGACAATTGGGACTGTCTGCCTGCTCTGGGGGCTCCTCTCAGCATTGAAGAACAGCCCCTCCATGGCTGATTCTAGGGGATGTGGTGAGAAAATTATTGAAAGCCCTTAAACCTGAAGGAGTTGCTGAAAAGATTGATAAATTAATGACCCCAAAGTCTTGGCCTCCATGTGATATAGCTGGAAACCAGCACAACTGACCTGAGGACCTGCAGGTTTATAGCACACAAAGGAGCTACATTTGTTCAAACCCTTCTGACAAGACAAGAAGTCCCTTGTCTCAACAACTGAGAAAAGCACTGAGGCCAAATCATTTCAAAATCACTACTGTGTAGATTGTAATCAACCTTATCTGTTTTTACAGACAACATAGAAAGGAATTTAGGATTTTTATCCCCCAAGAGGTTCATATCTACCTCCTGTTAAATCTCAGGCCTGACATAGAACAATAGCTCAGAGTGGTTTTCTTCAGTTATCTGTGTTCAGCTCCTCTGAAGTGCTCAATGCTTGTGCTTAAATACCACGCTCACATTTTAAATATTATCTTTTCTGTTAAAATATCCCACATATTCTCTTCTCATGTCCATGCCACCACCTCAAGACCAGTATACTTAAAACTTCTCCTGGTAACTCTCTTCCCTGTTACTGTCAGCTGTGCCACCAACTTTCCCATCACCCACACTTACTGTAAAGCATTTCTTCCCTAAATCCATGCATTCACCAAGAAGGGAACCTGCAGAGCTTGCCACACTCATTCCAGCACAGCCCTGATGCAAAGTGCTATATTTATGGCAAGCCAGACACGATGCATATCATTTTATTTCTGGAAGTCCCTCTAAAAGCCACCATAATTTCCCAGCACAAGAGTGAGGGGGTTCCAGAAATGGAATACATCATGTTTGCCTTGCTCCAAAGATGGCAAACTCCTTCCTTAGGAGTTGCTCCCTTCACTGGCTGCCATTCATTCAAGATTGCAGGGTGCTATGAAAAGCAAGGTAACCTTTCTGTTTCAAGTATTTCCCATTCTCTATTCATCTGTTACACTACATATGTGGCAGCTAGCATATGTTGTCACATTTGTCTCAAAGATTTTCCCCTTTTCAACTCTGCATCGATAGAAATTTAATAAGAAAAAAAAATAAGCTACAACTTTCATGTGCAAAACATTTAATAAACCAGTCTCTTAATTTTTATTAGTGCACTTGTAGGTACTCAAGTCTGTGTAAAGATTTTCACTTCAGAATATTCTTAATATTTATTAAAGTTTTCTTTTTTTCTTCACCTTGCAACCAATTCAGTTTTGTCTCAAGGATAGAATCTTTAAAAACTTGAGTAACAAAAATGGAACCACTAATTTACTAGAAGATAAGAGTGCTCAGGGTGACAATGCATACTTCCCCAATGAAAAATGCAAATAATTTTAAAGAACACTTAGAATCAAAGTTAGCTATGAGTCTTTTAAGTTCTTCAGCAAACATACCTGTTTTTCAAAGGTTTATTTTCTGACATTTATTGTCCTGACTCATATGCCTAAGTAAAGAAAAAAGCTCCCTTCCCCAGAGCTGAGACTGTCTGGTAAAATAAGTCTCAAGATGGATTTACACAAGACTCTGTTCAGTTTAGCATTCATTCTGAAGCTCTGTAAGGTCAGTTCATGATCTGCCTGGATTGCTCTGTGTGGTGACAGCAGAAATGCAGGGATGAGTGGGATTTTCAGGTTCAGCCAGCACTGCCTGAGAGCCCTTTAATGAATTGCCACGGGACCACCCCAGGTAAGTCTGTGCTCAGCACAGCCCATCTCAGCCTGGATGAGGGATCACCCTCGAGTGCAGCTGCTGACCCAGGTGATACAACCTAGAAATTGCCTTACTGACCTTGTGCAATTTGAGTCTGGGGCTCATAACTCCTGCAGGCAAGAAAGATCTTTTCTCAGTGGTCCACTGTCATTGCATCACAAGGAAATCTGCCAAAGGGTAATGGAAGACTCTTATTTCACTGGCAGAGAAAGGTTTGCAAGTGCCTTCTGCAGTTCTGCAAACATGACTTGGCACAAGCATCCTCTTCTTTGGCTTTGCCCTCCAGAATCACCCTGATCTAGATATTATCCATGAAAATAAAGAAATTACAGAGAATATGACTTGTTGAAGTTTTGAGCTGAGGGTGACTATTTGTAATTAGCTTTTCTAAAAAGAAAAGTCTTTGCTTTTCCTGGGAGGATGCTTTTCTCTCCCATACAGGCTGGACAGTCCCAGAGTAGTGGTAGGAAGAAAAGATTTTTACCTCTGGGCCTGTCCCATCAAGAGGAACCCTTACATTTGTTTTGCAAGCAAAAATGAGCAGGGAGGTAGGTTCAGGTCTTTCTCTATTTTATTTTGACACTAGTAGAGAACATGACCATGAGGAAAGAAAACAAAACTTGTCTCAATAACACCTTCAGCCACCATTTCTTGGAGAGAGAAGAGATGCCAAAAGGACTCCATAACAAAATTGAAATTATCTGTTCATTGCTTTTCTCAGCAGGAGGAAACAGCAGGGACACACTGGGGCTCTCAGCTGGGAAATCAGCCTCTCTCTTAAAAAGGTTTTTCTCCCAGAAAAAAGCAGTACCCTAATAGTAAGGCTTTTGCTTCAGATTATTAACTGAAGATGTAGATATTCTTGAAAATTACACCAGTAGAAACATATTTCCTTTGTTGGGTAAGGCTTACAGAACCTCAGTCTCTTTGAATGTCTTGATCCATGTAAACCTGAATTGAGACTTCACTATGATGTCAAACTACAAAAACTGATGTAGCATTGGACAAAATTCTACCCTGCTAGACACAAAAAGTTGTCCTTGCTAAGAGAAAGAAAGAGGGTGTTGCTGATTTAAATGAAGAGCGCATAAAAGACTGACACACAAAGACCTCAGTCTCCTGGAAATAAGAGATAGATTATTTTGCTTACAGAAAATTTACCTGAAGAGTGTCATTGCTCCTATTTAGCCTGGGCATGGAAGCACTGTGACAACCAGTTTTCTCATTATTTTCCTACTGAGAGCCTTGCTCAGAACATCTTGGAGGTGTAACAGACTGTAAGCAATGTCCCAGCATCAGGTTTGGCTTGTTCAGGGTGCTTTTGTCTTCTAATTAAGCTATACCTCATCCCCCAGAGATAATACAAAGCAACCTTAAATCTCCCAGGTGCAAGCTACCAACAGCATGGGGCATCTGACACATCCAGAGCTCAGTGTAGTCATGAGTAAGGGAAGGTTGGGAAAGATGAGAGACAACATCAGCCATGGGAATGAGGGAATGTGTCTACTTTTTATTCTTATTTATTTAGCTGAGGTACAGCTTTTCCTTTGGGCTGTGCTCAGCCCTGCCTTTGCCATGGAAAATGAGATGATTACAGAGCAAGCTGCTGAAGACACTGCCTTGCAGCCATTCTGACTGAAACAAACTGAGAACACAGACCCACTGCAAAATAACAATATTTTAAGAGATTCCTACAGCAGCATGGCAATATTTTAAAAGACTCCTACAGCAGCATGGTTGGAGCCTTCTCCAAAGCAGAACACACAGCCCTGCTCCTCTCATAAACACTGTGAATCCATCCTGGTGTCTGAGCTCACACACAATGCCTTTCTTCTGCTAATTTCTCAATTAGCCACCTCACAAAAAAACTGCTAAAGAAGGAGAATGGTAAAGGTTCAAGATCATGTTGCTGTATTTCCAAAAATAATGCACCTACCCTGGAGCACAGAAAGCATTCACATCACACTGTCAAAGAAGGAACTAAACCTTATTGGCCCATGGGCAACCCTGTCAGGCACATGGCATGCAGTGGGCAATATAATAACCCTGCTCTGGCCACTGGCCCTTCCAGCAGCCTCAGAGAGCACCAGGAGTTGGAATAAGTTGGCACTATTACCTCACACCGTGAAATAATGACAACTGGAAGACAAGAGAAGAGAAAATGTGCTTTGAGCAGCTTTATCACTTTGCAAAGTCTGCTGATGATTTTACAAATTGCCAGATGGGCATCAAGGCCACATCAAGCAGATTCAGCTTAGAAAGTGCCATTTGGGCTGCTAACACTGAGAACAGATCAGTTTTGCCTGTCTTCAGATTCATCAGTTCAATGCCACTGCTTTCTCAAGGAGATTAACTTCCAGGTGAATCACCAATTTAATAAATCGAGTCTGCTTCATCTTAGTATTGCTTCAACAAGTTGGTAGAACTAAACAGCACTCAGCTGGGGAAATGCCTTGTTTTGAAATGAGTTCTTTTCAATTATTTGCCACTGAAAAAAAATTACACAAATCTTGAAGAATGTTCAGTGAGCCTCAGGCTCAGGAAAGTGGACCTATTGTGAGGATCTGAAACAAGCACTGTTCTTGCTTCCCCAACTTCTTTCCTGTAAGCAGACTGACTCTCCTGAAGTCTCATTTCTTTTATTGTATTGCCCAGTAACAATGCAAAGATAACTAATTACAGTGGGCTTGCTCTCCAACCAAAGTCATAATCCTGTCACACAGAGAGCTACTGATGCACCTCTATCTGAAGCTGCAGCTTTACCTTCTCTTACACTCCAAAACTCTGCTAATGCTCATCAGCTTTCTTTGTCCTCCCAGCCCTGGGTTTATTCAGCTGAGATGGTTATTTTCCAACAGAATGAAAACCTGGGCCCTTGGCTACCTTCAAACCTTACCCAATTACTTGAGATTTATTATTCATTTAATACAGATTTAAGCTACCTATTTTCTGTCTTGCTTTACCACAGCAGTGCTAGTAAACAACCCGAAATAGAGCACATAAACACTTTTTTTTTTTTAAAGCCAGGACATATAGTAATGTACATTCTCTAATTGTGGGATAAAACAGCTACTTAAAACTGTGTGCACTTCTACATTTGTGAAAAAACTAGAAACTTCATCTTTCTACTGGACCATAACACCCAGAATTACTGGACTTAATTTTTTTTTTAAACTACCACACTCCATGGAACAAAATTATGTCTGTATATTAACATTTCATCTTGCATAAATGTATGTTTCAGCAGTTATGAAAATGAGACAGCTGACAGTTGACTACTATATGTGAACAGATGCTGCGAAAGCTTCCCTTTAAATTGTTCTGTCAATGCAATGTCAATTTTAGAAGCGACACCACTGCTGTTCTAGGACCTGATCCTGCAAACTCTTACTCACACAGGGAGTTCTGATGATTTCCACAGAACATTTACATTTATAAGGCTCTGAAAGGTCAGGTCCTTCGTTGCAGAGCTCTGCTTAAGAGTGACTGACAAACATACAACAAAGTATTAGTGGTGCTGAGCTCTGCTCCTTAGGGCAATGACATTTGCAGCCAGCAGTATTCACCTGGGCAGTACATACATTTTCTTTAAGAAGTTACACGAAGCATATTAAATAAACTTAAGGAACTATTAAATGAGCTAAAGCGTAGAGATAAAGAATGTCATGTGAAACCAGGCTTGCGGTACGAAGCAGAACTTTGAAAAATTAATCTGCCGAGAAGACAGGCTGAGGTTGAAACAGGAAGGAACTGTTCAGCTGTGCCACCACAAACCCAGCACGATCCAGCAGCCGCCCCTTTGTCAGCAGCATCTTCACCAGCGGCTGTCTGGCAGGGGTGAAGGAGTTTGGGGGTGGAAGGGAGCGGGCGGTGCTGAAGGACAGCGCAGCGCTCCCCAAAACGGGGACCCCAAAAAAGGAACCCCAAACCCACTTCGGAGCGGGCAGAGCACGGGGGTCAGCGCCGGCACTTTGGGAGGGATGTGGGGACACAGGGAGCGCATCTCTCCCCAGGGCAGGGCTGGCTGCACTTTGGGAGGGATGTGGGGACACAGGGAGCGCATCTCTCCCCAGGGCAGGGCTGCAGCTCCTTCCCAGCGCTGCCCCGCGATCCCCGCGGGAGCACAAAGCGGCGCACACAGGCACACAAAGGAGGATGCTCGGGGCCCGCGGGAGGGGGCCCGCACCCTCCCCTTCCCTGAAGGCGCTTACCTTCAGCAGCACAAAGAGCCAGAGCAGACAGGAGCGGGCCCCCGGGGCCCCCCTCCGGCGGCGGTCGGGCATGGGGGAGCGGGGCGGCTCCGGCCCGCGGTGGCCGGGCAGGGGGGGCGGCTGCTGCTGTGCCCCCGGGACCCCCGGCTCTGCCCCCCGGCTCCCGGCGCTCGGCTGCGAGCCGTGCCCGGCAATGGCGAACTGCGGCTGCATCAGGCGGCCGGCGCAGGCATCCCCTCCGAGCGGCGCATCCCGCCGCCCCCCGCCCCTTTTATTTGGGGTTTGCGGCGGGGAGGGGAGGAGGAGGAGGAGGAGGAGGAGAAGAAGAAGGAAGAGGAGGCGACGGCCGGTGCTGTCTCCCCTCCCAGGAGTTTGGGCGATCGCGCCGCTCGCCGGCTCCGGCTGGGAGATGATGGAAGGTGGGAGCCGGGAGATGATGGAAGGTGGGAGGTGGGAGATGGGAGGTGGAAGATGGGAGGTGGGAGATGATCCAGGAGCCGCCGCCCTCGCCCCCCGCACCGCCCTGCCCCAAGCCCTCCCCTCCGCGCAGCATCTCCTCCCCGCGGGCAGAGCACAAGGCGGCGGACAAAAAGGCATCCTCACCGCCCACCAGCAACCCTTCCCCGATGTCTTTTTGCCTGTCTTTGCCGCGATGGGGGGACAGAAATGCCGCCAGCATCCCTGGTGCCCGGCTGGAGGGGCAGGGAAAGGACCGGCAGGAGCAGGAGCTGGTACCCAGGTACCGGCACAGACACACCGCACAAGGTCCCTGTGGCTGTGCTCAGCAGCCAGGTTAAGCCTCTGGACAGCTCTTCAAATGCTCGAGCTGCAGGGCTGAACCTGCACGGGATGGAGAGCTCATTCTGTCCCACAAGATACCTGGACCCAGGGATGCGAGGGGAGCACAGAAAAGTGAGGTCACCTCCCTCTTTTCCCCACACCCCACCCAGCGATCCTGCAAGTTAATCAGGGCCATCTCCAAAAACAACTTAGCAAGAGTCTTGCTTAGGATGATGCTCCCAGAAAAAAACAAAACAAAATCAACCAAACATAAAAACAACGAAACACTTTGAGGAACCAAACCAAAATCCTGAAGCACTTAAACACCTTCCCTATTCAACCACCACGATGAAAACAGTCTTTCCAAAATGAGAAGACTACCTCAGAATCTGGTTTGTCACAGACCATGCTCTCACTCACATCAGTATGTATTAGGATGCATCCTTGGTAACACTGTCAGAGCTACAACAAAGATCAATTCAAACAAAATAGAGTTGCAAGTGTGATAAACAGCTTTTAATCTGTAACACTGTCTGGGGCCTTAAACTTCAGAGCAACTTTGGATCTAGGTGGTGCTACTTAGAGTGCCACCATCTCACTCTTCCTTAAAATAAAACAAGTAGTAGCTAAAAGTAGATTCTGGGATGATTTTCAGATTTTCTAAGTCATTTAGGCAAGATGAACTCTATCACAGTTTTGTGGGAATGTCCTTTAAACCAAACAAATACAAAGCTGTGCTCTAACAGCACTGCTAAATTAGGATATTATAAATTAATAATGAATCTGTGTTTCAGAGCACGGCCCAACTTATACATGGCATATTTTTGATTTCCTTATAATTTGAACACTCAGTCAAAAAAGCTTGATTTCAAAATGGCCAAAGCCAGAGAGGGATGTGCTTATTTTGAATTGAAATGGGCCCTTGAGCAAAGATTTGCCACACTTGATGGGGATTAATCCAGAGAGCGAAGGAGAAATTCAGGCCCCGTGTAGATACTGGCACAAAGCCTAAATTTAGAAATCCAAAAGGCAAATGCTATTCATGTGTTCATTTATAAGAAGCTGGGGACATTAGAGACATATTCAATGCTAGCAGTGAAGGACACAGACTTCTCTTGTGTTCTCACCACTCTGGTAGCATTTGAAGCATTATCTGAAATTGGTATGCAAGGGGTTAACCAGAGCTAAATTTCCTTCAGTATTTAAGTTTAGGAGAGGTTATTTGAAAGACAAAGATGTGAATTTCTTTAGAAAATTAGAATTTTGCCAATATTTGAGAGCTGTAGAAGGAATTTTAGACTGGAAACCTCTTGTTCATTAAGTAAATGGAACTTAAATAGTCAATGATTTTTGCCCCTAGGGCTGTATGCTTTTTTCTTCTCCAGTATTCCACTTATTTACAAACACTTAGACATTAAAATGATGATGGCATAAGCAAGGCTAAAGATTAAAGATATTTAAAAGGAAAAAAAAAAGAAAGTATAAAAATTCTAGTAGCATTTTAGCCTCAGGACAACACTATCAGAATCAAAGAGAGTGAACAATAGCTGAAAGAAGTGAGAAACATTTCTGCAATGAAACCTTCAATAAAGTACCAAGATAATAAAGTTTTCTGGTCTGTTTCTTCAAGCTGAGGAAAATGCAACCAAGAGAATTCAAGGATTGCATCCTTTTTAGTTTATGGGGGTCTAGCATTACTCAACTGTTTGAAAAAAGGCCAGTGCTTTGGAAGATTCCAATTTGTAAATAGAACCTAATCCTTCAGAAAAATATACAAAGCAGAGGCAAAAAAGAAGAGGATCTATGAAAACACTCACCCTTATGTGTTTCTAGAACCTAAACAATAAAAAACAGCCAGCCTATTAATAAACCAGCAAAGCTTGAAAAATAGAGACAATGAGATAACTTTTATGTGCTCATGGAAAAATAAACGGGGTAATTTGTTAGTGGTCAGTTATAGAGAAAGACATGGGTGCTGTATAACTCTCATCATGAGCCCAGGGGGAAAGGAAGTGCTCAGCAGAATACCTCACAAATTGGAATTTCATTTATTTGGATGAAAAGCACACAAGCATTTGAGAAAAATTAAACAAAAACAAAAATCAGAAAAAAGGGCTCAAATGGGAAACATTTGTTCTGGAGTTAAACACAGCTTTTTCTGAGATATTGGGATTTTGGTGATTTGAACTACATTTTTTTCCACCTCTCTTCTTTACATTCCAGAAACTTGAAAAACTCCTTCTTGGCACAGCACAAGCTTAGACATATTCCCAATTAGTAAGACTCAGAGAAAGCCCTGACCTTTGCATTTGTGGAGTCCCTGCAATGCACAGGAGATCACTGATCAGAGTCCTTCACTCTGTGGAAAATTTCCCTTCACTCACATAAAACTGACACTTGTGGATCTCTCCCACCTCTTTCCAGAACTCATCAAAGGTCATTTAGGGCATTGCAGGCTGTCCTGAGTTGTGAGATCCACAAGGATCATTGAAGCCCAGCTCCTCCATGACAACATGGATTCATGACAAGAGCACGTGCATTACAAACACCTCTCATTTTTCCTTTGGGATGTGCTCTGCTTGGAAGACATCCTAATTTTTTCTTGGTCCATGACAAACTCTGGGCTGCAGTGGGCAGCCAAACTCTGAATGCAGCTGGGAGAATCACAGTGAAGCACAGAACTTAGAGCAGAGGGGCCTGACAGAGAGGTGCCTAATGTGGTATTTTGGTACAGGGTCCTGTTTCTCCTCATTAGATTTACTGTAAAACTGGGCAGAAATTATTTCCTGATGTGCAATGTGCAGAAACATGATAAAGTATTTCATTATAATATAGATATTCCATATATAATATATAAAGGCATTATAGGACGCAGTCCTAGAAGACAAAAATGATTTAAAGAAAACCCTCTTGAATTTTGAGAGTACAGGAAGACCCCACATCAAACACACAAGAACTTCTCAGGTAGCTCATCAATCCCTTGGAGGTTGTGTTAGTTACTAGAGCATTACCTTGATTTAATGACCTGATCAATTAAAATACTGGTGTTTGCTTTAATCAGTGATTTCATGAATGTATCATCCTAACTAAATCAGTATTAATCACCATATACCACCCTAGATTATCAGAGAAAAATAGAAATCAAGGTGTTTCATGGTTTCACATGTTTGTATGAGTGCTCCTGCTGGTAGATTACATGGACTTGATTTAAGGTTTATGGTAAATTCTTGCCTAATCCCTGAAAACCCCAAAGCAACATTCTGTCAGATCTGCCTGGCCTAGGACAAAAAGCTGTAAATTAGCATTTATTCCTAGTTGCAGTATAAACCCAGATTTGTATGAAGAATTACAGGCCTCAGCAAGTCTGGATAAGCATGGCATAAAAGGAGGTTTATAAAAAAACCCCACTCTAAGTAGAAGTCATCCTGGTCCATGAAGTTTTCAAAGCAAAGTTATTTTTCAGTGACAAATGCTCTTATGAAAATAAAGTGCGGCTCCTTCTTAAATGTACTCTCACCTAAAGTCCTTTCATTTCAATGACAGCAGTGAATAAAACAATAACAAAAACAAGTGCAAAGGGTGGCTAGAATAATGTACAGGGTTGGCACTTCCGTGTTCAAGTGCAAATTTATCTTAGATTTCACTTTGATAAGTAGGGGCCCTGTGACTTCTGAAAGTGTGCCCCTCTAACAAACAAGTTGTCGGGGTTTTTTTTTAAATCTGTCTTTTCATAACAAGAATGATTGACACACTTCAGATGTGGAACCTGATCAACTTCCAGATGCTTAGCAGTGTTCCAGTGCAGGAGAAGCAGTGAACTATTCTGCAAAAGGTCATTACCTTTTCTAAAGCAGTCAGAAATCTGTCTTTGACATGGACTCTTCTCCTCATAAATAAGCACACGACAGATTTTTGTCTGATGTTTCTTTCCTTCAGCACTGAAACGGGGCATGGAGAGGCACTGAGTTGGTTTTTGTGGGGTTTATTTTTCAGAAGGGCAGGAATAAACATACTCACAAGGCTGATGAGATCATTTAACATTTAAACAGTGGATGTCACTTTGATTTATCTGTCCCAGGGTATATGGATGCCACAGGATGCCTGAGAAACAGATCAAGTTCTGGGAACGTAGTTCCATATAAAACATATCCATATATTCACCTTTACTTAATAACAAGCTATTAAGTATCTGACCAGCCCTGCCTGTTATCAAAATGTCTCTTTTACTCTTATAGGTTTCTCTCCAGTCTCAGCAGATAGGGTTCTTAAAAACAAAAAATAAAAATTAAAAATTGCTGTCATAGCCACACTGTCACTGGGGAAAGTGGCAGGCTGGGAATTTCTGACTCCCTTTAGCAACTTCTACAGCCAAATAAGTTGAAAAAAGTGGAAAAAAAATTTAAAAAGGTGGGGTTTTTTTCTGCTTAAGATGGATGGATCTTTCTGGGGGGTTTATTTCTCAGTAATTTGACTGTACTTTACATTGCAGAACCATCCAGGCTTTTTATCACCAAAAAAAAAAAAAAAAAAGAAAAAAAAAAGAAAAAAAAAAAGAAAAAAAAAAGAAAAAAAAAAAGAAAAAAAAAGATAAATATCCAGAAGAAAAACTGGGCTCCAGTCAGCCACAGACTTTTAGCACCTTTCACCTCTGAAATGTACTGACTTCCTCTGACCCTCAGAAGCTCTATTGATTCCCAGGAATCTGAGTCATAGTTACAGGAAGCATTTCTCTCCCCAGAAATTCACAGTAGGAGCTGGAATTTTGCACAGATAATATGCTTTTCTTCCCTGGCATCTGTGCTGCCTTTTTTTGTCTCTCTCCATGGTTTGGGGGTACCATACCCCAATATAAATATCATGGCTTAAACCAGAGCCTTTCCACTCTCATTTCCCAAATGGCATCACTAAGCATGATTTTTACTCTGGATATATTTTCATAGTATCAGGAAACCCCAGCTGATCAATCAGGCAATGAGACCTGACCAAAGCAATTGGTCACACAGTTTGATTAATTGTGCCAATTACTGGGCACTCAGAGCAAACAATTTCAAAAGCAACTCTGTGTGGAAAGGGGGTCTGCAGCTATGTGAGAATGGGGAAAATTGCTTGAAATCATAAATGTATTCATAAAAAATCCCATTTCATTCACTAACAATTTACTTCCTAGGGGGTGAATTTTATTCAAAGGAGAGAGAGAAAAGAGAAGATTCAGCAAATATATTATTGGCACAGTCAGGTATTCTAATCACCAAGGAAAGTGGGTTGGCAGGATTTCAGAGAATTTTACCTATTATATGGAAATAGCAAGAAAATCTGTAGATTTACCAGCTAAGGCAAAAATGTTTGTTATTTAACTTCAATCTTTAGCATTTCAAAATCTCAGGGGTCAAAAAGACAGTTAAACACAAAGAACAGAATGATGCATGTCTTTGTTTTTTTTTTTTTTTTTCATTTCTGCCTTCCTGTACATTATATGTGGGCTCATTCCAGAGTACTTGAAAGATAGCCAAGAGCAGGAAGGGAAAAAAAAAAATCCTTTTGAAACTTAAGTGTTAGAACACCTCTATAAAATTCCCCCTCCATTTTTAGGCCCACTACACACCTATTTGCAAGATGTTAATTAAAAATAGCCTGCTCTCCTTTTTCATGATCATCTTGCACAGTCTACCCAGTTTACATAAATCAGCACATTAATATGTCAAATACATCAATTATGAGCTAACACATTCTCACACTAATAGGATTTGCATTTTTTTTTTTTTACTTGAGCAGACACAGGATGCCTTATTTTTGGAATGAAGTGTAATGTGATTGGGCAGCCAACTGTGTCTTCTAACACAGGAACTCACAGGTAGCTGTGCTGTGCTGTCAGGGGCAGCCAGCAAAAGTTGATCCCTAAGCTGCTGCCTTCAGTTCCTGTGTCCTAAAGCAAACCATCTGGTGCCCCAAGTTTCCTACAAGGCAGAAAGGATTTTACAAGGAAAAACTCCCATAGGTTCTGAAGAGAACCCAAAGTTTGAGCTGATAAATGCTAACTAACATATTGTCTTCTGCCCTGACCCACATGGTCCTTACAGAGTGGCATTGGAGTCTGCTGAAAGAGCGTGGGGAAATATTGTATTTCAGATCCACAGTCTCCAAGGTGGGGATGGCAAAAAAAAAAAAAAAATCCATCACTTCTAGTAGTGTGCAAAAGGGTGCCTACATTAGCTTAGCCAAGGTTATCAAACCCATGACAAATATGGGGTTCACCTTCTTATGCTTCCAGACAACCCACAAATCTCTAAAGTGCCAAATGAACTAAATTGCTATGAAATTAGAGTCACACAAAACTACATGCAACAATGAAACCCAGAACAATCTTCATTTCCATGGTGTTTTCACCATAATTAAAAATATTCATAGAGCTTTACAAAGCATGAAATTACCTTGGCATTTCCATATCATAGAGTAGAACCTTGGCATTAGCTCGGGGTGAAGCTCTGGAGCCCTGGGGGGCTGCACATCACACATCAAACAGGCATCCACAGAGCTGCTCAAATACATGCCCAGCACCTGGTAAATATCTGGGGTGGCCCAGAGCTTCTGGACAAGACAGCTCTGACATTCTCTGCCAGCTCAGGAAAGCTGCACAAAGCAGGAGGTAGATGAATAGCACAGAAAACATCAAAATGACGTTATGGGGACTTGGAGAGAGGTGTTCCTAAGCATAATAGCTTCTGCTGCAATAATTAAATGGGGAGCTTTGCTCAGGCTGCTCATGGCAACAGCCCCTCTCTGAAGCTGGCTGATGTGACCCAAATACATGCAAACAGCTAAAAAAACACCAAAGGCACACAGGTACATGAACTCCCAAACTTTGGGTGTAACCAGAAGCAGCTAACCAAGGGTGATATCCATTGATGGACTTTATATTTCTAACTGGCAAAGGAAGAGGAAATGGAGTTCACCACTAGAAATGTGGAAAGTGCTGTGGCTGCTCCCTGATATTGGTTTACTCCATCAGAGCATCACATTGCTGGAACAAATATCTGCTCAAGCCAGTGGATATAGGAGAAAATACCCTCAATTCAGCATAAAAGGCTTCAGAACTCGCTCTGTGGAATTCACAGGGTGACACTGAAAATAATTCACACACATCTCAAGAAATTCAGCTTTGGGATTCACAACCATTTCTAACCCATCCTGATGTAGCCAGCACAACACTGTCCCAGTCTCCTCAGATACTTGCTCCCAGGAATTTCACTTAGGTCTGCTTCTAACTTGAGGAGTTTCTGAACCTGGACAGGTTGAAATTAGGATGGCTCCATTAATCCAGCAGCACACACAAACAGCAGACAGGCACAGGGTGCACGCTGGGGCTCAGATTACCAAGGCACAGATTGAAGCAGCATTGCTGCAGATGTCTGACCATGAAAGCCCTTGTTAAAAAAAGAAGCAAGTCTTCAGTTTCTGTCCCATCACTGAGTGAAACAGCTACGATTGTAATATCAAGGTGGATTTGAATGCATCAAATTAATTCCATTTGACAGAGATGAGAAATGGGATCCTGCCACATATGGCAACACACTTCATTACAAAAATCAGACTGTGCTAGGGAAAAAACCAACACAGCATATTGAGGTCAACTGAAATTACTGTGGAAAAGAGGATGAAACTAAAATGACAGACAACACCCAGATGAAAACAGAGATTTTCAGGATAATTTTCAGTTCATTCTAAGTCTCAGAGAATAGTCTGCAAGATTTCTGTCAATCATCCTCAAAGCACTGATCAATCCAGCCTGAATCAAGGTATTTTATCATTTTAAGGTGCAATATTGATTCAAGCAGTCACCATGACAGTAATCAGCAAGGTAAAGCTGGTTACTCTGCTAGGAACATGCTCATTGTTGCAATTACAGGAATAAACATTGCTGGACAAAGGATGAAAATACCTGTTTTCTTCTAAAAGTCTCATGAGCAGAGTAGACATCAAAGAGACACAAGGTAGCCATGTCCTTATCACTGAGATGGAACTAATAAAGTTGGAAAATATATTTAAAGAGAGTAATGGAAGTGGAACTCGACTGAAAACTTCCTGCTAATATCATCATCCATGCAGAACATGTACAGGTGGGTATTTAAGGTGATGCTTACTCTGAGCAAGCCCTCATCCAAAAAAAAAAAAAGATCCAACAAGAGTCTGAAGAGCAGGCAGAGCCCTTGTGTGGCAGCAAGGTACTCTAACCCCAGGACTGAAAGGAGACAGGTGCTGCACTGGCCTGACGTGGCACAGGCACAGAGCAATTTGAGGCTGACATCAGGCACTTGCTTTTCCCCTCCTTCCCATGCACAGTGATGTAGGAATCCAGCACACAAATCACAAATAGCCGCTTTTGCATCAAAACTGTTTTGCATCAAAAACGCCTCTTGTGTCACTACCTGGGCACACCTCTACAAATATTGCTGTCTTCAATTGATTTAATGCTTTCTATCCATTTATACTTCTGTTTTAGACTTATTTTTATTCCCTATTCTTTAAGTAAGCTGACCTACTTAATCACTTTATTTTTCGGCTCCACTGAGTACCACTTATTAGTGTCTGTTAATGCCAAAACATACTGCAGTTTTTTTAATTTTCTGGCACGTTCTCTGCACTTGTAAAGCAAAATGAAAGCATCAAATGAGAACAGGATCAGTAACCAGTTATTCTTAGCCCTTCACATGCAAATCTGTAAACTATTATTGCACTCATTTTTAGTACAAGGTCTCCAGTAACTCTGAAGCATGTGGATGTTAGCATCAATATAATCAAGTTAGTATAATTTTCAGTAAAAATGCATAAAATTAAAGCACTATCAGATTACACTTTGTTTCCATGCAATTTAGCCTACAGCAAGCAATATTTTGACTTTGATTTTAGTGCAGCAAAGAGCTCCACAATATTAATTAATTAAGCCTAAAAATCCCTCTCCCTAACAGGAAAGTCTTATTATCTCCATTAAACAGATAGGTAATCTGGACTCAAACTGTGTCTAATGCCTTGCTTGACTCAATGACAAATGCAGGAAGAGAGCCAAGAAGTTCACTTTCCCAGTTTCTCCTGCTTTATCACTGAAAACCATTCCCTGGCTCTGGGTAAGCACACATGAGCTGCCTCAATATGTGTAGTTAGTTAGGCACATAAATAAACTTCACTGTATTTGTCTTTTGGTCTTCTACAAGAAAAGGCTCCATCAAGTCGTGTTCCAATTAATACAGGAAGATGGTCAATATAATATGTTGACATCAAAGCTCGCATTTGCTGATAGTATAAACCATCTCATTAAATGGAAAGAATTAATTATAACAGTTTATCAGTGTCAAGTTCTGAACTAGAGGCTCCCAGAGCAGTGAATGCACCATTGCACCTTGTTTGAACTAATTTTCCTTTGCTGACAAAGTCAAATATATGAATGTGCCCATGTTTATGAGCTATAAAGCTTTTCCAAATCCATGCATTATTGTCTGACTCGATTTTTGCCATTGGTAAAAACCAATACAAGTGCAGCACACTGAATTAGACTGGCTATGAGCAACACTCTGTGTGTGTAATATCCGTGGTAGCCTTCTGAATACATTAGTGTCTTGCAGCAGAATTAATTAAATTGGTATCAAAGATAACTCTATTGCTTCACATCTTCCAGTGAGTAAGGAAAACCCTTCAATGAGTTTAAGATCCCCTCAGGAACACAAACATCATTGGGAGCTAATAGCTGTTAAAGCAGGCCTGTGCAGAACTCAGTGAGATTTAAAAGGAGCATTGGTGGGACACAGCTATTAATTCCTAGTGCTCAGGTTATTCCATGAGCTGAGAGGGACAATCAGAGAAGCTCCTGTGAAATGAGAGGGATGGGGCAAGGAGATACATTAGGGATACTGGATAGAGAAGGAACACACAGACACACAAATCAGGGTATTGATGTGCAACACATCCACCAAGTGCCACACAAATTGACACTGACAGCAAAACTCCCCTCGCAGCAGCAGCAGCCATAATGTCCCCCAGGACCTTGTTTGTGGGTGAAAATAAAGCTAAACATTGAGCATAATCTCCCACAGCACAGAAAACAAGTGTGAATGCTTTTACCTGATGGAGTCTGCACAGAGCAGGTGCATTTGCAGAGCTCCACCTCAAGATTAGGAAAAAAAAGAAGAAGGAAAAGTGAAAAGCTATCTTTGATTTTACACAGTTAAAGGGCATAATGTCAAGACATGATTCCAGGGATTATCCAAAACCCAACAAATTAATTTTTCCCCATCCGAATATTTAAATGTGAATAATTCTGTGAGGAAATATGGACACAGAAAAAATACAGAGAGAGCTGCCTCAGCTACGAGATGCTGACTAAGCTTGAAGCTAGCTGGATCCAGGGTTTGGGCAGTGTCCTATCTCTGGGCCTTGTAAAATATGGCTAATTTGAGAAATTAGATTGACGTTCACTCCTTCACAGGCATTTATTGGAATAAATAGACACGAGTGTTAGTGCATAGAGAGGTTAAAACAGTATCTGTGTGAACACGGGTTACTTCACTTGATGGCAAGAACAATAATGTGGAAGATGGTAAACAACCTTATTGCAAGTCAGAACCTTAATGATACATTCTTTTCACATTACAGAATATTTGGATACAAGTATGTAAGAAACAGGCAAGTACACCACACTGCCCATTGTTCAGTTGAAAAAAAAACAACCCAGTTTTGATTTTCCCTACAGAAAAATAAATTAATTGGGTAGGGCACGGGGGGAAAATATCAGGAAGAGAACATGAAGAGCTCAGAGTTCAGCAAAGCCTGTCTCTCCCACCCAAATTAAAAATATGATGAGAAATAAAAAAACATAATTAAATCCCTGTACCCTATCCTCCCCACAACCACTACAATTCTCTTCCACAGCATCTCAGTCCATTCTTCCTCCCTCTTTTACACTGGAACTTGTCACTGCCACATTGAATTATGCAGAGCACAGAGAGGGCTACAGGGAAATTCTCCATCACCAGCCCAGTGCTGGGGCTCACCAATACTGTCAGCAGACTTGAACAAAATTCTCTGAAACATTGCCACGCTGTGGCAATTCAAAGTATAAGATTTTCAATTCTCTGTTGAGCAGGTAAGCAGTTTTCTATTGCTGTAAAATCTACTTTTATGCTTTATGGAAGATAATGTTAAAAAGAGAAAGATTTCTGGCAAAGAAATAGCTCTAGTTATTATATAGGGAAAACACCCCAAAAAACCACTGCGAAGCAGCATTACAGCAGTGCACACAACCTTAACTTCAGTGATTCCTGATTTCAGCCTGCATCACCACTCAGTCTTAATATTATTTCAGTCTTGTTTTCATTTGTTATGTTAAAGCTCAGTTTGGGAGCAAGCCTCAATCTGAAGCAGTAAGCAATCCAACAAATACTACCACCAAGCAAAAACATTTTTATCCCTCTCTCGCCTTTTGGGGATTTTTTTTCTTAGGAAATTGAAAGTTTTATTTGCTTGTGGCTCACAAGAAGTTAGTTACAGAAATTAAAAAAAAAAAAAAGGAACTCAGCTGTTCTGAACCTCCTTCATACACAGACTTTTAGAAAATTAAGTTCCTGTTGCCACACAGGGCTCTCTCTCCCTGGCACTCCTGACCACACAGCTATTTTCCTGACAGCCTTAGCATTTAGGATTCTCAAAAAATTTCTAGAGGGAATAGAAAAAACTACTTAAGAATTTGGGAATGGGGAAATGTATTTTAAAACGTATACCACAGCTTTCCTATCTGATGCTCTACAAAAGTACATTCTAAGAAGAAAAAGTCAAAGTCTTCTAACATTTCTGAGTTGAGCATGACTTATTTATGGGTATCCAATATTTATTTCATACAGAGATTGCAATAGTTGGCCTCCATGTTATTCTGAAAGTAGCAATTTTCCATTCTCAGTATCTCATTTTCAAAACTAGCGAGTGCTGTTGTTATTAGAAAATTCAATTGGTCCAGTGTCACCCTTCAGAAAACCTATTACAGTTCTGGTTTATTTATGGATCTGTCCCCAAGTGTATCTGTAGGACCACAGCCCAAGACTCTCCTGAGGCAGGGTTATTAACCTGAGCACCAAAGCTCACAGAAAAGGGCTGGGTGCTGGAAAACCTGATTGCTGTGTTGGAAATTCCTGCTGGCTGGGAGCTCTCTGGTTTGGATATCTCTGTACCATGCCTGGGCTTTCTGAGCCCTTCCTCAGGCTGGAAGGCTTCAGGGCTGCAATAATTAATGTCTGTCTGCAATACAGTATTTAATTGCATGGCACAAAAACTCTCCTTTGACACAAACCAGTCCATTTCCTGCATTTTGCATTTGTGCAAAGCACTTCTGTGCACAAGGAAAACACAGTGTGACCTTCACCTCACTAGCTGCAACTTTGGATTTCAAACAACTTCTTTAAGACATTGAGGACACAAAGAATTGCTGCTGGGGAAAGTCTGCAAATATAATGGATTTCTCTGAAGTAAAAGGGAGATCCTAGAAAGGTTTTATAATTATATTTTGATTCCACTGGCTCTTATACACAATTTCCTGTATACCTGACAGTTGTCATTAAAGGATTCCCATTCTTCCTGAGTTTGCATTACAATTAATCCTCTTTTAAGCAAATCACCAGAGTCCAGATGTCCTCAGCAAAGCTTAAAAACATCAAAATGCATCCCACCCTTCCTTTCCTTTTTATGATCTGCATTCATTCTGACAAGACTGGGGATTTCTGGTCAGCAGAGGTTTACACATGACAAGTCACAGGATGCAGAAGTAGCAAAACTCTAAAGCAGAGGCTGAAGCAACAGCCTGGCCCCATTTGCTTCTCCTTGGCCTGGGATGGTGTAAAGAGGCTGTGAACACAACCAGACCCTTGCAAGGGGAAAACAGAGAGAAAAGTCAAGAGAGATAAGAAGTTTCAGCCCAAGTCCAAAAAATCCTAAAGCCTGATAGGAACATACACTTTCAGCCTATGTCAATCTGATGTCTTGGCCCTGAAATTAGACAAGATATATATCAAGTCCCAGAGAGAACACAAATGTCATGATTGTAAAACAAGCCAGAGAGAATAGAAAGAGGAACACCAAAATAATTCTGAGGGTCTCAATTATTTTAGGACTGTTTCAGTAATAATCAGTAATATAATAAAATATTAAAAAGTAATGTCATAAAATAATTGAATAATAATTCGGAGGGTCTCAGTTATTTTCAGTTCATTCTTATTTTGTTCCACACAGTTATATTCCAGAACAATTATTTGAAACACGTTTTCCACAACATACTGCAATGGGTAGTTTAAACAGCAGTAATTTCATTTGGCATAACCTACAAACTCTCTGTTCTGTGTGCAATGATGTGTTAGAAAACCCCAACATTCAAGCTGCTGAAGGTGGAAAAACCCACATTAAAACATTAAAAGTTCTGCTTTCATTTTTCTCAGAAGAGAAATGTGTGTGTGATTCTCCAAGGTCCTTTTGGGGTTGTTTTTGTCATGCTCCCTGGCAAGGATGGCATCAATTACCTTTGCACCTCAACTCTCCTGCTGCAGCTGACCACTTGTCACCCTGCATCCAGGCAACACGCTCTGCAAGCTTTCCATCTGCTTCATTTGCTCCTTCCAGAAGAAAAACCTGGTCAGGAAAACACTTGCTTGCCAAGCAACATGGATTTTTATCCCAGATTCCAGACCTTCAGTTGAAAGTCATATAATCGTAGAATGGCTGGGGATGGAAGGAGCCTTAAAGGTCCTGTTGTTCCAACCACACTTCCCAGGTTGCTCAGGGTCCATCAGACCTTGCCTTGAACACTTGCAGGGATGGGGAGTCCACAACTTCTCAGGGCAACTTGTGCCAGTGCCTCACAGCAAAGAATTTCTTCCTTCTATCTAATTTAACACTGCCCCCTCTCAAAATTCAAAGCCATTCCCTCTCACCCAGTCCCTGCATGCCCTCTCCAACTTTCCTGTATATTTATAAATACATAAATTTCCTATTTCCAATAGGAAGGTGCTGTAAGCTCTCCCCAGAACCTTCTCTTCTCAGGGCTGAACAACTCCAGCTCTCTCAGCCCAAGCCTCCAAAGAATGCACAGATCCAGTGAAATCAGCACACTTTTAATTTCTCTGCACTCCCTATGGAGGGAAGAGAACCTCCCGGAAAGTAGCAGGATACTACAGATGCCATCACCTAGTGCCTCTCTGAATGAGCACAGCACCTGCATAAACAGAACCCTGAAAAAGCTAAATCAGTTATCCCAGTCCTTGGTGAATTTAATGCGTCATTATCCTCTTACTTTGGCCTCTTTGTAGGCATGAACACATACAAAACAAGTCTTTTACCTATATATATAAATAAATTGTATATACCACTAAAGCACTGTCTTTTGGTTTGTAACAATTTTATTTCGCTGTTTGCTGTTGTATTTCATTTTTAAGAATGAAGGTGTAAAGCTGATGTATGTACTACAATCAGAATGTATGATTAGTGAATGAAACTATGAACAAAGTGAAATATTTATTTTAAATTTTCATTTAAATACAATACTGCTGAATAAAAAAACCATATGTCAGCTAAATTCACCCTTTGCTGAACTAAAGGTGCCCCTTGAATACAATTTTTAACAATGGTCAGTGACTGCCCTCAACCAGAGACCTGACAGTAATTGACAATTTATTTTCTGGTTTAGCTCACCTGAAGTCAAAATTCCCTGCAAGTATAATGCAGGGAAGTTGATGGGGCTACTGAGAAACTTACATTGCAAAAGAGAGTGATGTGTGACTCTAAATACCCAGTTAAAAACAAAGAAATTAATCTGGATCACCAGTGTTGTTATCTGACATAAGGAGAGAAATGAAGAGAAAAGGAGGCTCAGGGAAGACCTTATTGCTTTCCAAACCACCCTAAAGGATGTTGTAGCCAGGTGAGAGGTTTAGCTCTTCTCCCAGGTAGCAAGAGGAAACAGGGGGACAAGAGGAAACAGCCTGGAGTTGTGCCAGGGGAGATTTAGATTGGGTATGAGGAAAAATTCCTTCATGGAGAAGGTTGTCAAGGCTGGAACAGGCTGCCCAGGGAAAAGGGATTTAAAAGGCACGAAGATGTGGCACTCGGGGACACGGTCTGGCAGTGAGCTTGAGAGTGCTGGCTAATGGCTGGAGTCAATGATTTTAAGGGTCTTTTCCAGCCCAACTGGTGCATTGATCCCACGACTCTATGACTAGTTTTTCCCACCTCTTAAATCAGTGAAAGTGGTGTTTTACAGGGGGAAGTGTTTCCATTACCAGTGTCTCACATTTTGCATTTGAAGAAAGAATCGCTCCCCTGTGCTGGCCCATGCCCTTCCCAAAGGCTCACCCCTACATTCCCACATTTCCTCCAGCTCTGTGCCCTGGCCCCTCCAGCTCCTGGCCAAAGCCACCCGCAGGTGGCAATGTTGGATCTGTTTTTAAGGGCTGTGTTACACAGAGAGGCTCGAGGATGTAGCACAGTTGTCCTGTCCTTGCTCGTATTTTCCATTTCATGCATCGCTTCTTATTTCCATCCTACCCCGTAAGATGCATTCCAGTGTTGAATTCACTTCTAATTTGTTGATGCTTGTGCCTAATCTTCCATCATTTACAGATTTCCTAGAGGAGCAGGTTTCCTTCCTGTGGAGCAATAGAATTTTGAGAGTATGGAAGAATTCGATTTGGTTGAATTCTCTACTTGATGCTTTCTGTAGCCGATACTGGGCCGACCTTGACAAGGCTCAAAGGAGGTGCAAATCTCCACTCCATGCTCAATACATTTAAGACTCCTTTGGGCCAATGATTTATTCCAGGAGCCTCAATACTTTAATTACTGCTACAAGGAACTGAGAGTATAATTTCTCTTCCTTTTATTTTTTCTCCACAGACACAAAGCTGGCAGATGCTAAGTCCCCCCTAGACCTCATTGTCAAGGACTCTGAGGACAGCAGCAAGGGAAGATGACAGCAGCAGGAATTCCAGAATGAATTTTGGCAATCTATTGTAAAAAGGAATACACAGCCAGAAGGTGAAAAGGAGCTTTTTTTCAGCTGTAGCATCTCTTCTGGAAGCCACAAGGATCATACACATCTCAGATCCCAGCTCTCTTAACTCAGCTAGATGAGAGACAGAAATGCTCACCTTCTTCACTAGAAGCACTAGAGAGAAACCAGTGCTTACATCTGGTGATTAACTACTACAGGGAGCAAAAGATTATTTTAAAATCTTAGTTCCTTTTATAACATCCTTAAATCTAATATTACATATGTAGTGAAGATCATCAGTTTATATTGCTCAATTATCCTGCATGTGTTGTGGGGCTGGTAAAAGGCTGCAACTCCTGCATTTTGGTTATTTTGAATCTATTTTAAACTGTCTGAAACGTACTCTTTCTTGATAGTGTCCCAGTTTACCAGTGTACCACAGTAAGGCCCATATCCAGTTCCAAACAGAGTGAGAAAGAAAAAGAAGTAGTTATATTTCTATCACAGATTTCAAAGCTCTGAGGAACAGAAGCAAGCCCCAGAAGGTGCCAGCAGTTGCAAGGGGAATAATTAAACCCATGCAAATTGAAGTATTGAATTTAAGAACCTAGGCACAGGAGGATTCTCCTTTTGTCATTGGAGAAAATTAGCATTTTTGGAGGAAATTCAGCTGTTAAACTTTCTACAAAGACTGTATCAGAGCTGAAAAATGACTACACTTCTAATTCAGGCATCTAAGGGAGAAGGAAGTCCTGATTTCTCGATTCTTGATACTCTGTATTTATAGAAAAACAATCACATATCTTCTAATTTTTTTTTCTTTTTACATTGATTTGCATGAGCATGGGAAAAGTAGTACAGAAGCATTAATAACTACACTAGAAATCACTGAATATGCTTCAGCTGTGTGCAGCAGCTGAAAAAAAATATCATTGGGTAGCTTATTTCAGATATGGATATGATCTACTGTGTGTATTGCTATCCCACAGGAAAATATGCCAACATTTGAACTTTTGTTTCACACACTACTAGCAGCAGGACTGTGATCAAGAAACAAAAAACCTTAACAGTAATCCCACCCTCAGAAACTCTCTGCTGAGAAACCATGTCCAGAAGCTCTAATCAGCTCAGATATCAAAGCTGGAGTGCAGCCTGCCTGCTCCCCTGGTCCCAGCAAGAGTTAAAATAATTCTCATGGGTCAAGATACAATTCTAAGAATAAGCCAGAAAATATGCATTACTACACTCTGCAAGATTGTGAATGGATGATGGTGATCAAGACGATGCTTTGATGCTGCATCCAATACATTCCTACATATATTCCAACTCCTGCTTTTCTGTGGATTTAGTGAGCCAGGGGTGAACGGAGGCATGTGGTTTACTTCCATGCTTTATGCCAGGCAGGCATGCTCACATTTTTTGCCTTTGTTGGCATTCAAACAGGGAAAACTGTCACTTTAACAAAGCAGTTAATTTGTCATAGGCTGAAAGGGTAAATGAGGCTTTTACAGTCGGGAGGCATTTCTTCCCTTTTCCACTACAAGCCTTTAAAAGGTCACACGGTCCCAGCCAAGGAGTCAATAGAGCACCAGACTCCAGGAGCACATGTGACTGTGGCTGTACAGCTCCTTCCCACTGCTTTTACACAGTTTCTCACATGTGGGGATGGATTAAACTCCTAATTGCACTTTCACCTTCATAAGCCCATCCGAGTTAACTTGCTCAAAATATGAAGCCATTCAGCTAACAGCAAAAAGAAACAAAAAGAACCCAACCAACCAGCAAACTGGATTGCCCCCTGAGACAACACCTTTCTTTTTTGTGGATTGTGGAGAATGAGCAGCAATTTCAAACCTAGACACCCAAGAGGCCACCACTATTCCACTTACAGCAGAGTAAGTGATTAATCCCAGCAGTGTACCCAAGTGTTTGCTTGAGGATCTTCCCCTGTCCTGAACAACAGGTAAAAGTTGTAGGACGCTCTATGTGAATCCTTTAGTCTTTTTAAGCCCTATAAAAATCCTCAGATTTTCAGATAAGCATAGATATCCTTTTTTTAAGGAATGCTGTTAATGATATGGGCTCAAATGGGGGGTTTTGATTATTTTATTTTTTACCAGCTGTAGAATTTCCCTGGCAATTGTCTTTATCAAGGAAGCAGCATTATCAGAAGTTCAACTTTGGTACTTTCACACAGTAAACTTGACTTTCCTAAACAAGTAGCCAGCCCTACAAGTTTCACTGGGGCTACTTTTAAAAAATATTATTCGTCAACTGAGATAAATCAACCCTGAAATAACCTGTGTGAGGAAGTGGGACTAGAGGTCAATAACCTTCAATGTATTTTATTCAACAGATCAAATAGCCCTAAATTATCCCCGAGGTGGGCAAGATTAAGTCAGATAAGAGCTAAACTCTTGTGGTCATGCAGAGTTTCAAGACTCTGTTCCAAGTCTAGGCTTTTTGGAAGCCACTGATTCAATGCTGGGAAGGAAAAAAAAAAAAAAGAGAGAGAGAAATGTTTCAGATAATTAGAACCATTTACTCAGTGGGAAAGGGCATGAACTGCATTTTTGTAAGGACAAGCAAATGCAGAAGGACCACTACCAGCTTGGTTGAACTCCAAAAGCACATCTTCCATATAAAGGTTAGATGATTCCCATGTGGGGTGGTAGAAAAAGGACTCTTGCTGGTTTTTTGCTATCTAGGGCTTATTTACCACATATAATCAAGTGTGGCATAAAGAAAATGAGGCAGGATGCCGCAGAAATTTCCTTTGCAGGCATTTGGGTGGTCAAAGCCTTGGTGGGGGGCTTGCAGTCAAAGTTAATTCTGGGGCAACCCTTGCTTTGCATAATTGAACAGCTGGAGGCCTCTGGGAAATCTGGATGTGGCACTCCAGCAACTTGGGGACCATCTGCAGTCACTTTCATTCTTGTCTTCCTCTTAACCATCCAAATGATTAGCCAGTAAATCATCCAGTGGGAATGGCAAAATACCATAAGCCATAGATTCTGAATCAGGAACTCATGCATCACATCAGTAATTTATAATTGGTTTAGAGCAGCACTTTTTAAAAAGATCTGTTTAGAAAGAGGTCCAGTTTAGATCAATATATAAGGAGATGGTCTGTTTAAATAATTTGAAAATTATTTCAAAAGTCTGTCTGTGAGAAATACCCCTTTTAGAATTTCAAGGGTTTATTAAACCTTAACAAAACTACAACAAAAGACTGAATAAAGAGAAAAGGCAGTGCTGAGAGTCCCCGTGACTGGCAACCAGGTGCTCATTTACAAAATGGATGTGCTGCTTTTTATACTCTTATCTCCGCTCAAAGTCTTGTCAGTCAACTCTTTCTCTGTTTGGTGGATATTGCCTTGTTATATCTTCATTGGAGGTCAGGTGTCATTATGCTGCACCTCCTAGAAACAAACCAGCCCTCTCCAAATACCCCAGTTACCAAGGCTATTACAAGGAGAAGGGGAAAGAAGATTATGGGAAGACATATTATAATAACATAACTATATATCTACAAGACTTCTCTTAACATTCCACCTTGGTTTGAAAGACAGGTGGCTGCTAAGGAAGGTCCAGTGATGGTGTAGAAGGGTCTGGTTTTCCTCTGGAATTCAGTGGAAAAAGGCTGCTCTGATGTTCCAAATCTCAGTTTTTATCTAGGTGGGAAATGCTTAGTTCCTCCCCCTGGGTGGAGCATCTCCCAATGAAATAATGTCATTTTATCAGTCATGCAGTGGGACTCAAGACACATTAACAGAAAATATCTTCCTGGAGGAAGGATGGGTTGTGGAAAAGATAAGATCACTGCCCCACCTGGTTTTAACATGGTAATAGAATACATACTTTTGGTCGCATCCTGCATTGCAGCCCAAGACACATACACAAAATATTCATCTCCTAGTTGTGAGGGCCAACCATCACATCACCCATCTATAACACTGTCCAAACACAAGTGAAACTGGACACGAACACAGAAATTGAGTCACTTTCTTTACTCCCCATTTCTCTTCCATCTACGTGTGTTCATAACTACAGACAGCTCAGATTAAATCTACATTTAAACTCTATGTCTGGATCTGAATATCCTCTCTCAAATGATACAAACCACAATCCAAAATCCAAATATCCAAGAAAAAAACCCCAAAACAGCAAACAAACATTGGATGCTAATGCAAACCTTGGGAAGCACGAGGTGTTCTAAACCAGCTCGCTGCTAGCCAGCAAGTGTGAGCTCAAAATTGGAGCTGAACTCTCACCCACATTTGAGCTATGGACTCCTGGGTTATTTGCACAAATCACTCCTTATAAAGTAATTTTTTTATCGCATTTAGTTTGAAAAGGAACACGCAGAACCCAAAACACAGCAGCCCCACAGTGAGTTACAGACATAACTGGCCCTGCAGCTGAAAGCACCAGAGCCCAGCTCAGGGTCACTCTCCAGCACAGGAGCCTCTGCCAGCACCTCTGTCCCGGGCTGGGGGGACACAGAGCCTGCTCCCCTTGCTGGAGCACAGCCTGGCCTCACAGAGGGACACCCCAGGCAGAGCTGGCCACCCACCTGCAGGTCCAGGCTCCCCCAGGCTGTGTCTGAGGACACTGAGGTGTCACCCCTGGCTCAGGCTGCCCAGCTCTGGGCTGCTCTCCCTCCTCACTCAGCTCGGTGCTCTCACCTCACCCACACTGTGTGCCAAGCAGTTATCTGCAATCTATTTCCGTCTCCACTGATGTTGCCACAGGCATACTTGCCTAATGAAAAGAAATTCACCGTTTAGGAGCTGCCTTTGTTTTCCCCCACAGCCAAAATGCTGCTCTTCTGTCTGCCTGAAAAGAGTGGAAACCATGGAACAAACCTTATTTTAAATGGCTGAGTAAAGATTTCGGTTTAAGGAGCAGCAATTCTGCAAAAATGGGTAATGGTATAGGCTGCAGCAGTATGCTGATAGCAAATAATAGGAATATATTACATATACCATTTATACACGTGTACCACTGAATTGTGCAAAAACAAGACTGGTATCAAATAACCAGATGAACAGCAGAGGTGTTTATTGGAGAAGAAATCCAAGCAACAGCCTCTACATCCAGACAACAAAGGTGGAGGCATTCTAACATGCCTGAATTCTGATTCTCAATTGTGACCTAACAACTTTGGATAGCAGGTTTGAGGACAAAAAGGGAAAAAAAAAAAAGAATTTTGCCACAACAACAACAAAACCAGTTCTCAAAAATATTGTATTGTTTCAAAACCTATTTAGAAATTATTTTTCTGGGAGAAAGGTTGAAAATATTTAAATATTAGTAAAGTTAATTTTTTCAGTAGGTTTTGCTCCAACTTCCCTACTAATCCTCACTCAGCTTTACAACCCATTGGTATGCCTACAGCCAGCTCCTTCCATCTCTTACCAGTTCAGCTCATTACCAGTCCTTATCACTTGACCAAGATGATTTCTTTGAGGGCTTTGCCTTGCAAATTACTGATATTCTGCCCCCAGCCTACAAAGCACTTGGACAGACATTAGGCTTCAGTGGAACTGCTGATGGAGCTAGAGTTAAGACTTGAGTACTATTTTGGATCAGGGCCAGAGCAGGTTTTTCTTCAGAGGATTAAATCTTAAATCTCCCTGCAGAAATGGTACTGTTCCATTTTTTTTTTTTTACTCATTGGTTTGTTCTCTAAATTTTTTTGTTTGCTTTCATCTTTTAGAGGAAAATCAATGCCTGAGGCCTGGCTCACTCATATATTGTTGCTCTTTTACATGAGCATAATAACTTGAATGAAGTGTCTTAAATCAAATGTGGGAAAATTATTATCTGGGTGAATGGATATGTTTATGCACTGCTGGTTTCAGACAGCTGGTCACTAGGAAAAAACTCTTCCCCACTGTACAGTTCCATTAAACTGTATCAAAGTACAATTTTTCTCCTCTTTGTGATAAGAATGAAATAAGGACAGGATCTTTGCCAATAAGATAATCACAAGCTCTTCTTGATAACAAGCATAAACCAAGAGGGCCTAAACAAGGAAGACAGCAAGGGAATTAAAATCCATTATTCCAGAAAGGCTTAGAGGCCTGCATGGTTAAGGGTGATGATTAATTTTTAGATGTAGCAAGTTTAAAAAAGAATTTAATAACATTTCTGGAAAAAATCGCTGAGGCAGAAATCTGTGGCATGCCAGGGAATAAATCTTCATTTTTGTGGGTGAGGTGTTGGAAAAGTTTGGTTTCCTTTGTTCTAATTGATTTCAAAACATATCAAAGTGAGCCCTTCACATTGCTCTAGACTTCAACTACCATGCAATTTCACTATGTTTTTTTTCAGTTTAAAATTATTTGACAAAATTTTCTGAGTGATATCTTATAATTTCCACAGGGAGCTACACTTGGCACCATTTTATTGCTGCTGATGGGCAAAATCTGCTCTGTCCCTGCATCAATAGGATGCAGAATGAGTGATGCAATCTCTTGACTTGCATGGAGTTTCTCTCCATAGCTCTTATGAAAGCTCAGTCTACACTTCAGCATGGGACTGGATTTTCAGCTCACAGCAATTTTTGCAGTTTAATAGAGCAATAGAAAGTAATCACATCTCGTGGCAAACCTGGTCAAAGCTCATCTCAGACAGGCTATGTAACAGAAAAACTACATAAGAAGCAAAGCAAACACTTTCAAAGTCAATCATCTGGTAAAAGCTCCATATTTCATCATCTGAAATCCATCTTGTCTAATCTAGTAAACAACAATACCAGCTCAAGTTCACTTGAAGGCAAATCATTCTAAGCAGATAGTTCCAACTTTCATCTCAATAAAAGCGCTAGAATTTTCAATATTTGGTATTTTTCTTAAAGATACACAGTGGTTCTACTGTAGTAAACGATTAATGAATCCTGATTTTCTTCAATATTTTGAGCTCTTTTCCAAAGAGCTGTTATTTGACCATCCCAACAACAGCCCAGGTGGCTATTGAGCAAGTGTATCCAGGCACATATTTCAGTGAGGAAAGAAGGCTTCTGGCTAAATCAAATATAATTAAGGACTGTTACACATGATCCCTCAAACAAAATCTGCTTTGGTAGAAATCAATGAAGGACGCATGTTAATTTTTTATTGTCAATATTAATGCAATCTTGTGCAAGCTGTTGCTTCAGGGCATGTTTTAACTTAGACATGCAGCAAGGCAACCTTCAGCAAGAAAAGCAGGCTGGGCTGGTCAGGGAGTAAGAGTATCTTGAGAGCATCTCATTGCAGATCAGTGATATCCTGAATAATTTGATCAGTTCCACTGCCAGCACAAGTCCCTGCTAGAGCCAGGGCCTGTATAAGCTGCCTGCATTGATACTCCTGGGTGGAGATAGGAGAAGATACCCTGGTGTTGCTGCCAGATGGCTCCCAGATGCCTTTTGGTGGAAAGCAAGGCAGAATTTGACTGCTGGTGCATGCTGGGTTCTTGCCTTGTGCCAAAATACAGCTGGACCTAAAGACTATTCCTATGTTCTGGAGTCTAGGTGTAGCCTAATTTAAGCAAAAAGTAAAGAATGGATTAAAAAACACAATTAGAAATCTGGAATTCTATTAGTGTCTTTTTAAGTCATTAAAAATCTATTTGTCTGGATCCCCCTTCCTACAGGTGAAGGTTGCACAACATTGTTGTGGCCCCTTTACTCCATGCAATTCCTACAAGGAATGCTACCACCTTTCACAGCAGCTGCAGTTCCCAAACCTACTTAAATTATCTCTGGTTATAAGGTGTTGCAATATTAATGTCTTCTGTACAGTTTCAGATCAAATATCCACCTTGTGAGCTGTTAAAATACGTTACATTTAAAAAAATGGAAGAAGAAGGCACACAACATGAAATTCCAGATATAATCTATCCAAAAGCCTCCATAATTCACCTTCACTAGGTGTATATCCAGTGATACATTTCTTAATTATATAATGCAAATGATTATTTTCCCCCTGGAACTCAGCCTTTTCCACCAAGCCTCACCCTGAAGGACAATGTTACAGATAATCCACCTTTGGAGCACCTTCCTCCCAAAAACTGGCTCTTGAAGCCTTTAGGACTAATTAAGGCTATCAGTAATCAGCAAAACTTGCCTATTAGCAAAGAGCACAGCTCCAGGACTACATTTCCTATTCCTTGCCAAGGTGAGCTCTAAGGAGCAGCAGAGCTGTAAAATACCTGAACCCAGGTCAAAATTCAGTTTTGTCTCCAAACTCAGCCTCTGTGTGCCTTTTCCACATGCTCTGGGATGGGGCAGTGGGAGCCCCTCCCTTATTTCTGCCACTTTTCTGAGATAGTGGGAGCCACAATCACCTTCCCCAGCAAGCTGGTTTGCACAAGACCTGCAGCTTGTGCAAGGAAAAACCTCCAGGCAGCACCAGCTCCCAGGCACTCACAAGAATCCCATGTGCTCCTGCTCATTCTGACCAAGATGAAGGAAATAAAAGCTGGAAATCCCATGGGTTATGAAGTCATAGAACTAAAAATACTACAGGCTTTTGCCACTTGCCTTCAGAGAGCCTATTTTCAGCACATTTCTGCAGCCTGGTTGTACCAGGACAAGAGTTTTGTGCTGTTTCTTTGAAGGTAGAAGTAAGCATGAGTTAGCAACAAAGAAGGGACATCACCCACGGCCTGCTACAAAACTACTGGAATTTGGCCACTCACACACTGCTGGCCTTTTGGAACACAGAATTCCTCAGACAGCTCTTCCTTGGTCAAGCCTTCACCTTAACTTTAAAAATTTTCTTAAAAAGTTAGGATTTTCACATAGGAAAAAACACCATTCATTTTCGTAACTGATGTTGATTCTACTCAGTAAAAGTCAAACAAAGAATTATTGGACAGATAAAATCTATTGCTGAATAAAACTGCCTTCCATTTTTTCCACTTTACACATAAATCATGGCAATCTCAATAAATGTATTATCTCAACCTTCAACACGAATAAAATTCATTTTTGCAGCAGTATTACAAAAAATATTCACTTATATTCAGTCACTGAAAGAGTCTCCCCATCATTGCCATTGTTGAAGAATTTCAAAAGTGCAACAGTCATTCCTTTCTGCAATGTAAAAAAGTATATTCTTCTAATCTTTGAAAAACATTGGACTCTCCTCATTTTCAAAGCCTTCAACTCTGTCATTCAGGTCTTCAGAACAGCCAAAGGAGCAATGAACTAGTTATTTTTCAACAGTGGAGAAATGGTCAACTTGGATATATTGGATATATACAATGGATATATTTGAGTAATTACCTGTTTTGAAGGATCAGTGGTCAAAACCAAAACCACATCCTTTTAAAATAGCAGTAATTGTTCTTCCATCTGAAAGAAAAATTAGAATATTGTAGCATAAACAAGAAGTTTTAAGCTCAACATGACTCAACAAGTGGGTGATTATTGGAAAGCAAAACTTGTATGTGGTATCTGAATTGTGTGGTTTCTGCTCCAGCCTACTCTTCTTCTATAACAAATATACCCCTGGTTTTAGACATTTATACTTCTTAAACAGGAATTTAAAAAAAAAAAAAAACAAACTCAACCTTTAATTCTAAGAAACTATGCTGCAATTATTTTAATTACTTTTGTGATTTTTTTTTTTTTTTACTCCGTTTATAGGCAGTTATCTTAGTCTGTCATTAGCAATTGGTGGAAAATTTTCCTAATAAACAAAGTAGGCCTTAGGGCAATATGTGCCATCTTTAGGAATCTATAAAAAAAATACTTTTGTCTACTCCTGCCAGAAAGCATGACCTCTTTTTAATGATACAATTATCATAATTATAGAATATTTCCATTACAGTCAACTCATGTAAGCATGCAACTTTATAAAAAATAATTACATAAAGGCATTGAAATACACAAAATCCACGCTCAGACCGCAGAATCCTAGAATAATTCATGTTGGATGCCACCTCAGCAGATCCTCCTGCTCGAAGCAGGCTCAGCACTGAATGCAGACCTGCCTGCCCACAGCTTCCTCAGCTGGGTGTTTAAAGTTTGCAAGAACAGAGCCCACAGCCTCTCTGGGGAGCCTTTTCCAAGGTCTGATTGTCCTCAGAGTGATATTTTTCCCCTTTATGGCAAGCCAGAAGCCTGCAGCACCCAGTGCTGACTCCAGGGCTCCAACCCTGCTGAGCTTCAGGGTGAGACAAGTTCCACGTGTTCAGGGGCATGAGGACACCACAGGATGTGGAATAATTCAGAAATTAGGTTGTCACCCTTGCACAGGACCTTGGTTTTAAAAGTGATGCTTAAATGTAAATGTTGGTGGCTGAGAACAAAAGCCTCAAACACAGAGGTGTCTTTAGTAAGTATAATTCAAACCCAATCACTGAAACAAATGTTTCCAACACTTTTTTTCAGACATTCCAAACTAATAAAAGCTTTTCAGAATTCAAGCATCAAACTAGGCAGAGGTAGGGTCTGAAGGTACTCCACCCACTTCTTTTTGGAAATGCTCACTCAGACAGTGTCACTGTCCTAAACACCAGAGATAAAACATTTATAATAGTGATTTGGCTGCAGAGCTCCAATGCTATTCTACAGTCTCAACAATCTGAAACCCAACACAGCACAAAGAAGTAACTAATAGTCTATTTTTTCTGTTTTGTTATTGTTGTTTTGGTAAGGTCCCTTTCTAGAAGTTTCCTCCCTCTGCCAGAAACTGGCTGGCTACCACATTTCAAAGCCTTACACCACACAGAGCAACCAGTGAACCTTTCCCAATAAATTCAGAGCTGGTGTGCAGCAATGATTTGTGGTTGATGCAGCTATTAATAAATGTTTCTACAAGTCAGCATGCCTACATGCCATCTCCTTACCTGGCACATCTCCTCACCTCCCTTACCTAAGGGAGTTATGAGTCTAAACAGGCAAAGGCATTAATTCCAAGAAATTGCACAGGGAGGCTAAACATCGTTGCTCCCTTTGCAAGAAGAGATTAGGATTTGCTGCTGTTAAATCAGAAATCAGGCTCTGCAGGTGTCCTGAGTTACCTGCAGAACTCCTTCCTTTTCTCCACTGACAAGAGAACCACTCAGATGAGTCTCATTTCCTTAATTAAAAGCTGTCCAAAATTATGAAACCACTGCAGATTTTTTGATCAAGTAACAAAACCTTCCAATTAGTCATGTGAAAAATGAAAAAAAACCAGGAAAATATGTCAAAATATCGGATGAGTGTTCAACACTTGTACAAATGAAAGAAAATTTGCACCCCATTAGGGAAATTTCAGTGCATTAACAATCTAATCTTAAGACCTCAGTATGTTTCTTTCATAACATTAATCTAAATGCATTTTAATAGCTCAAAGCAGCACCTACACCAGATTTCTGTAACTATCATTCAAAAGAAGCATGCAAGCAATTAGGAGCTTTAAATTTCTTGATACCATCAGTAACCAGTAACTCAATCAGAGTTTTAACACAGTAGAAGGGTTGTAAAGAATAAATTGCTTTTTCTCTTGAAGGCAAACATTTTTACACTGGATTATTTTGAGAGGTTATTTTTAGTTTGGCTGGATAGTCAGCAGAGTTTTGGTGCTTGTAGGATTTGTATAAATCATGGAAGAAGGTGGCTTAATGATGCAGATGGCACAGGGCCATGGAATGCACATGCTGCCTGCCTTAAAGAAGACATAAAACACGTTCCTCTCACCATGGCATCCCCAGAAAACCTAAAAGGGTTTTTATCTTTGTTTTATTTGAAAGGCAGCCTAGTAATTCAAATTTCTAAATAGAGCTTGTGCCTTTTAAGAGGTGCCACCCTGTGCAATGGCTGTGTGCCTCTGGTCATTTTAGTGAGAGGGCTGTGGTTGTCAGGGGGATAGCAGTGGAGTTTAGCACTTTAGTGGTCCTCCTTAAAGCCAAGCTGTCTACCCCATTCAGACTCAAAAGAAAGTGCAATCAAGCCCTTTATATAGCTGCAGGTGATGATGGTGGTTGCCTCAGATCTTATAATAAAGCCAGACAGACGATAGCTCACAATTAAAGTGGCTGTAAAAGGTCTTGATTGTAAAAGCGGGAGGAAGACAAAAGCAGGAGTTGAGACAAAGTTTGTTGAGTGAAAAGCTCTTAGGTGTGACAGTATGAAGCTGTTCAGAATGATGCTGTTGTGGTCTGAAGAGCAAAAAATTATCCATGGAGCAAACCTGCATACAAGATTGTACCATAATATATTTAATTTTAACAGATTTCTCATCTTCTGTAAAAACAAGAATGAAAGCCACAAACTTTCCTGGTAGGTTACATTACAGAGAATAGGAATGCCAAATTTTGAACTCCTAGAGAGGAGTCCCAGCAGCAGGACAGTCCCTTCTTGGGAAATAGGGATGGACCTTGAGAATGAAACCTTCAACACTTCAGGTGGAAATAGGATTATTTGACCGGTATTAAACGGCTCAATCTAAGCTACTTAACTAAAATCACTTTGCAGCCAATAGGAAAAAAAAAAAAAAAAAAAAAAAAAGGAGGGGTGTGATAAACTCGATGCACTCACCAAAATAGGTGACTGACTCTAAGCAGAGGTAGGGTGCCTGTGCCCAGTCTCCAGCTAGGTGAGGAGGGGTGCTGGAAGTAGATTACATCAGCAGCAAATCGTCAGGTTTAACTGAAACACTGGAGCCTCCAAGATGCCTTCAGAGACAGAGAAGGTGAAGTTAGAGGTTACTCCAAGGACTGCAGAAAATTAGAGCAGTAGCTTGGAGTAGATGTGCATTAAATGGTGAAAGGTAAATGAAATAACCCGTCCAGCCCTGGCTGGTTTGAACAGGAGCAGTCACAGCCAGGATGGGGACCAGTTACAAACACTCTCTGCATTATGATCCTGTACTCAGACTGGCCTCTCAGCCTGATTTCTGACTGAACCAGGAGAGGAAACCACATAAAACAGACACACATCCACCCCACGGGCAGGATGGATGGGATGGGGCCCCCAGTTTGGCTGCTGCTTGGAAACCCCTAACACAGAACCAGTATTTACAAAATACTGAACCACCATTCTGTGAGCATCAGCCTCATAGGAGAGATGTCAGATTCTACATCCATTAATTAAACCACTCACAAGAGGAATACTGATCCAATTAACAGGCATTTTAGGCAGGAGTTGGTGTTCTCAAAAGCAACAGAGAACTCAGAAAATATACTTAAGAATTCTTCATTAATATCATGACCTCTTGAAGATTTCCTAAACATGCATCAAAAAATTTGGAATGCAAATACCTTTCAACACTTTTTTACCAAGATTTTTATGGTAGCAATGGATTAACTTTTGTCAGTAGTAGTACCCAAAACCATTTCTGCTCTGCTCACCAGTGTTACTTCACCAAAAAGAGCTATCCCTTGTATCCTTGTTTTGTCTTAAGGTCACCAGTGAGCTCTTTTGTTTTGGTGTTTCAGTCCGGAAATGACAGAAAAAGCTTAATATTTCATCCTTCTCTGCAAGGATATTCTTCAGATAAACTCTGTCCTTCACCAGATGGAAATAGAATATATAAACAGAAATCATCTTGACTGTGGAACAGGTACTGGTTTTATTTTTTTGTTCAAGATTTCATAGTTTAGAATAAATTACACCCACACCAGCCAAAATATTATAAAATTCTTATTACCAAGCTATTTCATTTGATATATTCGTCCCCAGTGCCGATTTTCTCTGCACCTGTATGCATTAAGAGGCTGAACTGCAATCTTGTGTGACTGCAGAAAGAGTGATGTTTCTTTCCTGAGACAGAACATTCAAGTAACAAATGAAAAAAACAAAGTACCATTGGACAGCGTGTTCTTTAACCATGCAAGAATATTGCAGCTATATTCATTGTTCTAAATTATAAGTTTCCTGTAAAATTTGTATTTCTAACTGAAGCCAAAACAAAAAATAAATTCAACTAATTTAAAGTAATAGCTCTAAGTATTTCAAAATGAAACATTTATTCTTTTAATCTTTCCAACTACATCCCAAAACACTTAATGAATTTTTAAAATACATTTTATTATGCATGATATCATACTAATTAAGGGTATATCACAGGCATTCGAGAATACTGTTTCGTAGGGAGTATGCTTAATTGTGTTCCTGCAATCTTACCATCAGTGGATACTGAAAAAATGAACAGTTTATATAAACTAGTCACTGCTTATTTAGTTAATCTCCATAAAAATGTTACACTGTTTTCCATGGGATTTGTGTTTATATGAAGAAGGGAACCCTGGGTAAAGAACTAGAGACTTAGTCTTAGGGGGTTTTTTTCTGCAGTTTTAATTACTGCTTTTTATTGAATCCTTCAAGCTGTGCCATCTATTGAGCAGGGAGTCCATAGAAATTGAACACGTGCTTAAAAGATTCTGAAAATCTGGCATTACAAGTTGCTTTTTAAAATAGGTCCTTTCAGAGGTTCTCTACCTCACATCATAACATGCTGGGAAGTTTGGGCTTGTAATATCAATTTTTTAACATTTTCTTCCCTTTCATTGGAGGGCATCTCTGACTGCTTCTCTCGTTCTGTCCTAACAAACTTTTATGTTGGTTTATTAATCCCTCATGTACAAATTGTCTTTGTTGATTCCTGAAACTTCCAGTGCACACAGTCTCAGAAACCAGAAACTTGGACAGGGAATATGATAACAGTAATTAATACCCAAAAGCTAGACTAATTAGCAATAATGATTTCCAGATGAGGATGGATAATCCACCAGTGCCATCACCTCGTGTCCTGCAGTCACAGAAAAGCTCAGCATCTGTTAACAGCTACAACTCTTTCCTAATGCTGGAAGAGCTGATTACTTTTACCAGCTCTGCCTGAACAGAGAAGTCTGAGGCTCCCAAATTCCTTGATCACCTTATACATAATGAATTCAAGGATAGCTCTAAAGAAGTATTTAGATGACACTAACATGTCAAGTATTTCAATAGTTCGTTGGGTTTTTTCATTTAGAATTTGCACACAAATATTGTGGAGAGAAGTGGCAGTACAAATCCCAGTGTATCATTCTCTGAAACAGCACCAAAGAGCAGGATTACACTTTAAGGCAAAATCACATAGTCCAAGCACTATGGACTATGGGAGGAGAGAAGAAAAAATTTAGCCCCCAACAGCCCTGGGTAGGTGTGCTCGTTTGGAGGATGGGTATCTGCCAAGAAAGGCAGGAGCTTCTCTTTGAAATGGAGAATGTAAACCTCTCCCTCTAAATTGCTATAATTTTGAAATTAAGGGGCTCTCAGGCAAAGATATGGGAATTAGGAACAACAGTTCTTTACTAGGAAAATTAAAATAGA